>VXAK01020443.1:175928-207455 GCA_013399435.1 Arenaria interpres | reverse complement strand
GCCGGTGTGTGTGGGTGTGGAGGGGGAAGCGCGGTTGCAGGGGGGGCGGTGGGAGAGTGCCGGAGGAATAACACCCCTGTCAGTGCTGGGGCTCGGGGAGATGGCGTGGAGTCAGAGCTGTCAGCCACCGGAATCCTTGGGTCGTTTGTTCCTTAATGGCACAGAATATTTCTGACCTCAGAACAAATTTAAACGGGTCAGGTGGAAACAAGGTCTGGAAAGCATGGGGAGGGAAGTCAGGATACAGATCTCATGAGAGGACTGAAGCTTAATTTGTCAGATTTTAAGCTCGTGTAGCTTGAAACGAATGTAGGAATATATGGAATAAGAGGTGCTTTAGACTATAAACCGGAACAGACTTGATGAGTCTGCTGGTCTATCGGTGCTTCTGTTGCAGAAAAAGGCAGTCCCGAGGGCTCGTTGCGTTAAGGTTCACTTCAAGTGTACGGATTGAAATAGAAGCGTGTTTCTGCATCTACAGCAAAATATTTAAGGTTTGCTCTAAAGCATTTGCTGTTTATAAAGCCGTATGAATGGTCTGTGGTATATTAGTCCATATATAAGACTTGGCATTTCTGTGGCATATTTAGGGCAGCTAAGAAATACTAGTGGCCTGAAGCAATCCCCGGCGAAGCTGGCGGCGTTTCTTTGACCCAGTTGACACTAACGAGTCTTTTGAGGGAAGAGATTGGATTTGTTTTGCTCAAGTACATCGAGAGGTCTCTGGAATGGAAAGCATTTCTTCCCAAGTCCTTGAAAAATGCTGGTGGGCTGTACGTATTTTCAGGACGTGACCTTGATAATTCTTTAGGGCTACATATTTGTGTTTCTCAATAGTATTCTGTAATTACCTGATTTCTTGTTTTGCCTTAGTTAAATGAATCTTCCTCCAAAGTCAGCTTTATAAGGGACTGATCCAAGCACAGACGTGATACTGCCTTTGCCATTAATGTTATGGTACAGCTCTGCTTTGCTCCATTTTCAGCATGAGTGCACTTACCTATCTAGCAAGATGCCTTCACCACCACCTATAGAAAAGGAAATAAAATAGAACAACCTAGTGGAAAGTAGTTCTGGAATAACTGTCAATGTATGGGGTTACATTGCTGTGACTGTGCCAGCATCTAACACTGTGCGTTTTGTATCAGTGAGAAAAAAGATTTGATGGCCAGATACCCACAGGAACTCCTTGAATCTTACGAGTATGGGTCAGATAGGAAAACTGGTATTTTGTGATCTTTGAGATCACAGCTTGGCTGCTTGATTTTTACATACAGTTGGAAGTCAGGTTGCTGAGCTCAGACCAGCAGCTGTAGCCACATTTCCGTCATCCTCTGTGCCCCTCCTGATTGTTGGCTGCTGACTTGTTGTCAGTACTAATACAGGGTACCCCATGAGGATCTTTCTCAGAACTCTTTGGGTCGGTGATGGCAGGGGCTGCTCCTTCTTCTACAAGTCAAGTCAAAATAAGCCATCACTCTAAAAGAGGCTGGTAGGAATTTGGGAACTGCCATGCAGCCAGTTAATTTAGCTGAGAAGCCTGTCACAGGTACTGAGATGGCAAAAACAGGCACTTTTTTTGGAGGATCCTGACCTGATGGTTGGCATTCTCCAGAGTATTAAATGCTGCTACCTCCCATTTGATAGAATACAGGCTTTGATGGGGACAGCACAGGATGTGGTTATGAGTGTGGGTCTGTGCCTAGGTTCACTGCTCACCTTTTTCCCTGTTAAGAGAACTCTAAGACTGGCTCCTCGAAAGGATAGGCTGCGTAATAACCTGTCACACTGTACTAGAAATCCAGTCTCGTGGCTGAATCTTCAACCCCATCTACAACTGCTAGCTCTGAGCAAATGCGTCTATGATTTAGTTTGCTTGCTGGAATCTAGACAGCTGTAATGTGTTTTTCTCACATTGGAAAGTGGGGTTTAGCATTGGGTCTGCACTGGCAGACCCTTTATTGACAGGTGATGGACATGGGCACAGCTTGGACCTATGAGCTGCCACGCAGGAGCTTCCCTAACTGTGAGATGATACCTTTACCAGGTTCAGTGAGTCCCTGTGAACTCGGACATGCTGACTGTGCTGTGCCAGGGGCTCACTCTGTAGTTTGGAGCTTTGGCAGCTTGGTTACGTCAAACTGCCATCAGATGCGGTTCTGATCACTCTGTAAAAGAGCTCCTCTTCCTGGTGTATTTTTTTCCTTCAGATTTGCTGGCGTAGCCATTTGTATAATTGCTTCGTAATCCCATTGTGCCAGGATGAAGAGTGTTGCTTTAAATACTCTTAATGGAGAATTGTTTTTTCATTTGATTCTTGGCAGAGGATGGGGGAAACCCAGAGAAGAACCACACATCCACCAGTGGCCTCTTTTAAGAACATGGAAAACCACACATCTTCATCTTTTGACCTAGCAGTAAAGGAGGGAGGGAATAGATGTAAATAAAAATATTTAGAAATCCAGTTTGTTGTTATCAGGTAACTGATTTGATCTGCGTTTATCAGGGAGACTGTTCTGGCAATCCATTAAAAGTGTGGACTTAAGCATGACCTTAAATCTATGTGTAAATGGGGAATAGCGGAGAGTGTTGGGAGTTGGAAGGAGCATAAGTTCCTTCTTATGTTTCGTGAGAGGCACAAACTAGTTGCTAACCAGTGTTTGTCAATGAGTGTATCTGCAGCCTGATTTTTGCAAGCACTGTGTACAGGACAGAAGCATTGTTAGGAAAATAAAGGATTCCCAATGACTTCTCACAAAGGAACATTTTGTCATATTGTCTGAGCAGTATCAGACATTTAGGTGTTGATCTCATAACTGAGGTTACTCCAGGTATGTCCCCAGAGCGTTGTCTTAAGCACAGATCTTCTACCTGCAAAACAATGTCTCCAAACCTGGGATTTTTTCCTGGCTTGTTTGGGCGTTCGGGCTCCGTACTGAGTGAGCAAAGCAAGTCAGCTCCTAATGGCACCTCTCTCTCCAGTAATTCATTCGGTCGCTTCTTGCTGCTCAGGTTTTATTTTGCAGGGTGGTTCTTTGTCCAGTGAAGCTCATTCAAGTTAATACAGTGTTAGATTATAAACTCCTTAGAGATGATTTGCTGAGTATTTTGCAAGGGATTGAGCACATGGTAAATGCTTATATGGGGGTTTGCATTTTCTGTCTCCTCATAAGAGAATGTCTGACTTTAGAAGCAACGTGTGCTCTAGCTTATTATGTTCAGCTGCTACCTGAATTCAGTCAAGGTATATATAGCTCCGAAATCATTAAGACTGTATCTGAGAGTCTTTCTGAATCCAGTACTTGTTTTTTGTTTTTAAAGTCCTGACCAATTACTAGAAAATTAGCATCCTACATACGTGTTCTTGCCTCGAGTGACCTTATTTTTTTCTTTTTCATCCAGCAGGTTGGGAACTTATGATTTTTTTTACACCTATTTCTATGGCAACAGATTATAGGTTCACAAAGGGGAGGATTATTGCTTTTTATCCTAAATAATCCATGACTTTTGCATATGTTGTGAGAATGAAGGGCTGCTATTTAACCCTTGGTAGCACTTCTTCAGCCTCAAGAGTGAGAAAGGGAATCCTGTTTGGAAAAGATGGAAAGGTCTTGAGTATTTGGTTTCTGATATTAGCAAGTTCTCGAATAGCATTTGGCATTGGTTCTTTTTTTGCTTTATACAAATTACAGCTAGTTTTTTGGCCTATGTTTTTCACTTCTGTGTTATCCTTGAAATTAGTGCTTCTACCTACTCTGTCATGACATGGAAGTAAGGAGACTGGCAGTAGGTAGAGACTGAAATGTGGCGTCTCTTATTTCCATGGGTGCCTGAACATGGTGGCATGAAGGTGGGATGGTAGCACTTTCCACAGTACCTGGGGCCTGTGCAATAACCTGCATCAGAGGATGGAGTTCTGGTTCTGCTCACTATCAAAGCCTGTGCTCAAGGTGCAGTAGGATTTCTGTTTTGGTGGTTAACATGCTGAAGCCTATGCATCATATTTTCATGGCTCTTACACCGTGATAGTGAGATGAAACTAGCAGAGGTGTTGCTGTCCATCCTTCGTATGGCTGTTTTGACCTGTGGTTTGCGTGGCTTTTGGACAGGGGTGGCTCATGGATAACTTGCACCAGGGACCTAGATTTGTGTCTGGATTAAACCTTTTTTTTTTTTGCCTGTCAGTTTCAAAGGTGATATTTTTAACTCGGCTCACTTACTGTTTTGAGCCCCCTTGGCAATGAAGAAAGTTGAGCAGTGAATATTCATTTTAAGAGGGGTGTGGGTGTATGCATCTATTTTGAGATGAGAATCTGTCACCCTAGAAGCTCCAGCCATTTTTTTTCAGCATCTGGCAGGGAATCCTCTGTGCGCTCAGGCTTTTCAGGCTTCTTTCTGGTGCTTCATTTCAAGCTTATCCTCTTCAAGCATCACTTGAGGGTTTGATATTTTATCAACCGAGTTTCAAGACATGGTCTATGGAAGTGGGGAAGAATCTTAATTGTAGGCATCCTGCTGCAAAGGTGATGGCTGAGAGAGAAACCAGCTTAACGAAGGGGAGAACCACCCGTTCGCTTGCAGGGTGCATTTCTGCAGCAGTCAGAAGATGTTTTGCTATACAATACTGTAGCAGCAGAGAAGTTTTCCTAGAGCGGGAGGAAGAGAAGTTGCTCTCAACTGGTGAGCGCTTTGGTTACTGTTACTTGCTTTCCAGGACCTCCCTGAGCCTCCCTGCTCAGCTGCTTTGGCTGCTGCTTTAGAAGCTGTCCAGCGGAAGGCTGGTTGCTCGGGTGGATTTTGGGAGCAAGCAGGGCTGGTGGCAGCTGGGCCCATCTGTCAGCATATCTGCCATAGCCAGTCCCTGCCTGGCTTTGCTGGAACAGCTGCCCTCCCTTGGAGCTGGGACTGGTTCTGATAAACCCAGGCAGCTGGGCTGTGTCGCCTTGACCTGCCAGGAAGCTTCCTTATGGGTATTCCACCAAGTTTCAAGACAGATGCAGGCCTCCTTTAGCAGGCAGGATCAAGGGCCAGGTCACTGAAGTTCTCTGCGCAAACATCTGTCACAACCTGTTGCAGTAGGGCCACCTCACAGCTGTTTCTCTTCTGATGACTGTTATTTTAATAGGATTGTTTTAAAAAACAAGGGGCTCGTGGATCCAGGTCATTAGTCTTTGTCTCTTCAGTTCCAGTGCATAAAAACTAGGGAAGACATGTTGATTCCTCAGTTCCTTCTGATGTATCCTGAAGCTGTGAAGAAACAGCTATTTACTGGGCCTGAAACTTGGGATAATTTGATATGACCTTGTCCTTGAAAAAATTTGTGGAAAGCAGGGCAGACAGAACTGTACGTGTGAGCCCATTTCCTCGGTTCTGAGTACCATCATATGCAGTTCTTGTGGATCGTAACGGCTGTTTGCCAGAATCTTGTGTATTAAGCAGCAACTCTACTGCACCCTTCGCATATATTACCACTGCTGATTATGGGGAGGACTTGCACGCCCAAATATGCCTCTGAAAAACAGCGAGTTATTCACAAGGTTGATATTAAAGTTCTGGCATGTCCATGCTACTGGCACAAAGAGATACAAGCATCAGGCAGAATTTATTTCTAATTTAATAGCCCGTCTTTTCATTGCTAAAATGCCTACTATGAGTCACATTGTTAAATGGGAAGATTGATTGTTATTCCAGCCTCTCTTGCATTTCCCTGTTTGAAAGCCATTGCTTTCCTCTACGTCAGCTGAATTCAGTGTTCATGCCTGACATGTTTCTGTTCCTTACAGGAAGAAGCCCACACACGTGACCGTGAACTGCTGGTTCTGCAATCAGGACACGGTGGTGCCGTATGGGAATCGCAACTGCTGGGATTGCCCCAACTGTGAGCAGTACAATGGGTTCCAAGAGGTACGGTGACAAATGGCTTGAAGGGTGGCTGGGAAGGTGCATGCCCTGTGGAACAGCCCTTGCAGGAAAACCCTGCTCCTCATTTCAGATGGTACAGGCCTAGTGCAGAGGAATATCCAGTGGTTTGACATCTGGCAGCTCATGCTGAGCACCCGTGGACTCAGCAGCTGATCACTCGATCAAATTGGAGAAGGAATCTGTGTGTACTGGGATGTGCTGACATAGAATGATAGAGACGGATTTTCCTTTCTTGCTTCACAGGGCAAAAAAGGGCCTTGACATTTTTACCAGTATCTCTTAAGAATCTTTTTTTAATATATGAAACAATTCTTCTCTGTTTTTGTATTTTGAAAGAGCTGAATTGCTTTATTTAGGGTATTAAATAACAAAGTCAGTCTTAAGCCAAAATCCACCACGAACAACTGCTTGCAATAGGTGTAGAGAAGTGGATGGGGTAGAAGGTTTGAAACATTTTGACTCTTCTTTACTGACTTATTTTGTTACATAGATGAATGTGTGGAGTACAGAGCTTAGGGAACCTTGTTATCAACCAGAGGATACTCAGCTTTGATTCTATGATCTCACGTTTGCTTTCCCTCCTGCCTCCCTTTTGCTTCTTGTCAGAATGGAGACTACAACAAGCCCATCCCTGCTCAGTACATGGAACACCTCAACCATGTTGTGTCGGGTGCTACGACTTTCTGTGATCCTACCAAACCACAGCAGTGGGTGAGCAGCCAAATTCTGCTTTGCAAGAAATGCAACAACCATCAAACCATGAAGATCAAACAGCTGGCTTCATTCTCACCGAGGGAGGAGGTAAGCGTTCGTTAGGGACTGGCATCACAGGAGAATGTTTGTCCAGGGCATTCCCATGCCAGTATTTGTTACTCCTGCTCTGATTGTTTGCCCTATAATAATATATTTGTCCCGCTTTGCATATGGTACCGTGCTGCAGCCTAATAAGCAGGAAAGATAGGAAATGTTCGGTGCTGTGGAATGATGCTCCTACGGCCTTCAGAAGCACTGTGTGCCACTCCAGTGCAGGGGAGGTTGCTGATTAGTCTTCCAAATTTACCTAATCCTACTCCAAAGCCAGAATGTAATGACCTCTTCTAGATGGATGCTGGAAGTTGAAGCTTGAGCCTAAAGCCAAATGTGCATATTGCTGAGATCTGCTGTAGCTCCAGTACCTTAGCATTGACCCAGCTGAGCTTACAGGATCTGGTAGGCACAACAGCCCACTAGTCACCGTGAAGCCTTAATACATTTTGTTTTTCCTGAGGCCTTGGCTGTGCTGCTCTAGAGGAAGGGGAGAAGAATCCTGTGCAGCGACATCATCTCCCTGGTCAGGCATTTGTGCCTAGGGGAGCAAGGGGATTTTACAGTTAGAGCAGCAGGATTTCCTGCTGAGCAACTTCTTGGCCTTCGCATTACTTAATATGCACAGAGGATAGAATATTGGGGTTTCTCCTTCACAGTTCTATGGCTCCCCAAAGTTCCGTGCAGAGAATTTAGTGCTGCATTCGTTAGCTTTCAGCCATGGTCAAGCCTTGGGGTCGTAAGACTGCGCTATAGTGGGATGTGTTCATCTTCTGAGTTGCCTAATCCAGTCTGCTTTGTGTAATTGTAATGAGTTTAATCAGGATGACTCCCAGGGAGCAGATTTAAATTTGATCACGCTTAATGAGAACATCTTTGGCTGATTCCTTTTTCTCAGCTTTATTTCTAGTCCCTGCCTCCTGCCAGACCTATTCGCTTGCTCAAGTAATGCCAGCCTTTGGCCCCTTTTTAGGCATCCAGTGAACTGCAGTGCCTGTGCCAGCTAAGAAACATGGGACTGTGATATCCAGCGTGGTTAGATATGGGTGTCAGTGACAGCAGTGGCCTCTCTCAGCATTGCTGGCCTGTCCACTAAGGGGTGACCCTGCTACTAGTCTCTCCCATGTGATTCCTCCTCAATTCCGGCAGATGGAGCCTATGAAGCTGCTGCAGCAAGTCCTCGGGCAACTACAATGCGTTTTTCTGCTCCCCTCTCCCAAAGAAGCTGCAGGCTTTCAGCTGCGTGCTTTTGGTACAAGGATCTTGATAGAGACTGGGAGTGGAGATGAAAGAGCCTCAGAAGTCTCTGTGATAAGTGGTGTGTCCGCTGTAGTGATGCTGAAAAGCTTTCCTTTGGCCCTACTCACTGTCTCTTTTTATAAGTGCTATTAATGATTTATGGAGCTCATCTCGCCAGTGCCTTCAAACAGTGACCGCCTTCGAGGCTGGGGCTGAGTTTTGGAAGGAGCTTGACTTTTTCTCCATCCCGTGGTGTGAAGGGACAACAGGTCTTTTGTGTCCCCTCATTTGAGGAGGGGAAGAGCAATTCTCTTTCTTTTGTCTCATCTTCTGTGTGAGTTCATAAGGTCTCAATAAAGACAGCAAAGTTGGGCCCCAGAAATTCAACATTCTGAAATTGGACCACAGTAGCCTTCTCCAAGGGCTGTTTTGTCTCTTCTGGGACAGGGAGGCTGGGTCAGCTGTGTGCGAAGTTGGGTGTGTGGCTGACCTCCAACTTGGTCACTGCTGAGGCCTGGTTTCAGGGGGCTGTTCGTTTGGAGGCTGGAAGCATGACTTGGTAACATCTCAGTAGCAAGCACAATAACTGGTGAGGGACCTACAGTTCTCACCTACTTTTCCTCTCCTCTCACCAGGGCAAGTATGATGAGGAGATCGAGGTGTATAAGCACCACCTGGAGCAGACCTACAAGCTGTGCCGTCCGTGCCAGGCTGCAGTGGAGTATTACATCAAACATCAGAACCGGCAGCTCCGGGCGCTGCTGCTCAGCCACCATTTCAAACGCCGTGAGACAGACAAGACCTATACTCAGGTACGTGGGGAGAGACCATGAGGGAATTTAGGGGGAAGAGCAGAGAACAAGGTACCTCTGCACCTGGGTTTGCTGCTGGGAAAGGCAGGCAGTGGCCTTGGGGATCTCTAACTGGGAGGTTTGGTGTACGGCAGAAGTTTAGAAGAGCACAGGGTAGTTGCCACAGATGCTCCTGATGTTAGTTTGAGGTTTTCCTCTTGCTCGTGTCATTTAGTGCAATTGCCAGAAGGTAAGGCTGATGTAGTAATAAGAACAGAATGGAACCGGCAGAAAAGGGGAGATAGGGTTTTGAATATAGTGAGGAAACTCATTTATAAGTACAGTTCAGGAGTCTACAAAATAGGGGGAGGGGGAGAATGGGGGGAAGAAAAATGATGGGAAGTGATTTATGACCTTCTCTCTGTCTCACTGCCCTGCCTGACCTTGGCTTCTGCTCGTAGCTCTGCTGTTGCTCTTTGCTGGTCTACAACATCCCCTGTGGTGTCAGCCCAGTACACACTTAAAGGATTTGAGCAGTAAACCATAGAATCTGGAAGTATTTCATAAAGCACCATTTCAAAACCTTACTACAGTTCAATCAGCTTCTGACAAGGTGTTTCTCCCTTCCTCTACAGAATTTATGTTCATCCTCCGCTTCCATAACCACACCAGCTCAGGTGATATTTCTGCGGTTCTTGGCCTTCATCAGCTGTGCGTTCCTGGTTCTGATGGCCTTGTATGGGTCAGGCGACCCCTTCTCGCTCAGCGCAGCAGTCCCTGCTCCCGTCCCCTCTGGTCCAGCATCCGTTCGGAACAGGACTGCCACGAGCTCACGTGCAGAGTTGGAAAATGACACTTCTGTGACCGTGGCAGGCTGGCAGGAGCTGCTCCGCCTGCTCCCGGAACAGATGGTGGAGAACCTGAGCGCCGCGTGGGCTTACGGGAAGAATCACCAGATGGCGGTTGCTGTCCTTGGGCTGTTCACCTGCCTGCTGGCCATGTTCTTAGCTGGGCGGATCAGGTGGGTGTGCTCTTTTCTTCTGTTTCACTTAAAGGAAAACTGCATAATAATGTTGGAGATCTTTTGCCCTGTCTTAACTTAGCGGCCGGGGGGGTAAACATTTGCCAGAATGGCAAAGGTAGTACTGGGTGGCACAGTTCTCCCTGTTCTTTGGGTTGCCAGCCGGCTGGATGGAGACAGCAGAGCTTGCTTTGGGTCTCTGCCTTGATTCATTCAATTTAAGCTTGAATTACTGTGAATGAAAAGCTCCCCCTGCAGCTCTCTAATGTTGTAGAGAGTGAAACTCATTGATTGAGGTACTTACCACGGCAGTGGCAAGGGCTGCAGATGATATAACTGTAGTAAGATATAGTATATAACCTGCTCTGTCTCTGTACCCTCCCCGCCTTTTCCCCACCTCCCCTCATATTGCTCAGGACCAAGGGGCTTCATTGATGATTAAACTCTTACCTTGTGTTTTGTTGGGTTTCTTTTTTGGCATTGCAGGCTCCGCAGAATTGATGCGTTTGCTTCAGTCTTGTGGTTCGTAGTGATGAGTCTGCATTTAGCTGAGAGGTACCTGAAGACGGAAACACCCAACTGGCTAGACACAGCCAAATTTGGCACCACCTCCTTGTGCTGCTTGGTGGGCTTCACCGCAGCAGTGGCCACGCGGAAATCAACGGGCCATCGGAGATACCGGCCCCGAAGGTCAGAGCCAGAGCAGTGACGCTGGGGGAAGGAGGAAAAAAAAAAAAGCCTTGTGAACTCTTTGCGACTGGTGCTTCTCTCTCCTCTTTTTATTTTCCCTTCCTCTTTTTTTTTCTTTTTTCAATTAGATAAGCAGTGAAGATCTCTTCTTCCTTTATATGCATATTTTTTCCTTTTTGTTTTTTTCCCCCATCCTTGCTTCCCACTGTGCTAGCTGCTTGGAGCATTTCCACTGCTGGTGCTAGCAAAGGAAGCTACTCCTGCTGCCTCCATTCTCCCTTCCTCCTGAATCCTACGTCAGCAGTGCAAATATCCAACTTCCCCAAAGCCACTTCTTCCAGCAGCTGCTTCACAAACTGCTCCATAAATGCAGCCACCTCCTCCCCATTCTGCTCCTCCAGCCAAAGAGGTTCTGGCTTCTCCTGTCCATCCTTAGCCAGTCACAGAGGAATACCCTGCCTTGATCCTCCATGGGGCCCAGGCCACCTTCAGTTTTCTAATGGTGCTGGTCATTTTAATTTCGAACTGATGGGAACTTGCCTCTGGATTCCGAGTCCTCGTACCGTGTGCTGTAGAAACACTGCATGGTGTACAGGCATGCGAGGAGGGGATGTGCGTAGTCCATAATAACCTGGTTCTTCTTGCCTTTCACTGTGTGGCATCACTTAACTGCATGCTCTCTTGCTCTGCCATTCTCCTATGACTCCTGTTTTAAATGGAGAGGTGTCCTTAAGTGCTTTTGACTGGAACTTCAGTAATTTATTTAAAAGGGTGCTTTAAAAGGTCATGTAGCTCAGGTTGTCTTCATTTGAATATCTGAAAGTATTCTGCTGTTTTAGGCTAAATTTTCAAATCTACTGGTGGCTGTTGCTTTCTATGCTGATTTTCTTCGGGTTCTTACCCGCCCACCAACCCCTCCAGGAGCATCTGTGTAAAAGCACAAGTAGATAAAAATGCCTACGTTCCTCTGCTCGTATAGCCTTAGAAAGAGAAGAAAGGTGGGAAGAACAACCACATGCTTTTTGGTGTGTGGACAGCTTTCATTGTACATCACTACTTAATTCAGTCACTGTTTTTCCTTATCGTTGAGAACGCAGCTGAGGAGGATGTGCTGTAGGAAGGGGTGGGAGCCTCTGCCGTGGGACTGCGTGGCAATAGAGATACATTTCTCTTGTCACTTGGAGAGGTTCTTTTTCAAAGTCTGACATCAGCGCTAATGCTGCTGCGGGAAGGGGTCTGGAAATGGTGACTTTGAGCTGAGTGCCTGGCAGTCCTCCGCTGAAAGCTGGGATAACTGGATGTTGCTGTGGGGAGGAAGGAGCTTTCAGCTGCTTGGGGTTTTGTCGGATTAACTTGCTGGGGCCTCTAGGGATAAGCGTTCTGATTATCCTGCACTGGTTTTTGCAAGGAACTCCACTGCGTTTCTCATCCGGATTTGGGTCTTTTCAAGAGGAAATAGCATTGTTACAGAACATCTGCTATTTTCTCCTGTTCGGAATAGTGCAATGGAACTTGCCACGCTAAAACTCTGATATAACTTAATTGGGTGTCTTGATCTTCCTATGTATGAACTCTAAAATAATCAGAATGGAGCTCTCACTATAAATTATTTGCAGTTCCTACTGAAAGATTCAGACACTACTGGCTACTGCAGATGCTGGTGAAATTACAGAAGCTTTTAGAAGCTTTTTTAAAGGAAATAAAAGATATTTCATAGCTTTTCATGGTTATTGTTCTTCAAACCAGTATTCGTTGTGAAAGCAGCAAGCTAGCACTAACAAAGGCTCTGATATTGTTAACAATAAGCCAAGCTGAGTGTGTCATGGGAAGGTATAACTTCTGGCTGAAGGACCATGTGCCTATAACTTAACAACCAACATGGGAAGGGGGCACACAAACCTGCTTCCCGTGTGGGGCTCTCCTTTGGAACTTTTTTCCAGTGCCTTCAGATAACTGCAATATCCACCTCCAAGCAAACAGAACACCTTTCTCCATTCTGGTGCTTGTGAATGATGCTGTTTTGAGGGCCGTTTTACTTGTCCGCAAAAGGAATCCAGCATCTGCAAAGTCTAGTTCCACTCTTCCATGTTGCCATCATTTACCAATTCTGAACCAAAAGGTTTGTCTTCCAGCTCACAGTCCCAGGTTGTTTCCTGTTCCACACATAGACTTTCAAAATGCTAAACAGTAACCATTATGTCCCACTTTCCACTAGGACACTTTATTGAATGTAGAGAATTGTCTCAAAGTAAATACTACCCACATGACTTTATCAAAACAGTAAAAAAAGCCAGCAGGAGGGTGCAGGGTCCTCAGTGCTGGGTTAGACTTTCACAGTCGCTCTGCACCTCTTTCCTGCTCTCCATCGGGAGATTTAGTAGGAAATGTTCCTTAAACATCCAGTCTGTTTTCTGTACCTGGCAGCCTGCTGGAGCAGGGAGCAATGCTCAGACAGACAGCAGTGAACTGCTGAAAGGACAGGAAGTGGCAGGGGAAAAAAACAAATGGGGAGGGGAAGCAAATCCAGTGCCAGCTCTGCCATTCTCTGAACGAGCTGCACAGAAGACCCAAGAAACCTCCAGTTGTTATGTCCGTCAAGTGAAATAAGACATCTAGCCTTCTTTTTTTTCCCTTCCTGCTTCAGTACTTTCAAGTTTTCCCCATAAAGTTAAATGTAGGAAAAGACTGATGTTTCTCTTCAGCTGTGATTGTCTTCTGCACTTACCTATACAAGTTGGATTGAAAGTTCCTGCGAGTTTCTAGCACGTGAACTTGGAACCGCCAGATGTGGCGGAGGTGAGGGGTTCCTCTTGCCGCTCTGCTGTGACGTATGTCCAAGTGATGGGAGGAATCTCCTCTTTAGAAGGCTATATTGAGACTGCTAGAAGAAGGGAGGGGTGTGAGCAGCTGACAAACTGTTAAAATGTGTGGGGATGGTCATGGTGGCGTCATGCCTGATTTCTAATGGCAGTATCCTCTCTTTTTCAAATAAGAATAGAATTAATCTGTCCAAATTTTCTTGCCCAGTAGCAAGGAAACTCTTAAGTGGCAGCCTCCTAAGGGGCTTGTCAGCCTCTTCAGATGTTTTGCTTTAAGGACCTGAAAGTCAAGGCTGCTTGAAGTTTCACTCTCTTATTTCCTGTGGCCTCCTGTACCTTCTGAGCAGCTCTTTTCCCCTCTTCTTTTTAGCAGCACTTTCTTTTTTCTTTCAATTCCAACATGCCTTATCTTTGAGCCCTCTGGGATCTGGCGCCTTTTAGGATGTTTTGCTGTTAATTGTTACGGTTTTTTTCCTGTACTTGATCTCTTCTTTTATTCTCTTTTTCTCTCTTCCTGTGCAGTAGTGTGGTGAGATGGGGAGGATGCGCGCTAGATGGCAGGAACAGGCAGCTGGTAGAACTGTGGGAAGGAACGGGGTTAACACTGTGAAGCCTGAAAAATACTGTTAAGAAACATTTTAGCTCTGTTTGCACAGCCAGTGCAAAGCTATACTGAGCTATACATTCTGAGCAATCTATACATTAGCTGCAGTTGACATGCGAGCAAGAAATCCGTTTGTCTTAGCTTTATGCAGATTAACACAATTGAAGTATATTTACAAGTTGCACTAACATTATCTGTCGGAACATCAGAAAGCTACTTTCTTTTATGGCCAAGCTGTACAGCTGAGGGTCTCTGTGGTGCTTTGTCCAGAACTTATCATTGAAGAACTTTTGGACTCATAATTGAAAAAATTCCAAAGGCAAAACAAAATAACAAAACGCAGACTAAAATGTAGTTCAGTTTTAATGCCAAAGAAGCTTTTGTCCTTGCTCAGGTGTCAGCTTGTTTTCCCACTTCTTGGTTGCCTCAGCATGTCTGTGCTGCTGCTTCTAAAAGCAACAAAAAAACCTCAGAGCCTCAAAATCCAACCTGCAGCAATTCAATTTTTTGTCTTTTAGAGACTCTGATGCTGATAGTCTCCTCTCTTTCTGCTTTTCTCACGTGCTTTGTCTCACATACTTTTGCTGATGGTAGAGGGTGATTGATCTTTTGCGGGAGAAGGATAAAAGGAGAAGAAAGGTGTTTTGATTTATAAACTGCTAGCATTTGTTCTGTACCAATTGCGTCTCCTTAGACAATTGGGCCTAAAGAAGATCAGCTATCAATATTTTACTGTTGACTGTTTCTGGAAAAAAATTAGTTAAGCCTTTACTGATTCTGTTCCTGCAATACCTGATTTTGGTGCCAAATAGACTATTCTAAACGCTATGCTGTGCTGTAGAAAGGTGCTTTGCCTTAGCACCTCTCTAAGAAAGGTGCTTTGCCAACTTTGCATTTTTTACCCGAGGTTCAGTTAGGAAATAGCTCCGTAGTTAATGTGCTGTCTGACTCTGCCTAGTCGCTTCCCCTGCAGTGAGTTCAGCAGAAGGAAACGTGTGTGCTTCCAGCTCAGGTATTTTGGTGCTAGTCCAACATCCGAGCACAGCGCTACCATCTCCATGAAGCTGAGGTGCTATTTTGTACGACACATGGATATATGTTTCCTTCTGCTGAGGGATATAATAGCTAACGAAGGGCTGGTAACTTAACTAACACAACTGACACAAAAATCATCCAGAACCACTTTGAGAAGAAGCTTTGAGCTTCTTGTTCTTACTTAGCTGGGCTCTTACTTCAGGCCACAGAGGAACACATGGTAACCTGTGGTCGCCAGATACAGCTTTATTGTCTAAGGATTCTTCCAGACATGCAGGCCAGAGCATGCAAACATCTTAACATTATTAGAGGATTTTAGCCCAAAACCCTCTAATGTCAGGTGCTACCTTTTTACCCTGGCCATGTGCTGGTGTCTGGACCAGAGGATGGTACTACAGAGTGGAGCTGAGATGGGGGGAATTGTTAGTGGGTTTGTGTGTTACTTGAAATCAAATATGCCCCAACCCAAAGTGGCCAACTCTGGCTCTCACAGCAGCCGTGGCTGATCTGCCGACTCGAAAGCGTCCTGTACCCTGCCCCGCAGAGCTGGATGTACAGAGGGGCCGATTTGGGTTCTATAAGTGCCTTTCCCTGGATGAGATTTTTGACAACACTGTGTTACTCTGCTTCAGTGGAACTGAGGCAGCTGTGGCTTGGGACAGCAGTGCCTGTATGTCTGCCAGGCCAGTGCTTTTCTCCTTCGTTGTGAGGCCACCAGTGAGTGTGGCTGGGAATAAGAGGTTACTTGGGTCGCATTCCTAAATTTCTGAGCAATTCTGCAGACTATAGGAGGGCTGAGGGAGAACCCAGAGCTAGCAACCAAGTAAGCATCTCTGCTGCTGCTTCTGGTCTTCCTGAAGCCCTGACTGACATCAGTGCATGCTAACTGAAGCTTTTGTGGCCCTTGACAGTTCTAAATATGTTATATTTATATCCCATTCTTTCCTTCCTATTAACTTCTCCTTTCCTCCATCTGTGCTTTGCATGCCCTAGTGAACTGAGCTTGGGTGTGTCAAATGGTGAGGACACAAGGGGAATATTAAAATGGTGTAGTGGTGTTTTATTTTGGCTTTATGAATATTTTTCAAGTGCGCTGAAATTAATGTGAAGCTAATGATCATGCTTAGATACTATAGAAAGTATGTATTGATGTATTGTGGACAAACTATTTATACTCTTTTAAAAATTAATATCATTAATAGCCAGGTGATTGCTCCAGACCGACTCCACTCATGAAAGCAGGGAGCTGTGGTATATGGCTTTGCTTCGGTTTTTAAAGAGATGCTGTTGGAATTGTGTGCTGTCACATATAACCTGCCTGTTCATTCCAGGTGTGCCATCACCTGCAAGGACACTTGGGGCCTCTTTTGGCTGTGGCAGACACTCTCATGTGAAAAGGGGCAGTACTCAGTCCTGAAGCGTACCTTGAGTCATCCCCTGGAAAGCCTCTTTCGGGACCAAAGCTGGGCAGGGAGAAGGTCCTCTGAACATTTTTGTCATGCCAGCAAATCTGGATTTTTGTAGACATGGGATGTGTGTATATACACACCCCTGCCTTTGTGCCAGCAGCTAGAAGGCAAGGCAAGTTGATGCCAAACATCTGGCTGAACTCTACAAGGTATTAGTGCAGGACCTGGCAGCTGGAGCATTTTCAGCTCTAGCTCAACCCTCCTTTTTTATCCAAAGCAGGGCAACACCTAGGAGAAAAGAATTCCTAGTCTTGGCAGCTGAAGTTTCTAGCTCTCAAGTCGTATGTCAAAATCTTAATGTGTCTGAGACTTGTGCCCTTTTTTAGTATTATTCTCCCCTCTCCCCTTGCCCTTTTTTTATTCACTGTGATGCTCTTTACTCCTGATTCTGACTGGAGGCACAGGTTGTGGCACTGACCGATGTGATGCATCAGACCAGGCAAGTGACTGCAGGTTGGCTCCCAGAAACTTATCTCACAGCCAGCAGTAAGGCAAGAGTGAGCTGTTCCCGCAGTCGGGGCAGCAGCACCCACACTGCCTGGGGGAAATGCTGCAGTTATACATGGATAACTTAGAGCTAAATTATGATGAGACCTTATGTCCAGAGGAACCGTTTTACCCCGTGACTGAGACGTGGTTCCCTGGCTGCCTCCCAGCAGATGAACCTGGGCACATACAAGCTGCCTGGCGGTGACTGCACGTTACCTTCTTACTTCATATACTGAATTATCTGATAGTAGGAGTGTGTCCATCTGCAGCCCTGGAGTCTGACCCGACCTGACCCAGGCACTCCCACATCTCTCTCTAGAGATATCTCACCCAGGGGTGGTGCAGCATCTCTGGTTAAAATGTGAATTAGAAAGGCACACACATATAGGGTGTTGTCCCTGAATAAGAGGGACAGAGGAGGGGAGGCTCTGCTGGCAGGAGGTGTTTCTTCAGGACAGTGTACAGTCCCATAACATGTAATGCTCTTCTTTAACCTTCTATTTATTTATTTTTAGAGTATCTGTGTAGCAGAGTTGTGCCCAACTGTCTAGTAACGCTGTGATCATTGTAAACACTAATTAAGATACACAATTTTTGATGTTCACAACCAAGTTCTGAAATAAACGGCTTCCGGGCCCTGACTATTTCCACAAACTGTCTGTTTCACTCTCCTTTTTTTTTTTCTTTTTCTTTTTTTGCCTCCTCCTTTGTTTTTTGAGTACTTTTTCGCTGTTACCAGACCCACTATTATCACATGCACAAATGGCTTGGAGCAATGCGGCAGTCTGAGAGCGCAGACACAGCTGCAGTGCTCCCTTCCAGGCTGTGATGTGGCTGCTTCCTGCTTTACGATCCTCTTGATCTCCTCACCTTTTTTTCATCTGCTTCTGAAAGAAGTTTTAGTTCAGCCAGCCCTTCTCAGGCATGAAGCACATTCCCATGACAGCACCCCTGCTTTTTAGCAGTTTCTAGCCCTCTTGATGTGACAGCAGCAAACACTAAAGAGAAAAGCACATAGAAAAGGAAGAGGATTTTGCACATGTTGCAGGAATTTATTTTGTTAAGAGCAGATCGATATTTAAGCCATTCTTTGGTCAGCACTCAATCCTAAGGCATTAGTATGCTTTTAATATGCTTAAAATTCTTCAGCTCTTCTTTGCTAACCAGAAAAAATCCTTTTCTGGATGGTGCAAGACAAGTGGTTCCTCAGCTGCCCCGAGGATCTGCCTGCACTAACTTGGTGAGGTTGAGAAGAAGTGGGGCTGTTGAGCAGGAGAGCCCATGGGAGTCCAATCCAAAACAGTTACAATCCCAGGGAAAAGATTGTGGTTATAAGTGATAAACAATTCTAATATCTTCCAGCCCAGTAAGAGGAAAACTGTCAAAAGCCAATAAGCCAGATAAGCTGTTTTCCAGTGCAGCAAGGAGCTGCGTAAAGTTGGATCCTTTAGCCCAAAGATACAAAAGGTGCAAAGTTAGGAAAAAAGAGCTGTGTTGTTCACAGGTGGTGCTCTGATTTGGCCCTTCACAGACATGGCACGGTGGGTGGTAGGTATCGCTCTTTCGGTACGATTCATATCATAGTCCTGAGCTGCACTTTTAATTTCCTTTCCCATTCGTTTTCTCTTACAAAGCTGAGATGACCATGCACATCTGCTATTTACATCTGTATGTGTGGTGGGGCAAATGTGTATCTGTCTGTGCACTCAAGGACTCTGCACGTTTGCGAAGCGTGACACCCTTCCCAGGTCCTCTGGAACCTGAAGAGGTTGGGCAGTTTCTGCTGCAAGACTGAGGAGTTCCTTGCCGCTGTTAAAGGCATGTCCTGCTGGCACGCACCAGGAACCTGGTTGCCTCAGATGTTGTTCAGCCTGATTAAGCTGGTCGGGATTGTTGATGTCTGCCTCGTACTAGCAGATAAGTAGTTTTATAAGCTATTTTAAATTGTAATCTTAACTCTAGGCTGCTTCTTCAGGACATGCTAGCTCTGCATAATATTGCTGCATCACCTCTTTACTCTCCAAGAGAAAAGGGCACGTGCACAAATCACCTCACGGTGCAAGATTGCGATCCGTGTATTCCTTCCCTCTCTGATTTACTGCTGGCTTTCCTCTGGCAAACGAAAAGCCACGTTGCTGCTCTCACCTGTCTCTGTTTTTATCAGAAGTGAGATTAAACCTTCAAATATCGCAGCTTGATTACTTGCTGCAAAGTCTGATATCTCCATTTTAAAATGTATACACTTCATACTTGGTTAGTACTTCGTCATGATTTACTTGACAAGACTATTACCTGTTTCTAACTAAACAAAAATCTTACAGGAGATCCTTGGGAGATCTTCTTCATATTCTAGACTTTATTCCATGTGTTTTATTCAACATCAATTCAAATTTAACAATTTATTAATTGTTAAAAATACTACAAAATTCCTATACTTTCAGCGTTGCAACCTTCTTAGAATGCTCATTTTGATGGTATGAGGACACAAGTGAGACTCCAAAGCTGACTCCTCATTTCTGATGCAATGTAGTTAACTAAACTGTACACACAAGCTAAGATCAGTTTGTGATTGCAAGGAGGGATAGAAAGAAGGTAAAAAGAGGAGGAAATTTTTGACAGGTTGTTCAGCTTAGGTTGATTTTTAAATTTTAAACCACTGCAAAGATAGGTGATTAAATGGGGGTATCAGAAATTAATTGCATAGTTTATTTGCATATAGTATTTAAGTGTGAAATACTGTGGCAGTGCTCGCTGCAAAAAGTCTTTGAATTCTAAGGCACTCTCATACAGTTATTTTACCAGTGAAACAGAAGTCAGCTTATGTCTGTACTTAAAAATCAAGCTAATTAGTACAGGTGCCAGTAATATGTTTTGTGTGTTATCTCTCCTCGCGTGTTCTCAAGCTGGACACGCTGTTTTCAGCGCCTCTCTTTCACTTGGAAAGAACCTGTTGAAAACAACTCACAGACCTGGAAACGCAATTGCCGTTATTATTGCCACTTCACACTTTTTCCAGGCACTATAACAGAGATGATTTTTTTTTTTTTAAGTACTAGAAGCAAGACAGTTCCTGGAGGGAATGCTACAGGAGCACAGTTCCCTCTGAATGGCTATGCTGGCACATATTTGTGGCTAATTATGATATGCAGGGAAAGGAAAATATAATGGTTTAGACCTCGATTTAGGACTGGAAAACCCAGGTTTGTGTCTCTCTTCTGTCAGGATTTTTATGTGACCTTCAACAAGTCACTCAGCTTCTTTTTCCTTCTCTTTCCCAACTGTAACATGAGGGTAGTGAGTCTTCATTACCTCACAGAAGTACAATGAAGGCAAATGTATTAATGAAGTTCAAATGTTAGTTTTAAAACAGAACTCTTGTGCCTAAATCTTTATCTAGGTACCCATAAAAATACTTTTCTCTATACTGGCATCAGAGGTAAGCTGTTGATTCTGGTTTCTAAAGACAAAACGACTAGTCGATTACTTCCTTCCCACAGTCATGACATTTCTAAGCATGTTGCTTGCATGTGCACAATACAAACATAAGATGTATTCTGTGGTTGGTCGTTTGTGTATCTGGGCTTTGTAAAACGTTCTGGTGGTCTCTGGATAATTTTCTCATCCAGGGAGAGAACCAAGGCATTATGCCTATTTGTACCTGATTTCCTCCACCATCCCACCACTTTTTCCACCCTGTTTTGTGGGACAGGTTGGTGCACGATAATTTAAGTAATGTCGAGCAGTTCTTCCTTCCCCAGTTTGAAAGGTGTAGGAACATTCCCATAAACTCTTAAGCATTCTTCAACTTGCGCTCCTGCACTGAAAAATGAGTACAAACCTGGTAACAAAGCAAGTGTTCATGCAAGAGAGGGAGTTACTGGAATGAACTTATTGCTCAATGTCTGTCGTGGTGTCATTTGCAGGTACCTTTCTGGGGATTCGATTACTCTCTTTCCTGGTGGCACCGGTACTGGCTTCCCTTCCTCTGCTACGTCTCTCTTTGTCCCAACACCACCCAGTATTCTCCAGCTGACAAACCAACAGCTCTTCAGATCCCCACGCAGAACTTCTTCTTCTTCTCTTCCTGGTCGTCTCAACAGGGCGCTCTCGCTGGGTACCATCCCCTCCTTGGCCAGAGCAGGTAAGTGTGCGTGGAACTTTCTGGCCCAGTGGAAATGACACTGGAGGGGTGCAGTGCTCCAGAAGGAGATGGGCTGGGAGGTATCCACATGTTGTAGTCCTGTTTAGGGATTGCTGCTCCTGTGGCACAGAGGAGTATCCAGCATTAGTAATTTGTTTTTTGGCATTAAGAAGCACAGAATCCCAGCATGATATGGGGTTGGAAGGAACCTCTGGAGATCATCTAGTCCAACCCCCTGCCGAAGCAGGTTCATCCAGAGCAGGTTGCACAGGAACGTGTCCAGGCGGGTTTTGAATGTCTCCAGAGATGGAGACTCCCCCACCTCCCTGGGCAGCCTCTTCCAGGGCTCTGCCACCCTCAAAGTGAAGAAGTTCCTCCTGCTGTTTAGATGGAACTTATTATGTCCAAGCTTGTGTCCATTTCCTCTTGTCCTGTCATTGGGCAGCACTGAAAAAAAGACGCCCCATCCTCTTGACACCCATCCTTTAAGTATTTATAGGTGTTGATCAGATCTCCTCTCAGCCTTCTCTTCTCCAGACTAAAAAGACCCAAGTCCCTCAGCCCTTCTTTCTAAGAGAGGTGTTCTAGTCCCCTAATCATCTTTGTAGCCTTGAAATTATGCAGCACGCCATTGCCACCTTGGAGAAACAAAAAGTCTCACTGAGTGCTTGCCTGCTATGGGTTTACTGAAATCCAGAGGCTTCTCCAGGCATTTGTGGCAGCATGGCATGGACTCCAAGCCTGTGTGTGAGAGAGAGACAGAAGGAGCAGTTAGACATGGGGATGGAGAAGAGCAGCTTTTGGAAGTGATTGGGAGTGTTAGGATTACTGATCTGGCAAGAGCTCCCTTCTACCTGCTTTGTGTAGTTTGCTTTGCTTTTCTTGCTACAGCTGAGTTGAAGAGCAAGCTCTTCCCTCCGTCTGGATTTGATACGCATTAGCACAACTATTGAAGCTGCTTTAGAGACCCCGTTTCCTCTTGTTTCTAAGAGCTCTGTGTGATCTAGGCAAGATTTATAGGCCTAAAGAAAGACTTGCTCCCAGTAACTCAAGCCCTTGGTTTTGCTGTGCTTGAAAGTAACAGATGGGAAATACTGTTCAAATGCTCTTCTCCATCCAAGGAAAGCTAAGCTTTCCTGTGTCACTAACTGATTAGCAGGTGGTCAGAGGCCAAAATGTGGCAGTTTCTAGGATAACACTGCAGCAGAGAGGGCGGTCTTGTGGGGATTTTTTAGTTTAAGCTCTGAGGTTTCATTTGTATCACTTTGTTTTTCTGACTTTGGTACTTTTCATTGATTTATTTTTTTTTTCCCTGCCTCATTATTATAGCTACTGTGCCTGACAGCTAGATGGGAATTCGTTTCACTCTATGATCTACAGTTAAGGCTATTTTCATGAGAAAAGGTTACAACCATATTTTCACTTCTTTTCCTTGTAAAGTAGAGGCAAGCCAGCCTGTGATACAGTCACGGGGTTGTTTTTTGAAGCCTGCTGGGCAGATCTGTTCTGCTGCAGCTGGGAAAAGTGGGTTATTCTGATGCTGGCATATTGCCTACCCAGGAAAACAGGGACATTTTTCCTGCCTGCATTTACACCTGTCCCCCGATGATGCAGTTACATTTCTAAAGGGTAGGCCTCCAGTAGCTGAACCAGCTGGGTTCAAACTGTTTCATTTTTGCTTTTTAGATTCTGGCTACTTGTTCAGTGGAAGTCGACCAGCCTCGCAGTCGTCTCAGTCCAAGGAATCTCCTACATCAGGTAATGCGCTGGGCCTTCCAGAGCAGCTGTCTTTGCAGGATTTGCAGTGAATGGGTTGAAACACATGATCCAAGTTTAATTCTTTCCTCCCTGCTCACATCCCAGTGAAAATATCAGTTTTACTGTTAGAAATGCTGCAGAGAGAGTTCCAACTAAGAGTGGGAGTCCATTAAAATAAGGTGCTGTGTGGGTTGGCTGCCCTTCTCCGTGGGAGAGCTCACAGTGCAACCAGTGAGACAAAGCAAGGAACCCTTCTCTGCTCTAAAGCTGAGTTGAGGTAGCTTTGACAGTAGACTTTAGACTGTTCCTAAGGCACCTCTTCTGTTTCACTTTTGTTCCCCAGCCCAAGGAACTGCTAATTTGGCTGCCCTGTCTGCTCCTGTGTGACCTGTCTGTTGCCCTCCTGACCCCAAATGGATCCTTTGGCTGCTTGGTGCTGTTTGAGTGCTTGCTGTTGGAATGTGGTCACAGCCTCGGCTACTGCCATTGCGCAAACCTCCTCGCATCCTGATAATGCTTTCCCAGCAGCATCTAAAGGACATGCCAGAAAGGTTAATTTACCTGCAAAACAGCCTGTGTAATGCAGGCTCTCCTGAATGGACACGGCTGAGCAGAGAGAAAGCTCACCTGGCTCCTGAGAAACCCATCTCTAGTCTAAGTCATTCTTGAGTGTACCAAAGCGCATGTGGAGTTTCTCCACATTTTGCAGTCTGGGAACTGGGATCGATAAAGAGTTTTAGTACAAGATATGTTGGACAGTTGCAACTCCTGTTCCCGTTTGTTGTAGAATTGTTAAAGAAAACTGTGCCTATTGTGTTGGGATTATAATCTCATGATTTTCTCTTTGGGCATGTTTCCATTTCAGACCACTTCTCCCTGCTGTCAGGCAGCTGTGCTCCCTCCCGCATCCCCTCTCCAGCACCGTCGGTGGCTGGCTCCGTGACTTCCAGCTCAGGTTCCCTGCGGTACCGCCGGCCGCTCATCAGCCCTGCCCGCCTGAACCTGAAAGGACAGAAGCTGCTGCTTTTCCCTTCTCAGAATGAGGGTCTGCTCACCCCAACCAGCTCAGAGGAGCACACCCACTCAGACAGCAACATCTTTGCCACCGAGTTGTCCTCCTTTCCAAAGAAGAACCTCAGCGAGCGGGGAATGCATGGTACGCTGGCAGCCTGCTGTGCAACTGAAAATGCATTTGTAGGAAGGAGTTGGCCTGCAAGACAAGCCATGTGTCATCTAGGCCACACAATAGATGGGAAGCCTTCAGGAAACACCCAGGTGGTGATGTCAGTTAGGCTACCAAAGCTCCCTTAAGAATCCACTGGCCTGGAGAGCCTTTTGTCTGCCAAACTAGATGTCCTTTTGTCACTTAGTGGTGCCCCAGGGTACTGCTGCCACTCCTCACCCGTGTTTGGATAACTCCTTTAACTATGGATGTGGTGATGCTGATATGGACAGCATTTGAGACAAACATGCGGGCAACTTCCGCAGCACAGCAGTGAAATTTGCCTTTTGTTTCCAGCTCCTGTCCTCAATCCTTGCATGATTTAACAAGGCAACCATTCATTACTCATGTCTAGCTTTAGTCTGGTAACTTCTGCTACTTTTGGCTTCTACTGGTGCTTTCTGAATTTTCATATCTTTTTCTCCTTGCAGATATGAGATCTGCGATGGAAGGAGGGAGTATTTGCAGTGATAATTCCATCAGAAAGGAGGATCGCTCATCACACTCATCTACCTGTGTGGTAGACACAACTACCAAAGGGGAAGATCTGGCAGGCTGGAGAGGTAGGTGCAAGTCATGTGAGTGCTTCGTGTATGTGTGAGCATTTCTGTGAGGGTCACTGAGATCGTTCCTGTGCTGTAGTAGCAATCTGATCTGGAGACCAAATAAATAAGTGGTAGCAAAGTGGATGTTCTGGCTGCTATTCTAGGACTTTAATAAGGCGATTATTGTTCTTTGGACTTTGTGGAGAATACTGAGAGAGTGCTAAACTGAGGCAGAAGGAAAGGGGTGGGCATGCGGGTGTTGAGTAGAGCGATGAGATGAAAACAGGACCAAAGGGAGCAGTGGAATCTCTCCTGATAGGAAAAGTGCTTCAGCAGCTTTTGCTTATAGTGAAAACACTGGGCAAAGAGAGAGGAAGAGCACAGCATATGTTCACTGTTGTTTATCTCATCAATTCTTTAATATCTCTTTCTATTATTCCCTTTTTTTCTTTGTGTTGTCCTCTTCTACCAAGGTCATTTTGGTAACTCTGCTCTCCGAGGTCTGCTGGCCGTGAGCCTGACTCTCAATGCTATCTTCACATCGGCCTATGTCTACCGGAGCCTGCGCTGATCTGTGCCAACACTCCCTTTCTTTCTGGTTCCACCTGCTTCCGAGGAGACAAGAAGAATTCAACCACGGCTTCACATCTAATGGCTGTGCCATTGGTGCATGCTGTTTTTTTAAAAAAAACTACTGTATGCTCAACCGTCACGACAAGGAACCTAGGTAGCTGCTGCCACCACTTCCAGGTAGAACATATCACAGGATTGTCCCTGGAGGTGGCAGGCAGAATTCCCAGAAAGCTCCAGTTCAAAGAAGAGGCCAGTCAAATGGCCCATGCACTTTTCTTCCAAAGGAACTGACCTGAGACACAAGTCTAAAAATGTGTAAGCTATGGTTTTAGGAACCTATCCCCAGCTCTTCTTTCTGACATATTAAACCTCATGCTGATGGTGCTGGTAAAATGAGGAGACTTAGAACAAATCAGATGGAGAAAAGGGATGGCTTAGTAGCTGGTGCTGAGCTTTGGCTACTGTAACAGCATTCCCAGCCTCTTTGCCCAGTGGTTCCTCTTCTCTCTTCCCTTTGGCACTCTCCTCTAAATTATCAGTGAATTTTCTTTAGTTGCCTTAAGCTTGCCTAAAGCGCGTGGGTGACCTTGGCTGCTCTGTCATATTCTTGCATCTTATATGTCCATGTGCTTCCACCTGGGCTGTGCCCTGAGGCCGCTTTCACCAGTTGCCCTTCTGGTCATGCCGGTTCTCAGAAACTACTGTCTGTACATACCTGCAGCCAGCACAGTTGCTGTAGGTGTGCACCAACCCCAGACAGACATCCTTTTGTGGTTTGCGTTAGAAAGAGGAAGCCTGAGCTTTGCTTTACCCAGGAGGCATTAATTCTGTTACAATTAATTCTGTAATGAAAAAAGGATCCCTCTGTGATTTGCGCCATTGTCAAAGGGCTTCAGCTCACAACTCTGCTGGTGTTTTCACGGAGGCAGCGAGTGGCATAGCTTTGTTCTTGCTGTAAATCGCACAAATCTATTCTATTAGAAGGTAGGTGAGGAGCTGTGTGATTGTATACGTTTATCCAGAAACCTGATGCCTCGATCTGGTATTGGGATTTGTTAAGTAACCATTTAAGATATTTCTTACTTAGTTAAATGCCAAGGTGCTCTCAGTGAGAAACGTCAAACCTGCTTCTGGGTAGATTCTTCTTTTCTAACCAAAAGCAAATAGCCCTAGATTTTCAAAAGCATCGTATGATTTGGACACTTATGCTTTAGGGTGAGCCTTCAGCATTGGTTTAGAATTCAGGGGCCATTTAGAGTATTGTGAAATCATTTAGTACACCTTAGGAAAAAAAAAAACTTGATCTTTATGTTTTGATTCTTAAATCCCAAGTGCAGAGAGATGATTTACCAGCGTATCAAGGATACCTGGTGAAAAGAGAGCCAACTGCCATTAGCTATGTATTTCCTTAAGCAGGACTGACTCTATTAAGAGTTTTTTCTATTGTCTCTTCCTTTGGGCTCCTTTACCTCAAACTTCTTTCCTCCCCCTCACCCCATTGTCCTGTGTTTGCATCTTGAATTACAGTGGTAGGCTTACTGTGTTTCTTCCTCCCTTTCAGTTTTGCTGCTGTTCCCTCTGTTGTACTCTTGCACGTGCCGAGAAATAAAGCCTATCTCTGCTGATAATTCCCTGCTCTGAACCAAAATTCAAACCTCGGAGTGATGATCACCCTTCCTTTCACTTCATTTATTTTCTTTCTTGCATGTTTTAATTGAGTTCCTACCACAGCCTCACTTCATACATCCTGTGGCTGATAGCCAGACTCTAATCAGCACGCTGTATGGCAGATTAAATGGGGCTTTACTGCTGGTGATTCAAGCACTGAAAAAATCAGTCTCTTCTGTCTCTTCCGTTTCTTCCTGCTCTGTTTTAGCAGCTTGCTTCCAGCCGCTGCTCCTCATCCTCCCTGGTTAGTGAGGCCTGCTCCTCACCTGCCCTGCATCTCACAGGCAGGGGACAGAACATCTCACAGGCAGGGGACAGAGCTGCACCCACGCCTGTGACCCGCGAGGCTGGAGGTGTCATTCCTGACTCTGCATCGCTCTCTCGGCCTCTTCCGAGTGTTGGCAAAGGCTGCACAGCCAGCACCTCCTCTACAAAGGCCTAGACCCAGGATGGAGACCCGCAGCAGAAAGATGTGGATGCTGCAGGTTGATGTTTCATTATTTTGCATGAGTTGTTCCTTGTAGCCAAACCTGACCCATAACCTTGCTCTTAAGAGATTTTTACCCCTTTCATAGACTTCTGCAGGCTTGCTTGAGCATGGGTGTAGGCAAAATGCCTAGCAGGCCAATTTACAAGCTTCTATTTAGACCTCTGCTGTTTGAGTTTGATGATGTCCTGGTGCAGGGTGTGACATCCCATTCGTGGATCCTTGTCCTGACTTCCAGCATACCCAGGGGCCTCCTATGCAGAGACAAGCTTTGCCAGAAAATACTGTGGGTTTGCTTGTCTTTATTATGCCAACAGATGTGCACTGTGACTTCATGTATGCAAACTTTCCACTTTCACCTCCCAGCCTGCGCTGAATTTTACCATCGCACTCACCTGGAGTCCGAGTTGGTCTCTGTCTCTACCAGATTGCAATACAAATTTTCTCCTCCTTCCCAGCAACCAAGGAGCTGCAGCCTCTCAACACACCTCTTCTTGCCCGTATTCCAGAATAGGAACGCTTTAACCTGTCACCACACTTCTGAATCTGCTCACTGAAACTGTTCTCGGAAGGGTGGTTGGTGACCTTGTCCAAAGCAATAGAAAGACTTTGGATTTTATTGCTGAAGAGGGAAGACAACCAACTTTTTCATTCTGGTGCTAGAACACTCTCCAGTGGTGCTTTCACGGTTGTGAAGCCTTCGCTTGACTAGTACACACGAGTGTACATGTGTGCGTGTGTGCGTGTGCATGCATATGTATAAAAACGTCTGGAGGGTTTCTTCATTTCAAAAGATCTGAGCCCATGTTTGTCTTGATCTTGTTGGCCTTAATCTAGCTCTTAGATACTGTGTCTATCTTGCTGCTGTTTTCTATATCGGGCTGGTTTGGAGGAAACAAAAGATTATCTGGTCCCCCTGTAAAAACCTTTGTGACTGATGATGTTGATCTTCATACAGTGTTGTTCAGGGGTGAGATTTTATTTTTCTAATCTTTTTCCTACTCTAAAAAACTATCGGAGTGTATGAAATGGAAAAGATGTTTACAAAACGGTCTGATAAAGATTTAAGTATCACTTAAAAATACCAACAATTAATGATCTGGTGGCATATAAACGAGCTCCATTTCCAGACCTTTTCCATTACCTACCTTCCCTTGAAAACGCCTGTGTGGTTTCTCCTTGGGTGTGGGTTTATTGGGCATTTTCTGAGACCTTGCAGAGACTTTTGATGATTTTTGGTGTTCTGAATTAGAAAGAATTTGGATTTTAGAGTCTGGTTCTAGTTCCGCAGTCTGTGTGGTTTGGCAGATGTGACAAATATTATGCACATACCTGTTTGATGGGATAGAGAGAACTGGTAGAAGGAGTTGCTGATTTCTGAAGGTCATGGTATCTTTCTACATAAAATCTTAGACATGAAATAGGTCACACTGGCAATGTGGGGAAAAAACTCATTGCTGGCATACGTAGGCCAGATTCACTGAATTTTGGGGCTGTCTGCTCAAGCAACAAATTTGGCTTGTGAATGTTTTATTCCCACTCCCTCTTCTCGGGTGATGGGAACGTCTGTAAAACACTGCTGAACTGACTGGGTTCCTTCAAACAGGGCAGCTGGAATTAAGGGCTTGTGTTGCTTGTGGATGCTGCTATATTTTTTCTTCCAAGCACCATTCCTGGAAATAACTATGGTCTTAACCTCTCTCACAAACATTTGTTAGAAGGCTAGAAAGGGCCAGTTTGGCCAATACTTTCTTTTTTTTATTTTTAAGTATACGTTGCATCCAGAAGTTACCATCACTGTGTCCTGTGCTGGGAGTAAGGGACAGAGTACTTTTGGATGGAGTAGGTATCTAGAGAGGGTGAGGAGGACGATTTTGAGTCCTAAACCTTATTTCCTGTGAAAGAAATACTGTATGTCATGTGTGTATACTTGTATGGGGAGCTCTAACACTGTACAGTTTAGTTAAATGCGCTCCAAGGGAGGAGAAACTGTTCCTCAGAGGTTTTTAGTTCATGCTTTGTGTTTAAAGAGGAATATTTTTCTTTAAAAAATAAAAACGGATAAGTTTTCACCTCAGTGTGATTCTGTTTCTTGGGGAGCTGAATATTTTGGGGGGAAAGGGAGGTGGCATTTGTGCTTGTGTGTGTGTTTGGTCAAATTAACTTGGATCTCTTCACTCTTTTAAAGCTGACAAGAACTAAGAGAAAGCACAAAGCTTTGTGAGCTTCCCCAAAGCCAGGAGAAGCTCGTGACCATAATTTAGAAGTGGAGGGGCAAGTACATTGTTATGCTTTGAAGGCTTTCCATCAATTAAATGGGAAGCAATCTGCTATTATCTGATGTTCTGAGCTTCTCCTCAGGGGGGGCTGCGCCCACGTAGGACAGTGCTGAACTCCTGTAGGATAGGGACTATCATTCACATACCTGTTTCCAGAGAAGCCTGACCTGAGCTGATGACTCTAGGGTGGCCTGGTAACACCAGGACTATTTCATTTCGTCTGGATTTTCAGTACTTTGGAAGGCGGGGTGTAAGGGAGGTACCAAATGCAGGTACCTTGGCCCTGATCCAGCCATCTTCCAAACGTGCATGTGTCAGCAAGAAAGCCAAGAGGATTATTGAGATGGGAAAGGATGGGGTACACGATGTTCAGTGAAGCCCCAGAATTTGTCCCAAGAGCACAGTCACAGTGTCAGAGTGGTCCAGTTTTATGCACACCTTACCGTTTGTGTTCATTTGGCACTTAAGAGTTTTTCTTCCTCTGTGAGATCTTTCCAAGATTTTGCTTTTATGTATTATTTTATGGTCTTTATGTTTTTATTTTGTAATGTAAATTAAGAGACAGGTGGCATAAGCTTTTAGACATAGGCTTTCTAACCACAGGCTTCAAAGGCTGTAGTTTTCCTCCATTTATACTTTTATGACTCAGGTTTTACTTCGTGTGTTGCTAACTTGTTTTAAGACCCAGAAATGTATTGGGTCTTGTCTTTAAAACCCTGGAGAAGTTCTGGGTATCGCTGTGCAGGAAGGGATGCACTTCTCAGGCGCTCTTCCCTTCTCCCCCTCTTCTTTCAGTGGTAGAGACCTGTTTGGTTCTGCAATCTGTTTTTATTTTCAACAGTGGTGTTCTGTTTACTTTCTTTTCCATTACACAGGGCTAGCAGAAAAACAACTAAACCGGGGTCAATACAGGTGAGTCTTCCTGTGCTCCATCAAAGAGCTTCCTTCGCCTGCCGCTGGCAGGTTTGTTATAACCTGTAGGGATGTTTCATTCTTAATAATTTAAATATTTCCATCTACCCTGGTGAAGGTTTTCTGTTGAAAGACCTATACAGTATTTTTCAAACAGGAGACCTGACAGCATTGTTCGACCCACCACTATTCAGCTGCTGTTGATTGTTTTTTAGAGAACAACAGCCTGATAGTCACCAGTGCTTTCCTTTTGTTTCTTAGCTCTGTACAACTTCTGGATAAGAGTTTCTGATTCCTTTCAGAAAGGATAAGAGTTTCTGATTCCTTCCAGGCGAGTGAGTCATGATTTTTTTTTTTTAACGAAGGGCTGTTAGTGGGGTTTTTTTTGGTTGGGTTGTTGTTTTTTTTTTTAATAATAGTGATCAAATGAACACTTTTCAAAGGAGGACGTGTTTTAATTAAATTACTGGCATCATCCCACTAATAATTCTCTACATACGGACGTGTTCTGAAGCATTTGGTGAAGTGTGGTGCTTGCTCGAATGCGACACTGGTAAGATCGAGGCTGCTGCAGCAGAGAGCTCTCTCTGCTCCTCTGCCGTCCCCCCTCGGTACCTGCCAGCATCCGCCAAGCTGCCGCGGTGCTGGGGTCCTCGCCGGGTGCTGGGGTACCCGCAGGGACAGGGATGATGCTGCGCGGCTCCTAAGCGCCAGATGTGTTTGCATCTGTAGGAGATGTGCAGCTGAGCACCCCATCTCACCGAAACGGTAAGATTCAATATATTCGCCTGGCTTTACTGCAGGTAACCTACCGTCCAGCCCCAAACTTTGCCGGGGGTGCCCCCGCTGAGGCCTTTCAAGCCCTTGCCCCCGGCTCCCCGCCGTCCAAGGGGCCGCTCCCCCCCTCCCCATCCCCCGGTATTGACCCCTCGGTATTTGGGTTTGCCGACCCAAAGCGACGTCCTGACCCACCCGCGACCCCAAACAGCCCCCAGACGGGGCGGGGGGAGGCCGGGAGAGGGTTTAGAGGGGCAGCGGCGGGGCCCGGAGCGCGGCGGG
>VXAK01020443.1:151745-175583 GCA_013399435.1 Arenaria interpres | reverse complement strand
AGGGTGGCGGTGTGCCCGGGCGAGCGGGACCCCTCGGTGACCTGCGAGTGGGGGGGGGCGAAGCTGCCCTCCTCCTTCAAATGAAGTCCCCGAGGGGAGATGCGCTGCCCTGGGGGACGGGCGCTCTCTGCTTGGCAGAGCTTGAGGTGTTGGGGGTTTTGGCGGGGGGGGACACACTTGCGCATCTCGACTGAATTCCTGAGAAAGTGCCTTAAAATCGCTCAGCCCATGGGGGAACGCCTGAAGGGAGACTGGTCTGAGAAGTTCCCGTTGCAGCGAGCGAGATGTCCCACCTCGATGGCCCACCTCGTTTCTCTCCTCTGTGCTGTGAGGAGTGTGAATTGTGCTCCTGCACTGCTTCATCCGCTCGGATTTGGGGACAAGGGGGGGGGTTACGATTCTGTTGGTGGAACCTTCAGGCTGAAGGGAGCCGCAGAACTTGAGCGAGCTATCATCAGCATCTCGTCTTCTCCAGTCTGAAAGTGCATGAAGAGTCACGTAGATGCTGGTCCTTGCCAAAGTGAAGCTTGGTCCGTGCAGGGAAATTACTTTTTCCAAGTGTCCTTAAACTCATTTTGGAGCTTTTCTTTCAAGGCTCCTGAAAAAAAGCAATGTCTGTATTTTTTGGGTTGGGGAAAAAAAAAGCACCAACCCAACAACAAATGACACACCTCAAAGATCTTTGGAGTAATACTGGGAATCTTGTGGGTTTATATTTGAAGTGAATCTACGGGGGATTTTTCATGCAGTAAAGGGTTATTTTATATTGTTACTTGTTATATATGTTTATATATGTTCATTGTTAACATGTTTCTTATAAATGATGCTATAATTACTATATAAGGATCTTTTCCCCTTTCAATTTTAGAGGGAGTAGTTTTGATGCTTTTCCCTCAGAATAAGCGTTCAGAGGCAAAATATGCTTCTAGTAAGAGCTGTGTTTTAAGCTTAAGGGAGAGAAGAGTTCGAGTGCTCTTACGTGAAGAGCAGCACTTGTTGAATGTTGTATTTTATGACTTGTTTAATAAATAGTACTTCCTAAGAGTTGTGGCTTCGGAAAGTACTGAAACCGTTTTGATGCTTTCTTGATGATCCTTGAAAGAAGGTGCCACTTAAATCCAGTTTTATAGCTGTTATTTTATACTTTGTTACACTTTCAAAATGATTCTGAATGTCATCTTTAAATTCTAGCAGTGTGATAAAATAGCGCTGGAAGTACCGTTGGGTTTAGCTGGGGCAACAACTTTGCGGTTGTTCTTGCAGGATGCCAACATATTAAAGATACTGCAGTTTTGTGATTTTTCAGGTTGCTTTTTGTGTTCTTTTGGTCTCATTTTTCATGTAGCTGCTGCTAATCATGAATACTAAACCGCTTGCTAGAGTTTGAAAACCTGTATTTGAGCTTTGGTTATAAAATCAGTTCAGCGCCCAAAGTGGAATGCAAGTACATAAGAATTGTTGTGTTTTGAAGCTGGTGGCAAGTCTGTGTGTATTTGAAACAAATCCATTTATTCTCCTAGGGTTTTTGTTTTAAATAATATATGATTCTCTTCTAGTTTTGGCAAAGCTCGTAAGTCCCTGCTGTGGGACACAATATATATGAACAATATATCTGTGTAAAACTGCAGGTGCTGAATTTTGGGTATTAAGTTTGACCTCTGCACTCCCATTAATTCCACTGTGCACAGAATTATGAAAATAGGAAGACTTTTTCAAAGTCTCACTTTCTTTGTGTGTGCTTCTCACTGGTTGTTTTATCAGCTCAGCACCATACAGAGGTTATTGAATCTGATGATGTTTCAGCTGATATTTGTCTTTTCTGTAAAACAGACCTGACACTTTGGAGCTTGAAAGAGTAATAACTGTTCCCTTCTAAAGGACTCCCATTTTATTACAAAATAATGAATATGGAGGTGTGCATATAAAGAACAAATCAATCTGTTTTCTCGGATAATCATTTTGGTTCAAATAGAATTGCCTTCAGGGCATGCTATAGCTGGTTTTAACACAAATAGACCTGGTATTTCTTTTTTTGATATTTCTTTTTCCTATTCCATTGTAGGTAACATGTGAAGAGTGAAATTGTCCATAGTGACATTAACTAATTGTTTGCCCAGGTATTAAATAATTGTTTCCTTATGCATAAGCCAACTTTGCCCTCACACATGAACCAGTTGTGGGCTTATGCCTGAATTTTTAGCTCATGCACGGACTCATTACGCCTTCAGGCATAAACTAATTGCTTGTGTGTAAACTAATTGTGCCATCCTGCTGTCAGAGAATGGTGTAGCCAGCGTTAGTGAGATGGACCTGGACTCTGATAACATCCTCTTTCTACTCTATTGTGTAATTAACTTGTGAAGAGTGAAAGTGCCTGCTTTTGTGTGTGTTTGTGCTTTCCTACATGGATCTCTAGAGCTAGAAGAAGAAGAAGGGAATCAAGTCTTGGAGATTTGCTCAGTGTTTTGTCTCTGGCCTTAGCTGTGGCTGCAGGGACAGGCACCCTCACTCACTGGCTCCATCACACCCCATCCCCACAAAGAATGGGATTTTCTTATTTTCTCTTCCCCAGGTAAAGCTCCAGTGTGTGGGGTCTCCTTAGAAACCCTGTGGTGGCCCCTGGTCCTGCGTACCAGGTGGCCCTCCTGCAGGCAAAACAGTCTCAACTCAGGGAATTTCTCCTTAATTGAATTTATTGCCAGTTCAACTTCTGGTCACTGATTTAGGTACTGGGAAAAAAAAAACCAACATAAACAAGCATACACTTGGGGAAATGCCTTTCCTCCCCCTTCCCCAGGCTGAGTTTAAGCAAACACTTATACTTTTTCCTAGATTCAGCATCCCTTGTTTTGGCCAAGATTTGTGCTCAACCCATCCCAGTTCCTCTGGGGAGGGGACAAGTGCTGTAGGACTTGCAGAACTTACGTGTGTAAGGGTTTCTGTATGCTGCTTTTGGGGCTTCTCACTGATTTTCTGTCACCTGTGGGCTCTCAGCAGGGTGACTGGGTCCCAGTCTGGGCCATCTTAATTGTGCTAATTGTGCCTTCCTGAGTGAACACAGTAAAGGCTGCAATTTATGCCCCGTGTGGGCTGCAAAGCTAGGCCCTAAGAGGGGGCTTTTGAGAAGGCTTCTCTGAGGTTTTTTTTGTGTGGAAAACCCTCTCTTGGAGAGAGGCAACAGCCTCTCTAGTTTCTGAAGGGCCAGTTAGTCATTTTTTGGAGGTAACCTGATGTTACCCAAGTGTGGGGCTGGCTGGGGGGTGCAGTCCCCTCCCTTCAGTCTGCCCAGGTGCCCTGGAGTAGACGCAGCTGCAGCTCGTTTCTGCTAACGAGGGCCAGAAGCTTCTCTTCAGGCACCACCGGCCTTGGGGAGTCATGGTGGGCTTAAGGGGCTCTCCCTGGCTTGGGGTGTCCATTGCTCCTCGCCAGCTCGAGGCTTCTGCAAGGTGTGTGTACCTCTGTGTGGAAAATTAGCCTTTCTGGATCAAAGATGCCTGGTGGGGGATGGACTGAGGTAAGTGGTAGCAATTCCTTACTTCCATAATGGCCTGTTTTATGACTGGGCTCCCCCATGGCAGGCTGCCTGAGGGGAGCTCTCTGCCATCCCCGTTGCGGGCGCTCTCTTGTGTGTACTCCCACCAAATCCATACATAAAGCTGCTTTTATGTGCCCTTAAGTAAAGATCGCTCCTACCCCCGTTATTCCCCTGGAAAATAAGAGGTTATAAGGAGTGTATAAAGCAAATTTTATAGGCCGAAGAAGAGAGTCCGGGTGGTTTGTGTGCCCGCGGCTCATGAGGCAGTCAGCAGCACTGGCTTTGTGTGGTTTGGAGTGAGGTATTTTTTTACTAATTTCTGCTTGTTCTGTGTTGTGGTAGCAGCTACAGGCTTCAGTCCTGGGCCAGGACCCAGCTGAGATGGGCAGAACAAAAAAATAATCATTTATATTTATAACTGTTTGCAGCAGCTTACAACTAAGCAAAGGCCTCAGTGTATACGTTGTGCAGCTCATGTAATCCTGCATGTAGCAAGACATAGACATGTCATACTCAGAAGTGGACTTTATTGTTGGGTTTTTGTGGGGTGTTTTTTTTTTTTTTGGTTGTTGTTATTTCCTGTTTTAATTTTCAGATGACTCTGTGACTCTAGTGTCTGAGGCGTCCATTCTCGCACAAGAGATGAGAGGAGAGCACAGTGGAAATTATTAGCTACATCAAAACTAACTAGTGAATTTGGAATGGGTCCTGGACATGTGATAGTCCTAAGATTTTTGAATATCAAGCATTTAAAAGTGTTTCAATTTGGACTTTTACAGTTGCACTTTAAATTTGGGAACAGCTAATTTTATTATGAATCCCCATTTTTGCAGTTGAAGTTCTTTCGTATGCCTGAAAGCCTTCAAAGACTGTCATATCCTTCATCTTTGCGTGTGATTCTCTGAGTAAATAAATGGTTTTCACAACTAACTTTGGCTTTTAAAGAGGCCGGGGGAGGGATGTGTTTGGGGGTGGGGTATTTTTGGTTTGTTTGTTTAGTTTGGAGTTTTTTTGTTAAGTCTTCAGGATTTCCTGAAGCAGTTCTAGTTTTTAACTTTTCTGGATGTATTTAATTATAACTGTTGTTTACCAATAGATTTGTGTGTAATAATCTTCACAACTACAGCATTCAGGCCCCTGGTGCTTCTATCCAAAAAATGTTTACTGTCTAAAAAAGGAAATTGTGGTCAGTACATGAGCCTCTGTTTTATTCAACAATTGCAGTAGAGACACTAGAAATGACACTTCATGTTTTATGTAATTATAAAGACATAGCAAGAGCTCTGGTTATATGTTAGTTTTCTGAAAAACAGGGAATAGACATGGATGGGGCTCAATCTGAAAGACAATACTGTGTATTAGAAACTGGACTTCCAAGTCCTAAGATAATTTTTTTTTTCTTTTTTTTTTCCCCCTGATCTTTAAGCACTGCTTCTTGTTGAAAAGATGGATTTCTTAGGATTAAGTGGCAAAGGTCTGAAGGGATAGGGGCAGTTGCCAGGGGTAGAGCTACTCGAAGCTTGGTTCTGTGAGGTTCTGGTTGCGCGGTAGCTGCTGCAGATCATGAGACAGGCAAAACTGAATTCAATGGTGTGCTAGTCCTTTTGGGCAGTGGATGAAATGTTGTATGTGATACTTGAAATGTTGAATGTATTGGAGGCAGTCGGGGCTGTGAAACACAATACGGTCTATCAGGCACAGCGTAAGAAAGTTTTCTCAAGTTGTCAGTTAAATCCTATTTTAAGATGAAGGTTGCAAACAAATGGGCTCAGGAGTTCTGTGCATCAAGAAATACTTAATAATGTTGTCAAGTTATAAAAGGTAATTATAGATGCAGGAATTTTATGTCCGTACAGCTATTTATTTTAATCTCTGTTAAAAAATAAACAAGTCTATCAAGCTTTTGAGGACACATGGAAGAGTAAAGAGCTTTGTCTTCTCTCTCTCCAGTAGGTACGTGTGTCATGTTGGCCCTTCATTCATTTTAGCAGCCTGTTAAAATTGGTAATAGTGATTTATTTGCCAGCACTGTACTGGTTGCACAGCTTTTCCATTTGTGGTTGCCACTAGATGGTGCGTTTGTGCCAGCGTGCCAACCTCAGGGATCGTTATTAATGAGGCTGAAACAGGTCTTTCGTGAAAGACTTCTGCATCTCCATCCCCTCTGGAAAATGAAACAATAAATACATATTGGACAACGTCAAAGGCTTCTAAAGGTCTGCTAATGGAGATGGGAATATGAGTTCAACTGCCATTTTCACCTGCAGTTGTTTCTATTGCTCACCACCTCCCAGGAGCATCCCCCATCATTCTGGGATCAAATAATTTTTCCTGAAGGTGATAGAGCCTTTGGGAAGGTCCAATGGGATGTAGGTGGAATTTATTGTATTCCTTGTAGGAATAGTAGGGATGTACATGGCTGAGCTGTCTGTGGTCCAAGTATATGGATCGCAGACCATATTGTAGGGGACCTTGTTCTTCCTGCTCTCGTGCTCCTTTTTTTGAGCTGGTTTGGATAATAAGCCACAGTCCCGATAGCAAATTGGTAGGTCTCTTACATGGGTATGTTGATGTGAACGCCACAGAAGAGTTAATCGTCTCTTCTAGCTGTTTGCCTTCTCCAGAGGCTCCTTCAATTGTCAGCAGAGATGGTCTCTTCCAAAGAATGATTCAGAGCATTTAGATGAAGGCCCTGCTCTGAATCACTGCTTGTAGGAGCATCTCTCTTTATCAGTTATTTAAAAAGACAAAACAGAAAACCTAAGAGCCCTGGAGGGCTATCTGGTCAGCCCTGCCAGCGAAGGGAGGTGCTGGGAATCCCCCTCAGTCTCATTCAGGCACTCTCACACCCCCCACTCCCTGCTTTACTTCTGTGGCAGGAACAGAAAACTGCAGTGTTGGCTGCATTTAAACCAGGGGGATTGTTCATGGTTTGCATGGCTTTTTTAGCAGCTCAGAAGTACTGGGGCCTCTCCTGTGTTTTGCGTCCCTCTAACAGCAGAGGGTCTTATTGGTAAGCCCTTTTCTCTTGGGTTTGTGACTGCGTTCAGAAAATTTGACCTCTGCTTATTTTTCTTCAAGTTATAGCCTTGGGTCAGCATTCTTATAGGTTTTATAAATAAACCACAGCACAGCTTATCCCTTTGCAAGCAATACAGAGGCTTTGAAAATGACTGAGGAAATATTGCATTTCCCTTTCCCACCAGTAGATATCAGACTGTTTAGTTCTTTTCCATTGTGTTGCCTCACATCTATCTTCGCTCCTTTCCCTTTTGGTTTTAGCAATTAAAAAAATTGGGTTTATGTGTTATTAACAGTAGAAAAGAAGGACAGTTCTCCTGTGCGCAGTGGTGAATTTGTACAGATGTAAAAGACTTTTGATGGACAAAATCTGAGCTAAGTACAGCGTAGGGAGATGCCGTGCTGATGTCTTAACGTGTGACAGGCTATAAGTGATCCTGAGCTGTCACTCACTATGGGATGTGCCAGGTCATTTTGTGGCTTCATGTCGTGAATTGTTACCCACTATGGCTCAGGCTGTGCACGCTTAACCCACCTGCCTTCACTTTAAATGTTGAGCCCCGGTCTCCAGGAGCAGTAGCCAAGCTGTGTTTTGTGTTTTAGCTTTTTCCCTTGCTTTCAACATCACCAGGATTCCTGTGACACTGCTTCTTTTCCTTTTTGTTTTATCCAGTTAGTTGGCTGATGTAAAAATGGATGTGGTTACATGCAGAGATCAAGTTGGGAATACTTTATATGAAATGGAAGCCAGAGTGTTTGCTCACTTACCAGGGGTTTGCTTGGCCTCTCTGTCCCTTACTGGTCTTTTTGCCCCCAATTGTTGTTTCCTCATCTCCAATTTTTTAATCTCTGGGCCTTATATAGAACACTGAAAGGATAAGGGTGTGAGCAATGAAAACTCATGCAAAATAGAAACCTTTCTGTCAGAAGTTGCCAACAGAGGGTGAGTTGGGAGAGCCGCGAGTGCCGAGAGCTGTAGACAAGCTGATCCACTGTCCCTCTTCAATAGATAGATGCGACTCGGAATCCTTATTCCTTAATCAAGTTATATACAGGTGTAAAAAATGGTGCTAAGAGCTGTTCGTATACAGCAGGTCATAGATAAATAGTCTGTAGAATAGTCCTCAGTAGATATTTGAATCTGCAAATCTGAACTCTTGGGGATAAGGGCATTACATACTTTCCCTTGAAGTTTAGAGCGTAAAATGGATGTAGAGCTGCCTATGGAGTAGTGTCTGTTTTGACCTGTTCCTTTTACTCCTTCAGAGTAGGAATTGGTTTGTGTTACCTCCCAGATCTAGGCTGGCTTTAGGACTTTTCCTATGCACAAGGGACCGAGAATGCCCTATCCAAGAGAGCAGTGCTTTAAAAAGCAAGCTAACATCTGCGAGTGGCCTACTGCAGTGGCTGCAAAAGGGACAAATTCACAACAATTCAGTCTTGTGTCTCCCTTCAAAAATCCCTCCTTGGCCTACAAAAATTGCAGCAAAATTTGTTGAACTTCTTGAACCTAGCGTGCTCAAAGTGGTGGCCGACGGTGGTGGTGGTGGAAAGGCCAGCTGCCTTAGCAAGGGATAAGTAACGCGGGAGAAGAGAAGGGGAGGTAAGGAGCAATCCCAATTCTGAGTGAGAGCATGAAGGGAGCTCCGAGAGGGAGATGTCTGGGAAATGATGCTTCATGCATTGTCTGGAGGGGAGGTAAGGCACAGCTTCCATGCCCCCAGAGGCTCTGGGTGTGCTGCACCCTCTCCAGTTCTGTTGTGCCCTCTCCAGAGTCCCTTGGTCATTATTCTTTGTAGTAGAGGGCAGATGCTGGTCGCAGTCTGTTTGGCATCTCTCCGAGTGTGGCCGGGAGGCTGCAGACCCCACGTAGATCTGGAAAAGGCCCTCAGCCTGCCTTGCTCCTGCAGCATTTCCAGAGCTTGGCTGCAAGACGCAGGGCTCCTGCATGGTCAGAGGCTGCACCCAGCCTTCCCCAACAGCACAGCCTCCTAAAGACGAGAGCTCTTTGCCTTCAGTCCTGCCTGTTCCGCCACACAGGAGTGGACAGTGTGTGCTAAGGGCTTATAGTGAAGCGTAGCAGGCACTCCAGGAACCTCTGACACCTGTGGGTTTAATCTGCCTCTCTTAATATCAGTGCACTCCTACCTTTCCCACCAAGACCGGCAAAGTCTAGTGAGATGTGTTTCCCTTCATGCTGCTGGATTTCCCCTCCCTCAGTGGCTCTCTGGCCATGCAGCTCCGTAACCAGTTTCCCGTCAAGAGCAAGAGCAGCGTTTCTCACCCAGAACGTGGCCTGTGGTAAGGGGGTGGGAAGGGAAGAGGGGGTGGGGTGCGTCTTGGGGGAGCTGTTGCTGCTGCAGTTTCGTGCCTCAATCTGTATTCTCTCTCTCCTCTGCATGGCTTCCTGTTTTTTCACACCACTGCTCTTTGAAACAACAAGCTGCGAGGAGGACGTGGGGTGGAGGTTGATAGGCTGGAAGAAGCCTCTGGCGACACTTGCAGAAGGTTTGGGTGCAGGCTCTGGAAAAGGCCTAGGTGTTCCCAGGCAGGGTATGATCCTGCCGTTGTGCACCGCAGAAGCGGCTCTCGGAGGAGGTGGTGCTGGTTTACGCCTGTGCTCCACAGAAATGCGTTACTTGGCGCTGTGCGATTGCAGAAGAAATGTCCATCGATGTTCCTCTCTGGCAGTTTTCTGCCTCGGCTGCTCTTGAACGGGCAAAACTAGAATTTGCCCTATACTTTGGCACCTTGCGATAATCAGTCAGGCATAGTCAGTGTCAGAATAAAGCTGAGCCACCACCAAATTCCTGCAGAATTTGGGATTGTATGCTTTAAAAGGAACCCATGCAGTCCAGGTTTGTTCAGTGTGCGAAAGGAGCAAGCATCTAGTTTGAAGTGCCACAGCCAAGAATTGCCCTACCTTCCCCTGACCCCGGGCAGCTGGCAGCGTGTACAAAGCCCAGGCGATGGCAAGCAGCTCAGAGGAGCCATTCCCAAACTGCGAGCCAGACAGCACTTGCTAACGGTTTGCAACGAACAGAAAATTCTTGAGAACCATGACTTCTGTTTCTCAGATGCCTGACAGCATTCATAGAAAACAAAGAAGTTGCAGTAGGAACTCTGCTGTCAGGGTAATTCCTGTATTTACTACTATGTTTTCTCCCCTCTGTTTTGAGAGGGGGAAATGTTCTGCTTGATCGTCAGTAGAAGGCAAAATGTGAAGAAAGCCGTTTCAAGGATAACATCGGGATGAGGGAGCTGCACCATGAGGTATCCTGCTTGAGTCAAAGCCTATAGCAGAATCCTCTCCCGAACAGGACTTGTTAACAATGTCACTTGAAAACACTTTTTTTTTTCCCCCGTCTTCCACAGTCTTAACACGACTAAGTCTCTAGTTAGAGCCATAACTCATCTTCGGTAGACGAATAACTTGGAGGGTTGAGGGAGCTGCTCTACCATATAGGACCAGTATCGTGTTCACTTCAGCATCTGATCTGTCCTCTTGTTCAATACCAGGTGCTTTGGAGAGAGGCACGAGGAGTTCTGTACTCTTAGTCAGCGTGATTGTTGCAAAACGGGAGATCATTTTTAATCTGAAATCGCTGTGTTGCTGCCTTGTCTGCCAGTGAGTCAAAGATAAATTCACTAGAAGCAAAAATTTTTGAGGAATGGAGTAGATGGTTACAGATAACTTTGGTTTGAGGCATGAGACAAACGGGTGTTTCTGAGATGCTATTTTTATGGGTGACATCAGAGCCTTGGTTTGCTGACACGTTGCTAAGTGACTTCAAAAGCTGCTCCTCTGGATAAGAGTTGCTGGGTCCAGAGAAAGGTAAATAGAGGATTAGGTTGCAAAGTCTTGTTCTGGCAATGGTTCCTCTCCGCAGGAGGTGGATGGGCAGCCAACTGAGCACAGCTGCTGGTGGAGTTCCTTGCTTGCCAGACAGAGCTGTAGGAAGGAGATGAAAAATGGGAAAGATTGCATCAATTATTGAGCCTTGTAAAAATAATTAGCAAGACAACAGCAGGCAAATGGGCAGGGAGGAGGAGAAAAACAGCTGCTAAAGCATGGAAAGATAGGACTTCACTGGAGATAGAAAGGGAAGGGGGATTGGGTAAGGCGCCCCTTTAATCAGTGGCTGGGGAGGGAGATGAAAAATTAATGTATGAGCTTTGCGTGCATATTAGAGCAGGGCAAGGAGGGAGGGAACATCTCCTCATTTCACTTGCCCTCTCTTGGCTTTCCACCAAAGGCTCCTGCAGATTAAATGCCATTTTTGTGGTACTTCAACAGATGCTACCAGTGGTATGGGAAGGGAAAGTGATATAAGGAGAGGCAAGAACACCTTGTGCAAATGTTTGTCAAGAAGGATTTCCTGGCTTTTCTATATAGGGATTGGTACCAGGGTTGTAAAGGAACTGGCCAGAATGCTGGTTAGTCCAGGTTCCCAAGTGACAGGAACAGGCATCCATTAGGAGTCAGTTTTCTCCTTCATTTTACTGTTCCCTCCAGAGCCACCAGCAAGCGTATGAATGATTTTTGCACTGTAATGCTGTGGTCTCTCATTTGTGGGCAGAGCTGTCTACTGTGACACAAGGATGTAGTTAATAAGATTTAACAGTGAGTCCCTACTGTGTGCTGAATGTAACCTTGTCATTGGTGATTTCGTGGTGGTGCTCCTTCGTGTCTTCCAGATTAGCTCCTGGGGTCGTTTTCTGCCTGGATTTGTTTCCCGTGCCGAGTCTTCCAGGCACCTCTGTGCAGAATTTAGCAGATGTTCTCTCCTCCGGGAGAGCTGTCTCTGACTGGTCTCTCACCTGGCTCTATGCAATTTCTTGCAGAGATCTTTTTCTGTATTACCCAAGCAGATTGTTGTTTCTGTAAACCTGTGTGATGTGCGCAGGTAGCATAAAAGCTACAACTGTCCTGTACGTTAAAGGAAACAGCCTGTCAGTTGGCAGTTCCCTGTCCCCCCACCAGAACATCGTTCTTCACTGAAGGCAACCAGCTGAAAAGGGGAGGAAAGCACTGCAGGGAGAAGCCCCGTTGTGGCCAGGGGACTTCTGAGCACTTGCAATCTGATGTGCTCCTTTCCTTCAGGGAGAGTCAACTACACACGTGTAGTACAGGGTGATTCACTCAACCCGTGATAAGATCTAACAGATATCTTAATTGAAGTAAAAAAACAAGTATCAGTATAAACTTAATGGCTGTCTTTACTAGAGCCCAGTTGCCTGTCTGTAATGGAAAGTTTCAGGGAAACTTTGGGGGAATTTGCACACTGCAATCAGAGCTGCTGACTCCTCATTCAGAGCAGAGAAAAACATTGTTTTCAGAATCAGTTATGTTGCCTTTTTTTTTTTTTTTTTTAAAAATCTCTGATGGCCTCTTCCTCTATGTTTTGCAACATAAGAGAAGTAGTGTGACTGGTTTCAATTTTCTGCAAAAAGACTGATCCCAAGAGAATAAGGGAGAGTACTGCTGGCCAATTCACACTCGGTGATCTTCTCCTGACGCTGGCAGCATGGAGGAAGACCACTTTTCCCTGGAGCCAGATGATGGGAGCACTGTTTACTGGGCTTATTCAGTCTTTGCTAATGCCTGTGTGGGTAGAACCGCCAGGACACGTGTTTACCCGTGCCAGCTTGTAGCTACAAGGTCTCCAAAGTACAGCCAAGGTAGCAGGGACAATGATGAGCTGGAAACACTGATCATCAAGGTGATTAAAAAAAAATTAATCAAGGTTTGATTGTCCCACAGTTGTCATTTTGCTGTCTAAAGTGCCTGAAGAGGAAGACTTTGCTCTGTGAGCTTGCTCTCCTGTGCAAGTTTCTCAGGTGTCCTCACCTTTCCTTTTTTGCAACACTGGAGGATTTTACACACTATTTTTTGTTATTTGTAAATTAGTAGACATTCTGCTGCCTTCCCTCCTGTGGTCAGCTGGACCTCACAAAAGAGGTTCGGGAGGACGAGTATGGAAAAATGCTGTGATGCTCTGTTTTGAGCAATTCCCAGTGCCAAGTAACCTGTTACCAACAAACATGCTGTGGTGTCTGTTATTGAAGATAAGGAAAGACAAAGGTTCCGTAAAGACAGGAGCCATGAGGGACAAGAGCTCAGCCCTTCTGGTAAACGAGATCAGATGCATGTACTTGTGCATCACTCCTCTTGGCAAAATACATTTCAAATCTCTGCGGACTTTTGCTAGTTCTGATTCAGCAGTGGAAAAAAAATAATAAAAAATCAGGTAGTGTGTTTTGAGGGGTTGGTTGGGGTTTTGTCATTTGCTAATCCGAGGGAGCTATTCCATTCTTAAAGTTCGCTATGCGGATATTTGTGCGACCACAGGGAAGAGACCGTCTGGTGCTTCAGGAACAGAAAGCAGGGCTAGCCTCTGTTCCCCCACGGCTGCCTACAACCTCCCAGCACCAAGCAGAGTGCAGGGGAGTAAGCAGCAGCAATCAATAAAGCATTGAAGGAAGAGAAGAATGGTAAATAAATAATGTGCGTGGAGAAATAGTCAGGGCATGACCTGTTAGGGCTGAATGGTCTCTAAGTGGGTGCTGTGGCTTGGGTTGTAACGGCATGACATTAAAAGCCCATATGGCATCATCAGGAGCTCTGTCTTTTCAGAGGGCATTTGTCTGGCTCCAGGGTGGGAGCTAGTAAGAGACAAATGTGACAGGCTGGGAAATGGCACAGAAAGAGAAATGCTTCTGTAAAAGGAGAAGTCTGAGGAGGAGGAAGGATGTATTTTTAGTGTCAGAGGGCTTGTGAATTTCTTTTGTGTTTGCCACCGAAGGAATCACGTGTGTAGTGGCTAGGTATATCTTTGTTGGGGGCTTTTGGAGTGTGGAGGAAATGTCTTTAAAGGCCTCTTTTCTTTGCAAACTTTTCTTTAGAGAGTGGAGTGAGCATCTTTGGCTCCCCAGAGCGTCCCAAAGGAACCTGATGGGTGAGCAGGTGGGTGGTGTGCGGTCACCAGAGAAGCAGACAGGAAACGCTGCCATTCGGGGTTCACTGGCCATGTGTCGGCACCAGCTGGGTAACCTGTTGGGCATCTAACTGGTGAGCCACACACCTGGCAAGCAGATAACCACAGCAAGAAGCATTGCCAGCCACGTCTTACTTTCACCCCCCGCTTCTCCAGCCTGCGTAGCCCGAGACAGTTGCTGATACAGTTTGCAATTTTGCAGGCCATGTGCATCCGCACTGTGGTGACAGTCCTGGGGTGGCCCAGCTTGCAAAACACAGCAGGCATCATCCTACAGGCAGTTCAGTGCCCATAAGCTCTTTGGAGAGTGTCGAAGCCAGTGCTTCCCTGCAAAACATCTACCTGATGGCATCTCTGACCTCTCAGAGCAAAGCAAGCAAAGTTTCCTGCTCTTCCTCATTATGAGAGCACTGCTCTTTGGCTGAGAAAATAGCAGTTTGGGATGGTAAAGAGAGACTTTTTGCTGATGCTAATGTAAATGGAACAGTTCCCTTTTCTGGTGCCTTGTTTCTTGTTGCTAATTCTTTCAAAACTTTCTAGAAGTAGGGTTTTATGGTCATTGGAAACAAGCTACATCCCTTCTTGTGGTATTCTCACAAAATTCGGTCTATGTTTTCAAGTGGTTTCCACGTTTCCTGGTATCTCCAATGGGGACTCCAGACCACTTATTCTCAAAGTTATGCAAAGTAGCATGGCTTGGCAGCGTGCTTTGGCAATATTACTGTGCTGTACATAATAGCACATACCTTTGAAGCTGGTGCTTATTTATGGAAGGAGGTTGCACAGCTTTCACTCAATTTTTCCATTAAATTTCCAAGACTAATTCTCAAAGCCTTGCTGCCAAAGTTGTGCATGAACTCAGGGGCACAATCCATCTCCTTTTTGACAGTGGTGTGCCCCTGGTTTCTTCCTGTAGGCATCTAAGCATCATACCTCTTGCTGCCCAGGAGGTCTGCTACCTACACTTGTTTGTTACTGTCCTCTCCTTACCCCTGTTATTTTCTCATTTTATCCAGGAGACTTTGCTTTGTGTCTTTCTACCCAGGGCCTTTGGAAAAAGGGCAAATTGAAAATCTGGCACCTGACTGTAGCTTCTTTACACCAGTCACTCAAAACACTAAACTGAAAGTGGGTAGGAGGAAGGAAATGAGAATTTGAGGTTTTTCCTGTTGCAGGTAATAAGGAAATAAATTAGGAAATTCAACGCCAAGTTGTCATCGTGCTGAGCCCCCCCAGCACCAAAGGCTGTGGGTGTTTACGGCTGCAATTGTTTGTTCAATTATTCCTCTTAGTGTGAGGGTAAATCTGGACTTAAGGTCTTCATGATGGTGCAGAACAGGCTTACAGCAGAGACAATTTAGAAAAAGGACTTCCAGGAACTCTGGAGAAGACCAAAATTTTTCCTGTTTAAAAGAGATGGGGGCGTGGGGGGTGAGTTGCTGTGTTCTTGTCACACTAATACAAAAGCTGGCTATTGAGGACCTAGTGAAAACAAAGTCATTATCCCATTCAGTCTATGAACTTTACAACTTTCCATCCAAGTGAGTGAGCAGTTGTACATGCAAGGAGGTGTGAGCTGTGGTAATTTGTGTTATATTGCTGTCCTTCTGTTAAAATGGAAAAATCACTTGGGTGAAACCTCAGCCACAGCATTACTCAGGGCTGTAAAATGTACAAATGTGAAGATAGACTGTAAACTCTTCTAGTAAGCAATTAAGACTGCACATGAAAACTGCCGTCATTCAATTGATTTAATAATTGAATTAATATTCAGTGTTGTTTACCAATATGGACAGTTTTATTATCTGTTTAGGAGTAGGTGACTAATGTGCTAGAAATCAGCTAAAACACTGGTTAAATAAGTGGAACTTCTATGGGAAGTTATCCCAAAAAGTTTTTTTCAAGAATAAGGATAAAGGAGGTTGTTAAGCCCCTTTTTAGGGCCCAAGAGCCAGAGGGCTCTGGAACGTCCATTGTGAGGAAGGTCAGCACAGTGTTTTGTATGCTCCCTTTGCGCCGGGCAGATCTGGGAGCAGATTTGCTGCTCTGGTCCAGACTCTGCTTATCTCCACGGAGGAGAGTTGCTTGGTCTTTCTGGGCCTTGATTCAGCAATCAAGGAAGAAAAAAACCAGCACTGAACTATGAGGAAAAAATGCAGAAGAGTATAAAATTTCATTGTAACAGACTGCCCAGGTGTCTTAGAAAATGTTATTGTGACTCTGTTTTTCACCAACCCAAGTTAATATTATTAGTCTCTGCGTCACTGGGTAGCAGATCTGTAAGTATCACACAAATCAGTTTGGTACAGTATCAGCTGTAATTTGCAAATCCCATCGCAAACCCTAATCTCTTCAGTGATCCAATACCAAACATTGGCTGTTCCTGCTGTCCTGAAAGGGAAACTGAGGCAGCGAGTTTGTAGCGTGGCCGGTGCCGTGGAAAGGGGCAGGGTGAGACCCGCAAAAATCTTTGGAGGCAGCAAATTTAGCTGCTTAAGTGCATCCTGCTGATGTGAGGGGAGACCCAACCTCGCTCAAATCCTGGCTGCTGCCACATTTTAAATGATGATACAGTAATAATAAACAGTGAAGCTTTTTATTTTATTTTCAGAGGCACACTCACCCCTGTAGCACATAGTGTAAGTGCTTAACCTAGTTAATACTTGTCTGGTGCAGTTTCCCAGTCCTAGTTCTGTTTAGGCTGGCTGGAATGTTTGCTTCTGTGGAATACATCTTCTTTTCTTTGTTAGTATTTTTAAAGACCTAATGAAAACAAACATTATCTATTTCTGGATCAAAATCTGAGGACAAAAATTTTGCACTTTCCTGCTACTGAAAAAAGTTTGTTTTTCCTTCGACACTGTTCCCAGGGTAAAAGTTGTAGTTTTACCTCCAGCTATGTAAATGATTCTTCACCAATATGTCTCAAGTGGAAATTCCCCTACTCACAAATGGAAATTTTACTCTGGTAACAGTAAAAATAATAATTTTTTTTCAGCCAAAGCCATGTATCATTTTAGAAAAAAAGAAAAAAAAAAATTCCCTTCACATTCCTTTTCTCCTTGTTGTCATTGATGACTCATGCAATGGCCTTTGCTACTTATTTCTCTCTTAAGTGATTTTTCAGGTGGCTGCTAAAAAATTCTTAAAGCATTTGTCATTGGCATCTGCCTCATTTTGTAACATGATACATATATTCTGTTTTTTATGCAGAGAGTGTATTTATTTGGGTTCTGAATGTTGCTTAGTTTGGAATATACACATTAAACATCAAATAAAGCTAAGCAAACAAAACCCACCCAAATATAACAAACTCATGAGTTTGTGCAAAATATTTAGTGCAGGCAGGCACCTGCATCTGTCTGTCTTCAGCGTGCAGACAGCCACCCACACAAAAGTTTGCAAGATCCGGTCTTACTGGAAACAATTAATAAGGACCCCCAAAATTCCCAAACTGGATGAAGGGCTTTTTTTTTTTTTTTTTTTTAGAGCTCTGACTTTATCACTGAGATCTAGTTTTAAATTTTTTGAGAACCCAAGGCTCATGTGAACTTAAACTGTACTTCTGAGTGTGGGAAGATTGGGTACTGCTTTTCTTCTGGTAGCAAAGAAAAGGATTCAGAATCCCCTAACAGTAATTTCAAGATTAAATAGCGTGGTTTAGTTAAACAGGCAGTTACAACTCATAATGGAAATTTAGGGCTTTATAGATCACTCACTTTCTGAAAAAAATACTCCCAAGAAATGGTACTGAAAAAAGAATGAGAGGAAAGTTGTTTGTTGCTCCTGAAGAACTGATAGTCATAAAGGAGATGTAGTTTCTGTACATTTCTATTTGAAATTCTTTGGTTTTGTATCAAAAAACCCATCTTCAACACAAGTGAGTTCTTGAAAGGCATTCCTTGGGGGTGTGGAAATGCTGTGTGTATGTATTGCAGTTACGTTTTGAAGTGATAAAGAAGTAAACAATATTTTGTGTTGAAGCACTGATGCTTTGAACTTCTGTAGCACCACCAGTTAAAGACCTCAGATGACTTGTACAGACAGCAAAGCTTCACAAAATACCCCATGAAACACGGAAGTAATATTATCTGTATTCCGCACGCAGAGAAACAGGTGAGACAACTTATTAAAGGCCAGGGCATCAGTGCCATTATGCGGAGTAGAATGTGAGTACCTTACTCCTTGTCCTGTCCTTGAAAGCATTAAGGGTTTTCGGAGCAGCGTGTGTAATTTTGGTGGGGGATTTTGTTGGTATTGGTTTGCTTTTTGTGTTTTGTTTTGTGTTTTTTTTTTCCCCAAACCATTTTGTCTTACGTTTTTGCAGTCAGCAACTCAACCTGTATCCCTGACATAGCTGTAGCTTCACGTATCTTGCGGAACTGGGTCAGCAGCATCTCCTCCCATCTACCATTTGACTAATACCTTCCACTCCGTTCTCTGGGATGTTGTGCCGTTTGCAACACCAACAATTAAGAGAACTTGCTTTTTCCTTAACGCAATACTTTGGCACGGGCAAGGGTTGTAACTTTGAAATTCTGATGAAGAAACAACCAAGGAGGTATCAAACGAAGGTTTCTGGTTCATTTTGATAACCTCCTAAGGAGAACTGCCTCTAGGGATTTTTCTCCTTTAGAAGTCCTATGGTGTTGCTGATGATCAAGATAGGAATCTCAGCTGCTTGCTGCAGCTAACTCAGGTCAGTTCTTGTTACTTATTTTTCCTCTGCAAACATTTATGGTGAAATCGTGGAGAAATGCATTGTTCTCAAGACTGCGATATCCTTCATTTAAATGCGTAGTCACACAAATAAAACAGCATTTTTGTCTGGGCAAGGACACCCATGCCCAGAATTCTGGCCTTCAGCAAAAGAACTGAGTATCTTTGTCATCATTCTCCCTTCTCTCTGTCATGCAGGGGTCCCAGGCTTGACATTATTTCAGAGGCTCCTTGAACCACCAGGCTGCTCGGGTCCTTGAATCTCACCCCCTAATAATTCACCATCAGCTCCTATACAGTTTGTGGAAATATTTCACTTAACAAGGTTTTTTGTTTGAATGCATGTCCATCAGACAAAGAGAAAAATGTGCTGAGGCTGTGTCATGGTTTTCTTCTCTGAAATATCTCTTGCGACAATATCAACAAGCAAACTGTGGCCTTGTTCTTGAAAGAAAAACAATTCCTGTTGTAACCACTGTGCACTCGGCTGTCCCAAAGTCCAAGCTATGAAATAACTGCCACATTTTTCTTCAGAGAAATATCCTCCTTCTGGGAAGGTTGCTTGAGTGTAGATGAAGAATAGGACAAAAGCAATGCTGAAACAGCCTTAACAGCTGGTTAAGGACGTGTACTTCGGGATGTGACAAGTTAGCAGTAGGGAGGTGGTGGGCAGCCCAGAGCTGGGTGCTTGGTGTTCCTGTATCTGTGATCTCCCCAGGGTAACGCAACCCATGCTGGGTAAAGCTGGTAAATGTGCCTCTGATCCTTTGGGTTTTGTTCCCCTAAATATCCTCACCTGGTGTTTGGTCCTTGCCTCGTCCCTAGCAAGGGATGTGCTGTTTTTGTGGGACTTGAGCAGGGAGAAAGTGGAACCTGAGACACGTGAGAGTGACCTCTTGAGAGAGGTGGTAGTTTTAGTCTTCGTTTTAAGAAGGTGTTGTGGTGAATTTCTCCTCTCAGTTTTATTCAACACAGCCTTTTGCTAGTTTCTGTTCTCTCCTGAGACCTGTGTCAGGGGCTACTGCCCTGCAATCCTTGCACCGCTGGCTGCAGCAAATCCGTGTGTAGATGTTCTACAAGGATATTTCCATTACCCTAAGAAAAGAAGTCCTTTTGCGAGGACTCCAGAGATGTAACCTGATTTTTTTTCCACCATCCCCCGATGTAACTTTTGGCCAATTCATTTCTGTGCCGTGGTTTTCTTGCATGTCAAGAAGAAAGGAGGAAACGCTTGGGCATGCAGGTTTTTATAGTATGTACTATTTAAGGTTTTTAAGCAGTACAAATGAAAGTGCATGTGTTCTGAATATATTAACAAAATTTACTATTTATTATTTATGATTAGTAGTGCTACATTCCTATCAAACAGGAATTAATGTCAAATTAGGTTGGTGCTGACGCACGCCCAGTGCTAGATCAGAGCTTGGCTTCCCTGGGATGGGTGTTTGCTTTGATAGCACTTCTGGCTAGTTGAGCAGTTTGTGCGTGTTATCTCTAATGTCCTACCACACCTCTGACCGCTTGTGTGAATAATCGTGTGGGGCTTGACATTAAAATTGTGAATTCATATCTCAATTTCCCTGACACAGTTTAGGAGGGTTTGGATCTGCAGTTGGTTTTGATTGGTCAATGCTTTCCTTAGCACACTAGCACTGATCCTCAAAGTGATGAAGGTCTAGTCTTTCCCTCCTCTTTTACGTCGTGTCCTGCTTGATGAAACTTCTGTAAAATGCGGCAGTATTAAGCTGTTTATGAAGTTCCTCGTAATTGGTAAGTCTGTGGCAGCTCTGGCTGTTTGAAGATGGAGAATTGGAAACTTCAAAATATGGAAATGAGTGTGTGCAGCAGCTGGAGGCTGTAAGGTGCAGTTAAAATCCTTAGTACGGTTTATCCTAATATCCTAACTTCCCTTCAGCGTGCACATTACTTGCTTGCAAGAGAGCATAGGTGTCCCAAATATGTATATTTATGTGTTTAAAAAAATACCAACCAATAATGAAAATGCAGCAGTGCAGCACTATGCTATAGCAGAGAGACCCTTCATGTAAGATGCAAAAGGAAAATCAGGGATTTTCAAATCTTGAAACACTCCTTGGTTTGGCCAGAGGCGTTTTTCAGCAAAGGGTGTACCCTGGGGCTGTACTTAGAGATGAGCTCTGCTGCTCACCTCTGCCATAGCTGCTGTGGGTCAGCGTTGTACACTTCACAAGGCAGGGATCCTATTTCAGATCTTGTTGCCAAAAAAACCTCTTTTGACTTTTAAATAAGAGCGAGTTACCAGCCGTATTTGCAGACCAACTGCATAGCTGAAGCAAAAACGTGGTTTCCCGCCTGTTGGGTAGTGTTAACCACATGGAGCAAATAGTTTCAACTCTCCAAAAACTGCTCTGGCTTCCTGTTTGCTTTGTGGTGCAATTAAATGTGGTGAGTTTGAGGGTGGTTTTTTTTTATTTGTTTGTTTATTTACCCCGTGCCCTAGTAAGTGGAGGATAAGTGAGGCTACTTCTAGCCTTGTCTGTAGAGGTGGTGAATACAGCTTCACAAATGTTATTATTTAGTAAAATTGCCAACATCCGTGTGGCTTGTAACCCAGGAGGGCAGGCATGGTGTTTTTCTCTCCCAGTGCTCCACTGGCAGTTAAAAGTGTTCTTGCCAGACAATCCTGTAAGGTGCTGTGCTTAAGTTACTCGCTTGTTTTCATCCTCTTCCTCTTTCTCCCCCTGTTCCTTTTTCCTCCAAAAGCTGACCAGCCGTCTCATCTAGGCTATGAACATCGGCTACGTTTCTCGTGCAGCAAATTGGTGTAGAGAAGGGATTTGGAAGGGAGGCAGTTGGGAGCTCTACAGCCGGTGTTTGCAGCCATGTCCATTGTGTAAAGGGGCGCCCAGGCCGTAAGCAGCAGATGTGCGAGAATCGTGTACCGGGGGCAGTGAAGAGAGGAAACTACCTGAATAAAGATGTGAGGATAAATACCAAGTGGCAGAGCTACGAAAGACTGATAATTAAGACTAAGGGCTCAAAAAAAGTCTTTCTTGAAGAAAAGGGATATAAAAAGGAGGTATTCGTGTGAGCGGTCGTTGTAACTGAGGTACAGCCAAAAGATGAAAAGAAAATCATACTTTATATTTGGTTTTGGTAAACATATAAAAGACGGCAGCCCTTAACCCTAGCCAAGCACTGCAGGAATTTTATCCCCATCTGCAGGAAGTCTCCCTTCTCTCCTGTGAGCTCTGGGCACTCCTTGTCCTGCAAAGAGTTGTACCCTGAGCCAGCACGGGTGTGACGCAGAATGTCTGAAAAATCATTATCCCTTTCCTTCTGCCCATTTGTCTTTCTACGGTTGGTTTTCAGTTGCTTTTTCCCTTCTCTACTATTTCTGTTGTCCAATTTCTCACAGGCCATGTGGGCAAATGTCCTGTAAGTGTTCAGTACAGTCCTACATGCGAAACTTGGAGATGATGAATAGAAAAGCTGTTAAAAAGGAAAAAAAAAAAGCAGAACAGAAACCAGAATTCCTGTAAACAATCTGTTAAAAATATCTTCAACACATGTCAGGGCCAATGATTTAAAATAGACAGTTCTGAGCTTTAAAAGGTCACATTAAGACGTGATAGTAGATTCAAATGGAGTTGAAGAACGAATGTTTCAACAGTCACATTTTGTACTGATGGTAAGATATCCGTGTTGCCAACTAGTAATGTTCAGGGAAAAAAACATGAGTCAGATTGCAAGAATAATGAGCTTTTCTTGGATTATAACGTGGAAAAAAGGAGAATTTATACCTTAATCACATGCCTCCAGCAGTAGAAGCTTTAGGAAAAATGGTGATTCTGGGAGTTGTAAAATGGCAGGACTGGTTGGGTACCGTGTCCTGCACCAAGATTGTTTGTTTCTATGTGTGGGAGTGAAATAATGAAAAGAACAAATCCGGGTCTACAGTCTCTCATTATTATTCATGACCCAAAGTGTGGTGGGCACTTCGCGAGTGCAAGAGGAGATGTGTGAAAAGACAGGGGTTTTTCAAATGAGCAAATGGTCTTTGGGTATCTAATTGCTGCTGAAAATTTAATGAGACAGATGAGAGCGATTGTCTTTGAACACGGGGAAACATTTCTTATCCCCATCTGCTGCTTCTTTGGAAGCACTAATTTCCCATGACGAGTCAGAGCGATGCTCTGTGCAGCTCCACAGGGTGTCTGAGAAGTGTCCAGCCCTTGGGGTGCTGGTGGGACGATGGACCCTGGCACAAAGGTTTGGTGCCGGGGTGGGTTTCCCGGTGCCCACAGGTCAGGGGAGAAAAAAATAAGGGTAGATAGCCTGTATGTCCTGGGTATCCAGCACGTAAAGGTGTGAGCTTGGTTCCTCTTTCCCCATCATTAGCAGGCACTAGTGAAACACCAGGTGTGTTACCACCTATTGAAACCCTGCTCCTACTGTGGGCACCTTGCCTGCCTTGGAGGCACTTCTTTTTGTCCCCCGACTCTCCTTTGGGATCTGGCGTCCTCCCCATCCTTATGGCACAGAAGTTTTCCAGATGAAGAAAGGACAATTGCATGACCGAGGTCGCCCTTTCCAGGGAAGGTGTGAATCCCAATCCATTTTAAATCTCCTGCGTGGGTAGTTTTGCACACACACGTGGATTTAGGACCTACCTTCAGCATCGGGTCCTGTAGTTCATCCCTCAACTCTGCCGTCCCGTGTTACCAGCAGCGTGTCCCCACTGCGTGCACCGTGTCAGCTGCCTCAGGACGGCGGCAGGACGCTTTGGCCATCCTCTGTGCTTGGCTGCCAGGACTGATTTCTCCTGGGAGGGCTGCATTCCCTGTTGTGCACCTTCCTGTGCATGAGGGCTGCACCAACGGGTGCTCCGCGGATTACTGGTGTGCCACGCACAGCCAGAGCCACCTGTGTGTGCCAGAGGGGGGGACTGCTGGGCAGCCATGGGTTACTGGGGCACAACGCAAGCTCCCCGCTGCAGCGTTACTCGTGCGTGACACACAGCTGCAGCTGTAGCTACTGGGGCCCAGTGCAGAAGGGCCGGTGGAGGACCACTGGTGCCCAGTGCGGGGTAACTGGTGGGCAGGGTGTTACCGTTCGAAGAACCCACAACGATTTATTGTGGTTTAGGCAATTATTCTACGGCCTGGTGACTCCTCCCCACCCAGGAAGGGGAATCACGGGAAAAACCAAGGAAATCTAAGGGTTGAAATATAAACAGATTTGATAGAGTAAGACTAAATAATTCATAATAATACTAATATAACAGTATCGATACAAATATAAAATACACAAGGGCCAAACGCAGCCCATCCCACCACAGGAAGCCGTGCTCTCCCAGCAGGGACAGCCACTCTGGGTGTCAATGTGCCAATGGGGCAGGGACGGCCAGTGTGGCTAGCAATGTGCCAATGTGGCTAGCGCTGCGGCTTTGGAAGGGAGGGGCTCTGGCACCAGGGCAAGGAGTTCTCGGGATGGCAGGGAGGGAACTTCTCAGCAACCTTTCTAATTTATATCGGCGGTATGAAACGCCCCCGTTGCCCAGCCTGGGTCAAGTGCCCGGGTCTC
>VXAK01020443.1:104471-151507 GCA_013399435.1 Arenaria interpres | reverse complement strand
GCCGCCGCGGGCCGGCACCGCAGGTGAGCGAGGGGGACGGGACGGACACCGGGACCGGGGACGGGGCGGGGGGGAGCCGGAGCGGGACCCCGCTGGAAGGGCGAGCGCCTGCCGCCCCCCGCCTCCACGCTGCCGGGGGTGGGGGTTCGCACTGTGTCTGGTCTCCCCGCCGTTTGCGGCAAATCCCAGTCGCTCCTCGGGCTCCTTTAACAAACTGTATTGATGGAAACGGGGCGTGTTAGGAGTCGGTAATCGGCGGGTTGGAGGTGGGTTTTGGGGTCAGCCCCCGGCGCCGTACACCCCCGCGGGGGATGCGCTGGCGGCAGCCCTCCTCCCGGTCCCCGGGGCGGGCGGATGGCAGCCGTCCTTCTTGTTTGGCCGGGAAGTGGACGGCACCCACTCGTGTCCCCAGCTGACCGGCGCCACGGGGTGGTGGTGGGGCTCTGGTCCTACTGGGGTATCTCCTGGTGCTTACCCGGAAGGTTTGGTACATTGTGACTGTGATTGGAGTCACCCAGAGACTGGCGCACGCTTGGCAACATCTGGGCATCCGTGCCTCCGTTGGCATCGGAGCTTTGCTGCCGAGGTTAGTCACTGACAGCGGTGTGTATCTACTAGGAGTTGGCTTCGGATTGTGTGTTTTGGCAGGGCATGAGGAAGTCTTCTAAGAGCTCTCAACACCTAAGCGCGGCGTGCTCTACGTGCTGGAGATGGGAACCTGAAAGTAAAGAAAATAGAACGTAGTGGCAGAGGGTTGTTAGAGATGTATGGCGTATTTTTTCTGTTTTCATCAGCAAGATGCACTTGGGTTTCTGGTATTGTCCACTCACAGGAGCAGCTGAAAAAGACTAATTTCAGCAACCTTTTAGTTTATCACAACTTCCTCCATCTCCCAAGCTATGCCCACGTTAGCAGTAATAGCAAAAGCACAAAGATCCCAAACTACTTTGCCAGCATTTAATAATTGCGACATCCTTCGTGAGAGATACTTGTGCATCTGAGAAAACTGAAACATAGAGTTAGTTGTTTGAAGTCACGCATCAAACAATTGTCAGGGTCAAGAATGGAACTTGGCAAGTTGTTTTCAAGCTCTTACTTTAACCACGAAATATACTGTTTCCCCCTAGATGCTTCCTCAGACAACGCTGAAAGCACAGTTGATTGACTCTGAACTTGCCTAAAAGGCTGCTTGAAAGTTTCCACCAGAGCAAGGTTCTCAAGACCCTGCTGTCAGATGCTTTTCTTACTCCCTGATGTTCTTCTGCCTCTCTCTAGTGATACTGTTTTACTTCCAGAATGAGGTATGCCTTTACGTTTCCATTTCTCTTCAGTTGCTTTACCTGAGCGCCTCTTTTCCTCCCGCTGGCTATTACTTGTGGTTGGATGTAGGGTCCCGCTGAGCTTGAATGATGGTTCATTGCTCTGATGCTCTTTCTGTAGTTGCTCTGGAGCTGGGAGCCCCACAGAACTGCAGCCTGGTTTTATCACCACGTGTACATTCTGCTTTCCTATCTCTTTCCTTGCTGACAACCCCTTTCATCATCAGCCCTGCACACAAACAAGGTTAGCTCCAGTTCAGATTGCATTAATGTAGTTCTGCTTCCCATTACTTTTCTCTGTGAGCCTGTTTTATGGGGGTGTGCATGTACAAGGCGGGTATTGAGCAATATAAATGCTCAAAGTAAAGAAGCCTTTATTTCATAAAGAGGGAAGGGCACAAGCCAAGGGATGCTTGGGATCCAGTGGTTGTTCAAAGCCTGGTCCTTGTAGTCTCCACATAACTAGAACACTTCCTCGGAAGGTGGAAAAATCCTTGTTTCTTGGCTGATGTTTTGATGCATAGGAGATGCTGACTTTGGAACTTAAATGCTGGTTTATGTCAGCCCCTCTGGTAGAGAAGGGGATGCTCTGTGGTGTTTTAGAGGCCTGAAAGGTTACGTGAGTGCATTTTCATCCCTTGCCCCAGTCATTCCGGACAGATTCCATTGCACATCTACCTCAGCCTAATGGTTTGTGTAGCAAAGCATAGCAGGGAATAAAGGTGATTAATTAGGGGCTTAGAAATATCTCATAAAAGGCATTACCGAACCAATGTAACCATGTGTCTACTGCGTGGGGTTGGATGAACAGCAAACTACTGTTGAAAGAATGAGTGAATGGGTGCAGGGAATTGTGTGGCAGGATATGAGAGATCAGTGTGCAAAACAGAAGCTGATAATATGCAAAAACCCTTATTTGATTTTTACGTTTGGTAGAGGTAGAAGTCTTTATTAGGGTAAACTAAATAAAGGAGATTAAAATATTCTTAACTAGGGTTCGAAATGAACCCTGAAGATATGAAAGCATTGTTCATATGAAAGGTTGTTCAGTACTTGAATGCCTCTCCATGCCTTTTCAGGGGATCCTAGTTTTTTCATACTTAGCTCATGGGCCAAGTCTTACACTGGTGTGTATGTGTTGAAGGAGGAACCAGACACAATTAGAGCTCTGGTGCAACTCAGGCCCATGCTGAAGGTGCAACACCATCCCAGGAACTGAAAGAGAGCAGTGATGGCCTAACAGCACGGTTGGGACACCAACCCATGTTTTACAGGAAGCTTAATGGAAGTTGGAAACGCTTTTGTTGACACGAGAGCAAAATCTATCCTATTAATGTCCCCTGCTAAATGAATTATATTAGCTGGTGATCAAGAAGGCAGCAAAGCCATTCTGCTGACATAAAAGGTTGCTGCTAGGCGAATGTCCAAGCTCAGAGTCACAGTTGGTGGCAGTCTGCAGGTGGTGGCTGTGGGTCCTCTGTCCAGCTTGCCATGGATCCTGTGGGCTGGCTCCAGCATGGAGTCTGATCCGCTGTGTTGGAGGTCCCTGCTCAGCTGGGGCGGATGGGGCAGCACAGCAGGCACTCACGCCTCTGCGGGCCGGCAGTCCCTGAGGCTGTTTCTAGCACCTCTCAGCAGCATGTGCTCATTTTTAGACGAATAAAGAGCCGGGTGGTCAGTACTTGTCAGCAGGCAGAGCTGCAAAGGCCAGTCTTGCTATGAGCTTCTGTTGGCCGCATCCACATCACAGGACCAGAGCCTGAATCAGGATTTTTTTATGTTATGCCACAAAGGAAGCAGATACAGCATGTTTTTTTCTGTGTGATTAAGTGAAGGGTCTGGCACTTGGGTGTGAGTGGGACCTTCCACCCCCTGCAAGGGGGGAGTCCTCCTACAAAACCCCCACGTACAGTCGCAGTTTGACTTGCTTCTGTGTCTCTGGAGACACGCTTACCTGCTGCAGGAGTTTTCCCAGTCTCTTCTTGGAGGGGAATTTGTGGGTTAATTTTACAATCTCTCAATGTTCAAGTGACTTGCCCACAGTGTACAGCGGACCTGTTTTATTTATTCTGCGACCCCCACCAAAAAAGCAAGCCCAAGCTTGAAACCTCTCCAGAACACTCCCTGAAACGGGTCTGTGCCTGGGAAAGCTTGGGGTCGGTTCAAACCCGCTAAGTGTATTGATTGTGTGGTAAAGACGTGTCAAACGCGTGTGTACATAAAAATTCCCATGGTGTCCTCCCCCAGCTAAGCTGATGCCTGCAATGAAAGTGACTTCCTGCTGTCTCCCACGCGGCACACATCACCTGTGAGCTCTGCGCCGCTCGCTTCTTATAAACTTGAAAGGTATTTTTGTAGTCCTGGGGTTTAGTAATTTTGTAATCTGTTTGTGGGCGTTAGAGCTTCCGTGTCTGTCTAACGCTGCAGCCTCACAGAGGTTTGTGGAACGCTACTCCATGTGTGATCTTGCTAACTTGCTGCTTTTTTTCCTCTCTTTTTTGTTGGTTGGTTTTAGTGTTTTTTTTTTCCCCCCCTCTCAATAGCAGTTGTATGTTGTAAACACCAGAGCTGTGGCTGATAAACTTCATCAGAGGAGATCTGTGTTAGTGTGTTTTGTGTTGACTGCTGGGCTTGTTAAATACTGAGTGGGTAATTTCAAATGTGTCTGTTACACTCTGCATAAATTTGCCTTTATGTGCAACTATGTGTTCCTCAGGGTGTGTGAACTCAAAACATATGCTCCCTCCTATTACCAGTGTTGTGCCTGTATTGGTTATTTGGCATCCAGTAACACTGGGGTTTTATGTTCTGTCCCGACAGACTGGTGTGTGGACTAGTCCCATGTGCATATCAGCTTTGGCTTGCCCATCCCTCCTCTTTGGGAAAAATACACGTTTATTACCCTCACACTAATTAATGTAAGGGGAAACCTTAGGGAGAGCAAAGCAGTCTGCAGCTTTCCTGCAGAGTAATGATTTGAGGCAAAGCGGGGAGAGGAAGCTGAGGATTTGCTTTCATCTGAAACTTGGAATTTTGTCTCATGGTTATTTTCCTCCACCTTTCCAACTGACCGGTGTTGAAGAGCTCTGGGTATTGTAAGATGGGTTCGTTGCCCGTATGACTCTGGAAAAGGAAGGGATCAGTACCAATGGATGCATGTCTCCTGACTGCTCCCCTAGGAAATGACTCCGTATCTCAAAATTACTGAGGGGTTATGGAGCAGTTGGCCCCTACGTGGAGTTTTTGCTGTTTGCTGGGCTGGTCTGAACCAGAGGAAGGGGTCAGAACGGAGTTGGGTCCATGTGTATTTCATTCCTAGTTTCCTGTGAAGGTCTGTCTTGCACAGATTTTTATTTTCCCCTTTACAAAAATATTCCACGGAGCAGAAATACATTTGAAGAGGGGAGTACACTTGAATTATCTGGGAATCGTGGAGAATAGCTTCATGTTAGGACCCATGGAAATCTATTGTCGGGCTCGTGCTTGATGTTTTGGGACCCGTGTGGTGTGACAACATGCATTTCTCTTTCTCTGATGTGCTGTGAGAAGTGCAAAGCCATGCTGCGCTCTGCAGTTTGAGAGCTTGTTTGTCTGCAGACTGAAAGAAGCATCTGTGATGGCCCCACGGAGATGGCAGTCACAGCCCATGCTGTGCACCAGCCAGTCCACACGCTGCTCATCCCACTGCTGAGCTCTCCCGTTGGGTTGGGGCTGGTGACTCCTCACATCTTTTTAGGGAGATCCGAGGTTCCCGTCAAATGTGCTTGCTTCTTTTGGGAAAAGGGCTTCCATTACTGCCTCCCTGTGGTTCTTTCTTTGGGACAGCTGGGGCCCTGTCTTAGGAAACAACAGAATAACGTTTAGCCTGTGCGATACCCTTCCCTGCAGTCAGTATGGCTGCGTGGCTTGTAGGGATCTTGGGTGTCCTGCCCAAGCAAGTCCATAGTCCGTACCACGGGGCAGTTTTTAGGCCAGCCTTGTGTCCAAGCAGGCCAGGAGGAAAATTGCTGCCTGAGATGAATGAGGAGGTATTGGATGCCCTGCGGTTTCCTCAGATGTTCTGTGCACACCTCCATGAAGTTCACAGAACAATGTACTTGGCCGGCACGAGGGCCGGGTCTTTAGCTTAGGTGTGCATGTCATTATGTTGGCCACCCAAGCATCCCATGCTGCTAAACTGCCTGGCAGAAGACAGCAGCGTATCTGCCTTGCACTCGAAACGAGTGTTTGAGGGTTGTGGGAGATGTGGCTGGTGGAGGAGGAAGTAGTATTATAGGAAGATGTAGGTGGGGGGATGCAGAGGTATTCTAGCAAGATGTTTTGGGGTATTTTGCAGTAGGAAGAGCAAGGATTGGGGGCGTCTTATGGTAGGGAGTGGGTGGCTACAGTGCAGTGTTGATAAGAATGAATCTCTGATAGCCTGTGTACCTGCTAGAGGTTGGTTCTGTGGGTTTGCATCCCACTAAAATACAAACTTCTCCCTCACCCTTGCTTGCCCTAGCTTTGAGATATGCAAGTTGTGCCGTAAACTAATTTCTGTCAAGTGTGGGTTGATTAACTTGAACCTCAGGCTACCAGACCTTCAGGTCAGAACCCTACCACAATGTGGGATTTTTACCAATAGTCTGTCTGTCCACCAGGATGAAAGTCTGAGGTGATGTTGAGGCTTTTGGAGATTGGCAGCTACAATGGGGAATCCTGTTTTTTTAAAGACTGCTGCAATGAAAGATAAAGAGTGTATCTCAAACAACCCCAGTAGCATAAACCCTGACAAAAAGGAGTGATGCTGCATTTAGCTGTTCACAAACAGCAAAATGACCCAGAGAAAAGAGAACTGTAATTACTTCTACTCATGAGGTCAAGATAATGCAAACACGGTTACAGCCTGGAGAGCTCTGTTCCGACTTCCCAAGGCAAAAGGGAAGATGAAAGTGGGGTGGTGCAGGAGCGTTAATTAATCTGTGCAGAGCTGGCTTCACGTAAAAACTGTCACACTGGATCAGATCTAAGGTCCAACCAGTAGAGCAGTCTGAATTTAGCAGTGGGAAGGGGAGAGACTTGGTAAACAAAGTATTAGAGACATTGCAACTCCAGTTATTCTTCCTTTGGCATATCCACTCCGTTGGATATGCCAGGTTCTGTTGGAAAAATCCCCCCACTTGAGGAGATAATCAGTGAGTTTGGAAAGACAAGGTATTGAGCAACTTGAACTTGGCATTGTAGTGCTAATAGCTTAGATAAGAGACATCATATCTGATGGGATGTGGCATCAGGTAGACATCCTCAGCAGAAGGAAGCAGTTCAGCCACTAGTGTGAGTTCTGTTTCTGCTGGTCAGTAGAGTCCTGGTAGTTTGCAGCTTTTCTTGCCATTGGGAAAGGCTGAGGTAGCAGATATTCCAGAAACTTGCTGGTTTTATTGTTAATGAGCAAAAGATGAAGGAAGCTTGTTTTGCTTTATTCAAACTTGTAAACCTTGCTTCCTCCCCTTTTTTACTTCCCTCCCTCTTAAGGCAGATGGGTGGTTTTGTGGTCTCTGTATCCGGTCTCTGTGTGATACAGCGTGTGCGCTGAGGAAGCAGGACAGATAAAACATAGCTCATGTTTCTGGGAATCCTTACTGCTGGTGGGGAAGTGTTGTGCTCCCAGGCCCTGGCAGATAAGATGCTGGGCTGAAGCGTAGGGCTGGCTCACGAGAAGCTGCCAGCAGGACTTCATGATTTGGGAGACCCCAATCTCCAGCAGCACGTTGCTCGTTTTTTTTCTAAGTTTGTATTCTGACAGCTGTGAATGAGCAAATTTTTTTACTGGTTTCATGGGCTCTGAGGTGAAGTGATACGGTTAGAATTGCTCGGGGCACTTGCAGGGCTGAATTTAGAACCAGCAGAGTCTGGAGGCTGAAGCCTTGGTTTCCACACGGCTGTGTGAGCACCCTCTGGGCTGCACTACTGTCCTGGTGGAAAAACTCTCTGGTAAGTGAGAGGGAATTTAGGTGAGCTGGTTTGTCTGCTGAGGTGGTTGGAGGGGGTTAGCCACTTACCTGTCTCTTGCTAGGAGCTAATGCTAGCAGCTCCAAGCTCGTCCTGCACCTGGGGACACCACACTGCTGCCTGTCGTCTGTGGAGGAAGCTGGAGTTCTGTACTGCTGCTTGTGGCCAAATGGATGGAGCCGGGAGGGTTTCTCTGACTTTGGTGTTACATGTCTTTAAGAAAGAAACCGTACAACGGGCTTCTGCTGAATACCTTTTATTTTAGGGGTTCATGTCTGCACTTATCCTGTGTTCAGAAACAGCAGTTTGTACCTGAATAGGGTTCAGATTCTTTTTCTCCTATTTGCGTTCTTTGGACATACTGAGAATAAGTTGTAGAGCCCTGCCAAGTGAAAGGGTGCAGATGGAATTAACCAAACCCGTTTTAGTTGCCTCAGCCTTAAATGCCATTTTTCCTGTGCTTGTGGGGGGGGGATATACAGTAGAGTGTTATTTGTTTGTGTGTATAAAAATGCATGCATGCTTAAAACTAGCAACACCTCTCTCTCCCTCTTGCAGACTGGAACTGAGCTCTGGAGAAACAAAGTGGAGGTTGGAGCATGTGGCCTGAGGATTGCCGTGCACAGGCAGGGGTAGGGACTCGGTGTTTCTGTTGGCTCCTTGGTCATAGATGAGCTACTGGGACAAGTGCCTTTGCTCTCAAGTGAAGATAATTCTTTAATTTCTTTGCCAAATAAAGATGTAGATGTTAATCCCAGTCTAAAAGAGATTAAGAAAGGGTTATATTGAAATAGAAGCAAATTCTATAGCAAGAATGCCTCTGTGGCTTAAAGACACTGGACTAGAAATTTGGCTAAGGTGCATATTCTCCTGAGCTACGAGGATATGCTAACCTTCCTTTCTTTGGGTCCTTCTGCACATTAACTTTATACAGAGCCCAGCACAGATCTGAGGAGATACTGACATAGTCAACAGCAACAGACTTTTTTCCCTTCTCTTGCAGGTGGTAGCCAAGAAGTGAGCAGGATGCCCCCAGGCATTTACTGCCCTATGGAATTCTGGTCCAAGGGGGAAAACCAAAACATCCAGGTGGACTTTCTGCTGCCCACGGGCATATACTTAAACCTCTCTGTGTCCTGCAATGCCAGCTTGGGCACCATCAAGCAGGTAACAGCCATGTTCCAAAGTCTTATCTGCAATCTCCTGTAATGAGGAGTCTGTTCTTGGGGAGCACCTGGGGAGATGTGTTGGGTCTTAACTCAGTGCAAGTTGGGTTTCTTCTGCGTTGCTCTGAGGCGGTTCCTTGTGACTCACTGTGAGAACCCTCTTCTTTGTGACAGCCTCTGCAATCCACTATACCCCCATCTAGCCACTGAGACTGCCAGATGGGTGCTGGTGGTCGTGCTTGGGCTCAATTCTCCGGGTCCTTGTCCGACCTTGGGAGGAGAATCAGAGTAATGATGGAGTGAGGGCAGATCTGATTTGGCCATGCAGGGCTCGTGGACTGTGTGTTCAATTACTGCTCACCTGGACCCAACTAGTCCCCGCATTGGATTTTTTCTTTATGAAAGCTCTTGTGTATGCATAGGCAAGTAAGAAAACTCGCCTCAAAATAGTCAAATACAAATGCTGGACTGACTCAAAGTATTCAGGATGCCAGCCCAGCCTTCTCTTGCCTCACAGAAACTGAACATTGAAAATTGTGAATGATAATGATAGAGAGGATTTTTCTTAGTGCTTCATTTGAGGAATAAAATGCTGCAGTGAAACCCTATGTAAACAAAATGTAGCTGCTTCGTTGTTTCCCTGGGTGGGAAGCAGGGGTAGGGAAGAGTGAAGGAAAACAGCGGAAAAGGTTTTCTCTGCGGCAACAACCTGGCCTAGATGAGTCACAGATCACAAGGGACAGGAACACAGTGCCAGATAATTCCAGGTTTTCTCATGCTGCAGTTTTCAGGTAAAAATACCCAAAACCAACCGAAAAGCCTGTAAGTAGAGCTGATTGGTTTCCCACTGTGAAGTTACAGGTTTGTGTTTCACAGCCAGCAGACAGGCTGGGTCAGAGCACAGGCCCATCTGCTCCAGAGTTTTGTCTCCTATAGTAAGCACTTAGGATGAGAGTGAAGAAATGGAATATGAAGAGTCATGTGGAAGTGCCATCCACTGGGAGCCAAGGATCTTGGGAACTGGATAGTGCTGAGAATGCTTCAGAGGAGTTCTTGGTGCTTGTCAAAGATTTCATGTTACTGGGGGCAAGTTACTTAATGCAGTTTTGGTTCCAGTTGCAGTAATACTCCTCTTTCACAAGGCTAGCAGTTGGCAGGTACTTACTGTGAGGAATTCAGGTGGGGGTTACTACAATACTGAGGTTGAGAGATTTCCTTTGCCTGAAACAAAGGCAAGCATGAAAAAAGGAAGTCAGAGGCACTTGCGAATAAATTTACCCTGCAGTTGAGCATGAGTTGGAGCCACCAGACCTGGCTGAAAAGCAGCCTGTGGTTGCAGGTCCAGGAGTGCTGGGAGAAGGTTTGGCTGCGGATTCTCGTCCCTAAGGGGTGAGTGAGGTCATGGGGTGGCAGCAGGGGGAAGATGAGGTTCTGGCAGTGCGGCAGTAGTTTCACCCTGCTGTTGGTCTGGCCCAGGTGGTGTGGAAACATGCTCAGTATGAGCCCCTGTACCATATGCTCAGTGACCCCGAAGCCTATGTCTTCACGTGCATCAACCAGACAGCGGAACAGCAAGAGCTGGAGGATGAGCAACGGCGGCTTTGTGACATCCAGCCCTTCTTACCGGTACTGCGGCTCGTGGCTCGAGAAGGCGACAGAGTCAAGAAGGTGATTAACTCCCAGATCAGCCTGCTAATTGGAAAAGGTCAGTTCCCCCATAGTTGGTCTCGCATGAGGATGGCAGGGGTGTGGGCCGTAGGTGAAACGTGCTTCTGTCCCATCCAGCCTGGCTGCGTGTAGAATAATGGTAGAGCCCTGCTTATGCAGGAGATGAAATGAGTAAGTGTGGTCTTAAGTGTGCTCTCTGCTGGATCTGGTAAGGGACCAGTGTGTGTGCAGACCCAAGAAGGGTGATCTTTCCTGCTGGCAGAGGGCTATAGTAATTGAGTCAGTGCAATTGTACGTAGTAAATAAGTGATTACTAGTAGCTTGGCTGACTCTTCTCTTCTTGGCCAAATATTAAGCATGTGTTTAGGAAGACTGTTTTCACAAACACTTGGTTATCAAAGGCTGATTTTCCCCCATTGGGTTTAGATGCTGATTTTGTCTTTCTCTGTTGCTCTCCACTTAGGTTTACATGAGTTTGACTCTGTGCAGGATCCAGAGGTGAATGATTTCCGCACCAAAATGTGCCAGTTCTGTGAGGAGAGGGCAGCAAAGCGGCAGCAGCTCTCCTGGGCAGCTTGGATGGAGTACAACTTCCCCTTGCAGCTGGAACCAATGACCAAAGGCCTGGGGACTGGTCCTCTACATACCCCCACCAAGAACATTTTTGTCAACGTCAAGTTTCAGTCTGGCGGGGTAAAGCACAAACTTTCCTGTGACAATGTTTAACTGGTTTGTGCTTTCCCTTTGGGAACCTTTGGGCATTTGGAGACAGAATAACGTGTGCGTGGACAGTGTTTCCATGTGTTTGGTGTTCATCTTCATTCTCCAGATCCCTTTGCCTGTGGAGATGGTTGGGAGGGAGACACTGAGCCTCCAACCAAGGGAGCTGTTCCCCTTCCTGACCATGCATTGGGTGTCCTGGTTAGCTGGTAGCTGAGGTTCCTGCATGTACATGTGATGGAAAGCTCTTTGGGGTTGGGTAGGAGAGGAGCACAGAACCCAGTACATGCTGTGTGAAGCCCCAGAGTTTGCTCGGCTCATGCTCAGCTTGCACTTGCAGGTGTTGGTCTGTGTTGCCCATGGGCCCCTGTTCTTGCCTGCTACCCTCGGTTAATGTGATTTTTTTGCATGTTGTGCCTGGGCATGAAGCAGGAGCCCCCCTCCAATGGAAGAAGGGCCTTCCAGAGCAGTGTGTTTGAGCATGGTGACACTAGCCACCCTCTGCCTTGCTGGTGGAATGACAGTGGGAACGTTTTTAATCAGTAGCAACCACACAAATGGGTGGATTCTCCTTAAATTGGACTTGAAGTTCCTCATTCCCAGCCTTGCGCTTGCGTTGCTGAAACATGCTCCTGCCCCGTTTGGCAGACGTCCCTACTTATTTGCTAATGTGCGTGTGGGTAATTCTGGCTTCCTAGCCTCTCTTTATTGTCGGCAACAGGAATGTTGTTAACTATCTGCTGCGCTACTGCTGTGCCTCGTGCTGATTTCAGCCCTGTGCTGGTGTTTGACAGTGTATTCTGTGTTGTTGGCATTGCAGGAGAGCTTCACTTTCCAGATCTCCCCAAAGGAGTTCCCCATCACGTTAATGAGCTATGCTATCAAGAAGCAGGCTACTGTCTTCCGCCACGAGACAGTGGAGAACCCAGAGGACTACACCCTGCAGGTGAATGGGAAATGTGAATACCTCTATGGGAACTACCCGCTGTACCAGTTCCAGGTGAGCTTTTTGTCTTGCTTTGTCAATGAGTCTGTTCCTGTATGTCCTCCTCCTCCTAGGGGGGTGGATTGAGATGTGTTATCCTCCAGCGAGGAGGAAATGCTCTTTACAGGAACGGAACACATCAGTGGCAGGACCTAGATGCTACTCAGGCCAAAGGATACTTCTGTTTTGGGGGCTAGCGATCTAAGCCCCTCCCTGGGTACTAAGTGCTGTGTAACTAAATGCTGTGTACATTTATAGATTATGGTTCTGGAAATGTCTGTTTGCTCGTATGGTGGGATGGGGGCTCTTTTCCCAAAAGTCGGGCAATTAATCCTGTGTTCCTCTGGCTGGGCAAACCGCTGTTGGGAGCGCTGAGTCCTTCTCAGTGTTTTCCCTCAATGTAGTTGTTTGAGTCAGTTGATGAAATGCCAGCTAAAAAAGGCACTTCATATTCTTGGTTCTGGCAACATGAGTCCAGTGAGTTGCAGGTTTATGAAGCAAGAGGAGATAAATTAAAACTGAATTTTTATTGTTGCTGTGTCCTTTCCTTACTCCTTCCGCCTGTTTCTGCTTCAGCCAGTTCTGATTTCTTGACAGCTCTTGCCTGCCTGGCTCTGTCTCGTCTGTGCTGACTGTCCTCTCTTTGCAGTACATTCGCAGCTGCCTGCACCGAGGCCTGACGCCCCACCTGACCATGGTACACTGCTCCACCATCATTGCTATGAGGGATGAGCAAACCAACTGTATTGCCAGCCCCCCGAAGATGACTGCCAAGCCACCCCCGCTCCCTAAGAAAAAGGTAAAAGGGGACAGTGACCCAGTGGGATCACTCTCAACTCATCCGTTGACAGAGATGCTGCTCTTGCCTGGGAAGAGCAGCTGAGTCTTCCTGCCTCTCAGGATAGGTTTCAGCCTGGGGTCTAAGAGCTGATAATTTCCAGTCAGCCTTCCAGCCCGCTCCACAACTTCTCCAGTTGTCACAGACTCCATGCTTCCCACCAGCGATGCAGATTAAAAAGCATGTGAAGAGAGATGAGGTCTGGCTGTGGCTTGAGAAGTCTTTGTTGCATCTATTTCTGACTGGAACCCTTTTCTCTTTCTAGCCAAACTATGGTTCTCTCTGGTCGTTGGAGCAGCCTTTCTACATTGAGCTGGTGCAAGGCAGTAAGGTCAATGCAGATGAGAGAATGAAGGTAGGTACTGACTCAATTTGGGGTTTTGGTTTTGTGTTTTGGCTTTCCCAGCAGCATCTGGCTTGTTTGTGTGGTGAGGAAAGCAGGGGCGCCAACAGCTCCATCTCATGTGATACCCCATTATGCTTCATTCAGCCTTTGGGCAGTTTCTGTGCTGCAGCACAACAGGAAGGGGAAGGGAACATTGCTAGCCAGCAGGCCACCGATGAGCAATGCCTTCTTAGAAACACTCCCCTGCAGCAGTTTCTGAGTAGCGAACAGAGCTGCTGCCCCGTGGTGATATCGCCCGACAGCGGTGTGGAGGGGCAGGCAAGTCGGCACAATGCAGGGGAGGGGAAGAGAAGAGAGAATGGTGGGAGAGGTGGTGACTGGTGAAGTTAAGACAGAAACGCCCTGGGGTTTGCATGGTGCTTGCCATGAAGGGGGAGCAGGTGTGTGAGGAGGAGGGGAACGGCTGCCCAATGGGAAAGGAAGGAAACAGGGCAAGAATTTGTCACCCATACAGGTATTCTGCAGGGCAAGGCTTTATAAAGGATCAGGCAATGGAATAGTTCTTTCTTCTGCCCAGCAATATTTATATTGCCTGGCTTTACATGATGAAAACTGTAATACTTTTACCAGTGGATTACCCAACTATTTTGCAATGATTAAGCAGCTCTTGCAAGTCCTCATGAAGTAAAAAGATAACGGTGCTCTTACCAAAGTTGAGTAAATAGGAAGACTAAGGAACTTAACGTCTCATTGAATCAGGAAAGAGACAGGAGCAGGATATCCCATTGAGGGGAATGGATACTCTGTCCCATTCCTCTCCTAATCATGTGTCTTCAGCAAACAGGTCAAGTCCCTGTGGATTCTCACGGTATTCTCTTATTTCTCCTTCCCTCAGCTGGTGGTGCAGGCAGGTCTCTTTCATGGCAATGAGATGCTGTGCAAGACAGTGTCCAGCTCTGAAGTGAATGTATGCTCCGAGCCAGTGTGGAAGCAGAGGCTGGATTTTGATATTAACATCTGTGATCTTCCCCGTATGGCGCGGCTCTGCTTTGCCCTCTATGCTGTCATCGAGAAGGCAAAGAAGGCACGTTCCACCAAGAAGAAGTCCAAGAAAGCTGTAAGTAAAGGCAGCATGGGACTGAGCGTGGCTTGCCAGTGCTGGAGGACACGGGACAGCATTCTGAACCAAATGCCCTTTGCTTTCAGAAAAAGACTTTATTAAAGAAAGAGCTTACAGAATTATGGCCAGTAATTTCTTTAACAGGAAACTGAGAAGTGACTGCCTGTAGGAAAGATTGTTTAAATGTAATTTCTTCTCCAGAAAAACCATTAAGAAACATACCCAGCATTTGAACGCACATAAAGAGGAATCCTATGTGTTAGTGTCTGTTTTGCTGTCCTGGTTCTTGGTTTGTAGTTGAGGTTAAACCATCTTCTGTGTTGCATCTTCTTTCTAGTAAGGTCTTTCTTGCAAATCCCCCACAGAGCAAATTAACAGCTAAGAAGGGGGAAGAAGATGAGGAATGTAAACAGTGGTTACAGCAAAGCATTAGGTGAGGTAAAATGAAAGTGCAGAATCTTCAAAGTTACTGTGCAGATGCTGCAAACTGTGGATGGAAAGTGTTAAATCACTTTGGAAGCTCTTGAGCTTCTGAATCAGAGATGTAGTGATACTTCTCACTTTCCTCACCTCTCTTCCAAAACTTCCAGCCCATTAATAATTCAGTAACTAAGTGCAGTCTGTAACTGAACTGCTGGTTTCCCAGTGTTGTAACTTAAGCGTGATGCCTCTAGCTCTTTCCACATGAAGAGTTTTCTTTATGAGCAGCAAACGTGTTTGTTCCTCTGCGAATTATTGTTTCTGCAGCTATAAAAACACTGTTTCCGTGCTTTAGAAGTCATGCTATATTTACTAGAGTGCAGAGAAACGAGGGACTGAGCAATGTGATCACAGAAGATTTTAGTCTCAGTCCTGCTAACTCCATTTTGCTGCGGTGGGGGTCAGGGGGCTTTGTTGTGTTGACACCAGCAGGATTCTCGGGGTTACACCGCATTAGTGTCTGGGGAGCAACAAGCCACCCACCAGTCCTGGACCTGTGGACCAATTCCTGGGTTGGAGACTCCAGACTGAAAACATTTTGAGGCCAGGACCAGCACCAACCTTTTTGTTATTGGTTTTTGGGGTTGTTTTTTTTTGTTGTTTTTTTTTTTTTTTACTTAAGAATAGCAGAACTCCCAACTCCTGCTGGAGGCTTTTGTTAAACAGAATATCTGATTCATCCACAGGCTGCGTTTTTGTGGAACCATTTTCAGTTTTGAAGCAGTCAGGAGGAAATCTTGCTGTTCTGATTGACAAAACAAAACCAGCCTGGTTAGCTGAGTTGGTAAGAGGATCTTGTTCATAGGTACTGGGGAAAGGTGGAGCTCTTGATATAAAATCACAATATTTGCTGGAGCTGAACTCTGCAGAAATGGATTTTTACCACATGCTGTGACTCTGAATAAGGTGCCCAGATCCGATATAAAATGATTGGTGAGAGAAGGTTACAGTCAGAGTGCACCCTGGTTTTTGGTTTTGATTAATAATCTTTTTGCTTGCTTTGCTTACAGTACTGGGAGGCTAATGACATGCATGTTGTTTGTCTGTGCAGACTGTCCAGAGCAGATAGGTGGGACTTAATCATTTGCTACCACAAAAACAGGCATGCTTGCAGACTGACTGGGATGAGTCAGAGGGTTAATGTCACCCAGAGGGCTGGCTTTCAGTGTTTCTGTAAGTCATGCAGGAGATATTTCTGTCCTTGCAATGCTGAATCGTTGTTTTGCCGGACTTTATCCACCAAAAAATCTTGCCTTGTGTTTTGGCAGGCTCTGTGCTGTGGTTTTGATGTCATTTACTGTGTTAGAAATGGTTATTGCTGCTGGTGGTGTTTTGTTTGGCTTTTCCCTATGATCTGGAAGCTGATGTCTCCAATGGGATTTTACTGAAGATACTTAGTCTAATCAAATCAACTCAAAGGTTTGCGAGAGGCTGCTTGGAAGTGATTAATTTTGTTGCATTAGGGGAAAATGCTGACTTTGCTACCTCCACAAAGTCCTTTGGTGTACCTTCGGAGCAAGCCTGATGTCTCAGTGGAACAAAATGATGTCTCACTGTGGTTCCCTTCAAATATTACACTGTTTGTGGGTGCGTCTCACTAGAGTTTTGCCTCCTGGGCTCTTTGAGAGTCGGTTTCTGTGCTAGTGTGTGCTTAAGCTTTGGTGTTTTCTGGGCAGCTGAGCGAAATGCTGGTGTTGCTGAAACTGTTACATGAAGTAAACTGTTCCATTTGGGGAACCGGAGCGCAGGAAATCTTAGGTCACTTGTGGAAAATATGTCTGTCTGCTCTGGTGGCAGGGAACTGGGGTAGAGCAGTTGGCTGTGTCCCAGTCACTTTACTTGCTGGAGTCTCCCACCTTCAAAATGAGACTGGTTCGTGTGACTGGATTGAGCTTCTGGGTTTTATTTTGTGGAATGGAGAGGCGATTTGCAGCGTAAAGTTTGATTTCTATAGATAGTGTTTATTATACTACCAAGTTTATTATACTACCAAGGCACCAAGCCCTTTCTTCCCATATATGTAGCATTCTTTCCCTAGTTTTCTGAAGTCATGCTGACTCTGTGTTCCCCATTTCAAAATTAAGGTTCTTCTCCCTCCCCTCAAACTGTGAAATATATGAAGTATATGTGTTATAGCTCCTTCAAATATCATTGAGTGTAGAGTTTCAAGGCCTTACGAGAAACTTAGAGGTTCTTCAGCTGTGCAAAATATTGGGTGATGAAGCTTTAGACATATTTGTGAGGAGTGTTTGGTGCCATTCAGCACCACACAAAAGACCACAGGTTTTGGCAAATATCTGAATTTGATGCTGTCTTGTACTCTGATTTTAGGAGAATTTGAAAGGTAAGGAGACAGTCATGGCTACCTGGGGTGGCGTATTCTTTACAGCAGCTCTTTGGTGAGGGGGTGCCTACATGCTTGTGAATGGGAGGTTACCTGCCTGCAGCGTTCTGTGTGGCGATTTGCACAGTTGGAAAAGATCAAAATAATACATCATCTTATTCTTGGCTGTTGTGAGGGCTTTGCTTTGCATGGGGATATCTCACTTTCTTGTTAGTTCTTTTCTTCCCTTCATCCAGCTTGTGCAGTTACATCACCCAAGTGAGCTTCTCTCTTTGCTTTCCAGGACTGCCCCATCGCCTGGGTGAATGTCATGCTCTTCGACTACAAGGACCAGCTGAAAACAGGGGAGTGCTGCTTGCACATGTGGTCCTCCTTTCCAGGTGTGTTGGAGATAGAGCTACTGTATTGTTTTGCATCTTTAGTCTCTGCTGCGATGCCCTGGGCTCTGCATTGCTGTCCAGGAGGCTGCAGGAGGGGCCATAACAGTTCAGGCCCAGTGCAGTTACTGCTCTGGATTATGATGGCATCTAGAGCCCTGCCATGAAGGCCTTGTTTTGCTTGGCATTGCACGTATGACATAAGAGATTGCTGCTGTCCTTAAAATGTCATACACACTGCATGTGAGAGGTCAGGGAGATGAAGGGGGCTGCTGGGGCCAGGCAATGTCCAGTGCCAGAGCAGCCTGTGCTCTGCTTTCTGGACCCAAAGCTTCAGCAGAACAGGGTTCATGGGTTTATGTACTTCGCTTTTCAGATGAGAAAGGGGAACTTCTGAACCCCATGGGCACGGTACAATGCAACCCCAACACAGAAAGCGCCGCAGCTTTGGTCATCTGCTTCCCCAGTGTTGCATCGCATCCTGTGTATTACCCGTCATTTGAGCAGGTAGGGGACAGGGATGCTGTTTTGGAGGCACAGAAATTCCTTAGTTTCGCTGGTGCGGGAACATATGGTATCACTGTCTCTGGGGTAGCTGTCAACAGAGACCGGGTACAAGCAGACCTGATGAATAGATACTGTTAATTGAAAATTTGACGACTTCTCTTAACTAATGGACCTTTGAGTGAATACTTTTGCAAGCTGTGAATTACTGAGGTAAAGCTGCTCTCATAGATGAGCATTTGTTTAAAAAATGAGTTTAACTGAGCTGCCTTTAAATTGCAGGCAGCATTAGGCTCTATAGGAAGGAAGAGAAATAAAAAGGGAAATGAGTGAAAGTAGACAACTCCCTCCCTTTCAGCAGAGTGATGACATGCCGTGTGGTATGGGGATTTTCCATCTGTCACTGCAACTGGCCAAACATTTAAAATGGAAGAAGAAAAGTATCTGTTACAGGAAAGAAAGGAGATCTGCTCTGCCAGGGACATGTACACATGGTCCCCCGTGATGCATGTTCTGGCTCGGAAGCTTTAACGCGTTGTGCCAGTGTGCGTCACAGCTTGGGCAGCGCTGTCTGCCTGGCAAGCGCACACCAGTTCTAAGAATCGGGAATGGCTCGTGTTAGCCAGGAGCTCGGTGACCCAGAGGCCCCGTTCACAAACTTTTTGGAGGGGAAGGACCCGTCCCTTCATCCTTGTTACTACCAGGGAAGGGGCTCTGCGGGCAGTCAGGGTACTCCTCTGAGCAGAGGGGTCCCGTGGGGTACATTTGCCTACACCTGGGCTGCGAGAGGTGGGATTCCCTTCTCCAGAAGTGGCAAGTGACTGATCTCTAAAGCAGCATAAATGCCTGAAGTGATGGTGAGCTAGAAGTAAAGAGGGTAATGAGGAGCCTTTCTCAGACTCTTTATTTGTGTCCCAGCTGCTGGAGTTGGGGAGGAACGGAGATCAACCCCGTGCTGCACTAGAAGATCCCGAGGAGGTGAGTCTCCTGACATCAGTTTTCCAGCTATGTGCAAGCCTGGGTTCATAGATCAAGTTACGTATTTCCGCTGTACCCCCAATTCACTTTTTTCACCAAACTGGGTCAATGCCCAATTCTACAGGGTCTCTCTGGGTCGAGCAAGCCCTGGGTTGAGACTGAGCCCAGTGTATGCTCTTTCCTGTGATTCCCATGAGCAGAAGCTGCAACTGAAGGAGATACTGGAGCGGAGGAGCCACACTGAACTATACGAGCATGAGAAGGACCTGGTGTGGAAAATGAGATATGATATCCGTGACCAATACCCACAAGCTTTGGCAAAGCTGCTTATCATCACCAAATGGAACAAGCATGAAGATGTTGCCCAGGTGAGGATCTGGGGTGGGCAGCCACGGCTGCCTTTTTCATCCATCTTTCAGTGTCTACATTCCTGTGTTGTGTTTGGGAGGCCAACTTTGCAGGGGATGTTTCGCAGAGCAGGTAGGTTTCTGAAGCAAGGGAGGATTTTCTGTTCTCAGCCAGATGCTGTGAATGTATGCTGCGTGGTGCCCAGCTGAGTTGAGGTTTGGCTATTCAGGGCTCTGTTTGGCGCTCTGCACTGTCCCGAACTCGTTACTGACCAACAAGGTCTTGCTTATTCCCTCTGGAAACTGTAGGCCAGAAAAAAATCTTTTTAATTCACAGCAGAAATAGGATCTGGATTGGATATTCCTAACTGACAATGAGAGACCAGCACAAGCTACCTCAGGGGGTCAGTGAATCTCTTCCATTGAGAATGTCAGTTAAGGATGGTCTCTGTGCTGCTCATCCCTCCTTACTTCGAGATCTTTGACAGGATCTTCTAAAGGTCCCTTGCTACTCTACATTATATTACGCTGCAGAAAAGTGCTTTTCCCAAAGAGTTTATTCCACTAATTGTGGTACATCTAATGGTAACCCTGCCATGGACTTGGATGGCTCCTCCTGTCACCCTTCTAGAAAGTTTAGACGGATGGTTTTTGACCTGGTGCCTGCAAACTTGCTCTGAGGCATCGATAAATAATGACTAAGATAGAGGGTTTGTCCCCCACAAAGGAGCTGCTCTTCCATCAGTAGAATTTTAGATTTATATCCATTGTCATAAAAGCCTTGTTTCATTTTTGCTATTTTTTTTTGCCCTTACAGATGATTTCCCTGCTTCAGAGCTGGCCAGAGTTGCCTGTCCTGAATGCTTTGGAGCTGCTGGATTTTAGCTTTCCCGACCGTTATGTTGGTTCCTTTGCTATCAACTCATTAAAGAAGCTGACGTAAGTGTTATCCACAAGGGATATGCAGAGCCCCTTTCTATTTATGTTTAGGGCTGCTGAGGGGGACTGTGAACAAGGCTGACAGTCTTGTCTTTACAGTTTTTGCAAGTACACTTGTGCAGTAAAGATAAGGTTGTCTTTTATTTTTCCTTTCGGTCCACAGAGATAATGAATTGTTCCAGTACCTGCTACAGCTTGTCCAGGTGCTCAAGTATGAATCCTACTTAGACTGTGAATTAACCAAGTTCCTGCTGGACAGGGCGTTATCCAACCGCAAGATCGGCCACTTCCTCTTCTGGCATCTGAGGTAAAGAGCAAATGTTTTGGGCTTTTTCTCAGTAATGGAGTGAAACCACCATTAACTGGTTTCCTCATTGCTCTGTGAAGTGACATGGCGAGCATGTCCGTATGTGTAGATGCCAGGGGATTTATTTAAAGGCTATTGGCTGTCCTTTAGCTTGTGTCTTTCATCAAAGCATTGGTGGGATTTCCTTGCTGTGATTACTAAAACCCAGGAACCACTGCTTTTTATTCAGGAGACTGAATAAGGGATATTCCAGGAGGACGCAAAATCTTTATTTGTTTGTTTTTTTCTTACTGTGGTGGGGGTTGGATTAAGCTCTGTTTTAAGAATTGATATTCATGTATGTACACTTACGCCTTTGAGGTGAAATTTACTTTGAATATCTATGGCCACCAGCCAGTCCTGAGCCATAGGCTCTGAACTGCTCTTGCTCCTTAAGGAATGGTCTGAAAGGCGTGGTTAGCAATTTATCCATTTATTCATCCAGAAAGATGTCTCATCACTTCAAGCAAGGGTTTTTCTACATTACCTTCTGGGGTGGGTGCATTTTTTTTCCCCTCCCCAGTACATAGAAATAATTAAAGCAGCAGCTGATATTCTGCACCCTCCTCTCCCCCCTCCCTCCTTGTGCTGGCATGAATGGGAGAATTAGTCACTCTCTGTGGTGAGTCAGAATTGCCTGAACCTCCCTTCTCCCCTAGGTCAGAAATGCATGTTCCTGCTGTTGCCTTGAGGTTTGGCCTGATCCTGGAAGCATACTGCAGAGGCAGCACCCACCATATGAAAGTTTTGATGAAACAGGTAAAAATTGTGTTTTAACCTTAAGGTTGACTTCCCTCTTGCTTGGAGCTGATTCTCAGCTGTTTGCTTTTCCAACTTAATGTTATCAGCAATACAAAAAAAGCCTTCTAACTGCTATATTGGTTTTGGCATATCCTATTAAGAGCCTGGAGTTCCCCATCACATGTGACTTTGCGAATCTCTTACTCATCCACACGTGTCCCAAACTACACTATGTGTCTAGAATGGTTTGAAATGTTCAAAGGCCGCTGCTGTTATTAGAAGAGTTGAATGAGTTACCATTTAGTAGGAGCTGATCATAATTGGCTGGCTGATTCGGAGCAGTGCGTTCTCCTTCAGTTGCCGTGCAGAGGTAATCCTCTCTAGAGCTGTTATCTGTCAAGGATCACTGTACCCAATTGAGACATGAGGGACTCACTCATGTATGTGTGAAGTCGTATCAAAGATGTGCCCACAAACCAGTACTGCTTCTCTTTTCAATACTGAGTGGTGCTTTTGCATAACTGGAACTCCCCCAGTGAAGGGCAGGGGCTATGTGTCTCATATGTCTCTGACTTTTCTAGTCAGTGCACCTCATTTCTTGCTTTTGGTGCTTGATAATGTGCATTTTTCCTGGTATTTGGGACTGCAGCCATTACCTTGCAATGCGTTTGTGCCCAGCAGTATGTCCAGAATTGATTATAGATCTCCCTCAAGCAGATACTACTGTACTTGTTTTGTTGCAATGTGTGTGTCCTGGGTTGAGCGACACAGGACTAACTTTTCTTCTAATGCTGGGGAAGAACTGTGCTTTTAGAAGACTCTAGTGTCTGAATTCATGAAAATATTTACTTTAGAGCCAGCCAGGCTCTGTGGGATTCAAGGTCTTAGTGTTTTTGAGCCTTGCCAGGTGCAGGGACAAGGAGGAGTGAGGCCTGGGCATTTGACCCAAGCTGCCAACAGGATTATTTCATACCATGAACGTTACGCTCAATATACATTAGAAAAGTTTGCTGCATAGTTCCCTCTCCCTTGATAGCGGCGGGTCCAGACAACTCCTTGCCCCGGTGCCGGACCCCTGAGCCCTTCCTTTCCTCCCGAAGCCATTGCACTGGCAGTGTCCAACACTTGCTGTCCCTGCTGGGAGTGCACAGCTTCCTGCTGATGGAACTGGCTGGGTATAATTCTTGGATATCTTATATCAGCATCAGGATTAATATTGGTCCTTTAGTATTACTGTTAACTACTTTGTCTTATTCTATTAAATCTATTTATATTTCGTCCCTCCTGTTTCTTTGTGTTCCCCAATTCCCCTTTAAGGGTGGGGAGGGGTCATCAGGTGATAGAATAATTGTCTATGAACAACGATAAATTGTTACGGGTTTTCTCAGACCGTAACAGTGTGAAATTGCTATGAGTTGAAGAGAAGGTAAGAGATAAAACCATGGTTTACATTTCACAGTAGATTTTAATAGTTTTTTAACTTTCTCCAGGAATTTCCTATGTATTCACCCTGTTCCACCCACCCCTTTTTTCAGGGAGAAGCACTCAACAAGATGAAAGCTCTGAATGACTTTGTTAAAGCAAGTTCTCAGAAGGCCACCAAGCCTCAAACCAAGGAGATGATGCATGTGTGCATGAAGCAGGAAACTTACCTTGAAGCACTTTCCCACCTCCAGTCCCCCCTGAACCCCAACATCATCCTCGCTGAAGTCTGGTAAGGAAAGTAGCTGTGTCTCTTAACTTGTGCCACCAGCTTTGTCCAACAGTAGAGCCAGGCTACCCCAAGGTCCTTTTTTCTCATTGAAGCCATCAGTCTGTTGGCACTTACGGATGCTGTTGAATTTGCAGCATAGATGGCCACTCTTTTAACGGATGGAAACTCTGATGGCAATATTTTTGTTTCCTCTAGTGTGGATCAATGCACCTTTATGGACTCCAAAATGAAACCTTTATGGATTGTGTTTAATAATGAAGAGACAGGTGGAGGAGGAGTGGGTATTATTTTTAAAAATGGAGATGGTAAGTGTTTAAAGGCTGTGTCTTCACAAGCATAAGTAGTCTCAAATATTTATTGTGGTGAATGGGCCCTAAATATGAACCATCAAGGTTTTGTGTAAATGAAGGCCATCAATGTGTTTGAATTTTTTGACAGTAATCCAGAAATATAATAAATTCTCCTATTTATTTTACTTGATGCCCTCTTCATTAAGGTTTTAGCACAGTAGTAGCTGGATACCCCGTGCACAGGAAAAAGGACCCTGATGTGAGGTCTGGAAGAGCTACAGCAGTCCAAGCTCCGTAGGGCTGGAGCGGCTGCTGCTGACTGTCGTGTCCAGACAGATGTTTTCTAAAGTGTTACGTGGGGTGCTCCAGGGGGAGCTTTGGCAAAGCGAAGTAGGGTGTACCTCCATCAGTATAACCATGTCTGAGTTAAGGTATCTGGTGTGGTGGCTTTACACTATCAATGCACCAGTATATATCACTCTGATGTTCTTCACTAGCTAGACACAGCAAGTGACAACATGGCAAAGGCCCCTCCAGCCTGCTTCAGGGGCAGAACAAGCACCGCTTGCAAGAGCACGAGAGGAGGGGAGAACAGGAGGTACTTATAGCCCTTTTTTCCTTTGTAATGCTGCACAGATCTTCGTCAGGACATGCTGACTCTGCAGATGATCCAGTTGATGGACATCCTGTGGAAGCAGGAGGGCCTGGACCTGAGGTGAGTGATGTCCTACTGCAATGATAAAGTGTATGTGGTGAGGCCATTTTGTCTGCAAGCTTATTTTATCCCCAACAGATCTGTCAGTATTCTGTGAGCAGCTGGTGGGGTTGGGTGCTACGGAGGAGTAGAAACGCAGAGTAGATAGATATGGCAGACAAAATCTGAAAGTCAACAGAACCCCATTCTGGGTGAGATTTCAGTGGAAGGGTTTCTTTCATCTCTGCAGGATGACCCCTTATGGCTGCCTCTCCACAGGAGACAAGACTGGGCTGATCGAGGTAGTCATGCATTCGGACACCATCGCCAACATCCAGCTGAACAAGAGCAACATGGTGGCCACCGCCGCCTTCAACAAGGACGCGCTGCTGAACTGGCTGAAATCCAAGAACCCCGGGTGAGTGGGCTTACCTTGTACCCGGTAAAGCTAGAGTGTTTCTTCTGCTTTACTCATTTTTTTCCTTCAGTTATGCCTATTTCCAAGCTGTCCCACACTATCTGTGTGGGAGATCACGGGAGGGATCGTGTGGATCTGTGTCGGTCTGGAGCTGAAATGGAGGCGTCTGGGTTACTGTTCGCAAGCTTTTTTGATCTTTCATAGCTTAAGGTAGCACTGTCCACAGGCTGGATCCAAACCTTGATCTTCCCCTCGGTCCTGTTACCTTCTCCAGAGACAGATAGTCAGTGTGGTGGCAGCTGGAAGAGGGGCAGGAGTAATGCCAAAACTGGGAGGTGAAAAAAGAAAGCCTCAGAAAAGTGTGTAGCTAGGGGTTTTACTAGATACAGAAACAGAGAGCAGCAGGACATCAGTGTTACTCCGATGTAGCAGGGCACCAACAGGAGGCATTCTAGGAGCCCACTTTGTGTTTTGGATATGTGGAGATCTAGAAATGAATTCATTTAGTTGAGACTAAACCATTTTCATTGAGACTGTGGACACAACCTTATCCAGACCTCTCCAATTGCAGATAGCTGTTATTGCCGCTAGTTTTTGTAAAGCCTGGATGGGAGTAAAGCCTGTACTGCCTCTGGAGAGCACTACAGAAACTCAAACGCGTGATCCCCTTACCTTCTCCTGCAGGTTATAAAAACAACTTTCCCAGTGTTGAAGTACTGGTGTTCAAAGTAAAGTTCTCTTCCAATTTTTTTCTTACCCCCTTTAGTGATGCATTGGAACAAGCGATAGAGGAGTTCACTCTGTCCTGTGCTGGGTACTGCGTGGCGACCTACGTGCTGGGGATAGGTGATCGGCACAGTGATAACATCATGATCCGGGAGACTGGCCAGGTACGGGCATCACTGCTGCTGTGACGTGCTGGAAGAGGGGCAGGAATGCTACTTAGCAGTGGCCAGATAAATCCCCGTGGAATCCCTCTGCTGAGGAATGTACCTCACCTTCCAGCTGAGAGGCAGACTGGACAAATATTCTCAATAGTTTCTATCGTTAAGAAAGTAAATGCAGTTTTATAATTTGAATTACAATTCTGTAAGCATCACTGCCGTCAGCTGCCGCTGATAATACCCACTTTGAAATTACAGTGGAGCAATTCATAGCGTTCAGACATAAAATTGTCTGCAGACAAACTCAAACACTGTGCTCATCAGTCTGAAGACTGACTTGGCTTCAGCAGAGTCACAAATCGCTTGTAGCTCCTCCCAGAAAAAAATGTTGTAGTGTTTGTTTGCTGTGGTTTTTTTTGTTTTTTTTTTAATGCATGCAAGTGGTAAGAGTTCTAATTTCACATTGATACCTGTACTGATTCCTTTGCTTCTCAACTCCACAAGAATAGCTACCAGAGTTTGTATCTTCTCGTACACTGTTTGGAAGATAGAGGACAAAATTTTTAAAAAAAAGAAAATCCCTTTGGTAACAGGATTACCAAAATACTAACGTAGTAAATACATCAGCAATATTTTGGCAAAGGGTGAAGTCTGAGCCATAGTTCTGGTTTAATTGTAATTCTACAAAGCCATAAAACAGCCCTGTGCTAGACAGTGCGAGGTAAGTCTCCTGCAGGGCCAGTGAAGTCAGCTTGGTAGTTAATATTTGAAAGTAAGAAATTGTTTGCTGATGTTTTGAACCTCATCTCTCTCAGGTATGCACAATTCCCTGCCTGTTCTCTCTCTGTGCAGCATTCCACTCCTCTACCTCTTATTGCTGTAAATCAAGCGGTCATGGTCAAAGACACCTTGTAGTGCCTTTTTGTGGTCACAGCAGGGACAGAGACGTGGTGTCGTTTGCTGACAAGGGACTACCCTCCCTCCCTGGGCTGTGAGGAGCAGCAGCCCTTATCTAGGACCAACTCCTCTCCCCGAGATACAAGCTGCTGGGCAGGGAGGGAGGTCACAGAACTGTTGTGCAGAGCAGAGGCCGCTGGTGATTTGCCCACCTGGGGGAGCTGATGCCCCGCGGTTACAGCCTTGGGGTTTGGGGTTTCCAGAGGCTCCGCAAAATTGCCAGCGTGCAAGGTTCTGCACATCCTCCTCCTGCCCATCACCGCACCAGTGGCACAACGACTTCACTGTGCTTCCTATTTAAAATAAAAAAAGGGGGGGGAGAAGCCCCACCTTACCTGAGCAAGTAATATTGCGTAGCAACTTCAAAACAGGACATCTTCTTTCCACACGCTGTCTGGGACTGCAGGCTGCCCGATGTAGTTCTGTTTTTGCTTCTATTAGTGAGACACTAAGGCTTTACAAAAAAACCCAGAAAATTCTTCAGATAGACAAGGTATTGAAGAGGTACGTACCTTCTCTGTCCTGTCCAACATCTAATTGCACTGGAGAGTATCTTGGCAAGTAAATGTTACCTCTTTTCCCAAAGGAGTGCCGTGGGAGACCTCGTTTTTCTCCCTCCCAAAATCCTGTGGCCAGTATCTCTTGAATACAGTACCTGTGAAGAGAACTCAACACTGATCACCTAAATAGATACTATTCTGAAAACTCTTTCTTTCTTCCTTATTTTCAGCTGTTCCATATTGATTTTGGTCACTTTTTGGGGAACTTCAAGACTAAATTTGGTATTAATAGAGAGCGAGTTCCTTTCATCTTAACCTACGACTTCGTGCACGTCATCCAGCAAGGAAAAACTAACAACAATGAGAAGTTTGAAAGGTGAGTGTTAGCTGTTAAACTTGACTTAAGCTTTTTAAGCTCCGAATTTTCAGATGTTATTTTCCCCAATGATACATAGCCTATAGCTGTCTACACACACGAAAGCAAATAAATTATTATCTGCTTGTTAGAGAAGGTGGAGGAGCTCAGTAGTTACCGATGCAGACAGCAGGGTTCAGACTAATACCTAGTCTTGCTTAAAAAAAGGTACAGTTTCCAGTCTTCATTCCTTTGCCTCGTTTTCCTTTCTGAACAGATTCAGGGGTTATTGTGAGAAAGCCTATATGATCCTGAGGCGCCACGGTCTTCTCTTCCTGCACTTGTTTGCACTGATGAAAGCTGCTGGCCTGCCGGAACTCAGCTGCTCTAAAGATATTCAATATCTAAAGGTAAGAGAAGCAGAGCCCAGAGAGGGTTAAAACTGAATACCTGATCTTGTAGCTCAGCGAGGAGTTGTTCAGGGTGGACGGGCTCCAAAAATCACGAGTAGACATTCACATGCAGGACATCAGAAATACCAGATAAATACTGGTGCTCAGGAAATAACTTCAGATTCTGCAGCAGAAAGGCAGTAGGTACCGTGTAGAACCAGCTCGCAGGGAAGGGGACGGCGCTTGGGTTGTGTATCATTTACTCTTCCCAGCTTCCTCTGAGCTGAGAGACAGCAGCTTTGTACAAGAGCACTAAAAACCCTGCTGTTCCCTTACTCCCAGCACAGGAGTAGGACACGTGTATTCATCAGAATGAAAAAACCTTGTGCAGCTACCGTAACTATCTAAACCAATTAATAGTTACTTGTTTGGTGCTCCTTTCAATGGAGTAATTTCTTAGTGAGTAAACACCTTAGTAATTGAACAGTTAATTGTTCAGTTGCGCTTTCAGTGAGGCTGCACCAATTTCCGCCCCTTTCCTTCAGGATTCCCTGGCTCTTGGGAAGACGGATGAGGAGGCACTGAAGCACTTCAGACTGAAGTTTAATGAAGCCCTGCGAGAGAGCTGGAAAACCAAAGTGAACTGGCTGGCACACAACGTATCCAAAGACAACAGACAGTAGAGGAACATCTGCCTGCGCACTCGCTCCGGGAGAATGTAATGCCTGCGCTGAGTCCAGCAGTTGCAGACAGGTTTCTAAAGACTGGTGAACGTTGCCCTGTTGAAGATCCCACACCCAGAGACCAAACGCTTCTGCGGGACTGAAAAATTGTTGGACTGTCACCAGCCACACACCCGTGTCTACTGTAGGTCTTTGGGGGGACAAGGGAGAGACGTGAGGCAATAAAATTACTGCATACAGGGAAAGGTAGGTAGATGTACTGTATCCCTAAGAACCTGTAAAGCTTCAAATACATCTCCTAATGGAAGAGTTCAGGCAGTGGTAACATCCTTCCAGTGTGTTAATATGTCTGTTTCTGTTTTCTTGAAAATTTAGCTGAACACTGAGAACCTACTGTCCCTGTAGCTCTTATCCTTTAGCCCATCTTCTAGGTTCCCATCGTTACAGCCCAGAGGCATTAACTTCACCATGGGGTTGCCCCTCCTGCCCTGTTTCAGTGTGACCAAGGTAGGTCAGCTTGAATCACTGCGGACGTGGACGATTTGTTTTACTCTGCGTTGTGACGGGGTGAACCCTCCGTGCTGTTGTATTGCTGTCTCTGCTACAGAGGCCACAGTGTTCCTCTGAAACTGAACCGGAACCCAGCTATTGCTGTCAAAAAACCTGATGCCACAGGAACAGGCTGGGATTGGCCAATGGGTTGGGTATTTTTCTTTGCTTTCCTAAGTCAGACTTTAGTTGAGCCTCAAGAAATTCTGCGTTTATACTGTTATTAAGTCTGAAAACAGTAAGATTGCATTTTTCAAAACTGGCACGTGGCGTTGGTTGCTACCCATACCTCCTGTGGGGGTACTTTGGAGCTAGGTTGGCACGTGGTTTCCCCGTAACACGCGCTTGCAGGGCACTGGCCTGCGCCTACGTAGTCCCTGGGATACGGCACTGCAGCTCCTGTGTCGGCTGGGACAGATGGTGCCGTTCTGAGCCTGAGCTACTCGGCCGGTCTGCCCTCCCGCGCGAGGGTAGAGGGGTGCCAGATGAGTGGGTTTAACACTGAAACACACACTCAGTTGCATCTCAGCACTGATCTTAGGAATTTATTCCCTGTTCCTTTCCACACTCTTCCTCTTCTCAACCATGGTACGTGACTCTCTGTCTGTTATTAGAGCTGGTGTGTCTGGGGGGGGTTCAGCCAAAGAGCGAGCTGTGGTCATCCCTTAAACGAGGACGGTCTGCTCCAGCCACCTGCTCTCACTGCTGCCTCCATTGCCCTCCCCAGCAGAATCTGTCTCCTCTCCCACAAGGTGCTGTAATCAATCATGTGTTTCTACTCATCTGTCGTGTTTGTGTCTCCAGCCTGGTGCCCTTACCTGGGGAGCCGTTGTGAGCACTGGTGTTGCACAGGGACGGGTGAACAGGAGCCACTGCTGCTGCTCGGTGCCTCCCGTGAGCGCAGCTGCAGCCCACGGGTCCTGCTGGAAAACAGGTGGAGTAGCTGGTTAGGACCTTTAGCAGTTCCCTGGGGTGCTTCCCTCCATCTCCCCGTGTCCTTCACCACATCAGGTTCCCACAGAGGTGCTGTCACTCCTGCCTTTTAAAGAACAGCATGGTCTAATTTTCAGCACACCCCTGAAGCTGAATCCTGTATTTGAGTTGTGCGTCCTTAACTAGGTTGAACAATTTCCTTTTACTCACAGAACTGTTTAAATTTTAAACTCTTTTACTTACTCTTACTTAGGTAGGTAAAAAAACTACACAGGCGTTTCAGATACTGAAAGCCAAGAGATACGTGTTGTCACGCGATGGATTGCTCTCTCGTGTAAGTTCAGCTCTCACATCTGGTTTAAAATTCCCACAAAACCAGCGAGTTTAGGACAGAGAGTGAACTGGCCTGTTCATTCTTACCAAGTCTTCCCTGTCGTGGAATAAATCTGATTTGACCGTTTTTTTGCATCCAGCACACAGGTACGATGCTTTCCTGACTTTCAGATCTTTTTAGTACTTTAAAATTACCTTAGTACTTTAGTAAAGTACTTAAAAACTACTTTGGTGCTTAGTGACACGGTTTTGTGATGGTTTTTATCGGCATTAGGTTGATGGTTGGACTAGATGATCTTAAAGGTCCCTTCCAACCCAGACAATTCTGTGATTCTATGAAAATTAACATAATAAAATTAACCTACTACAAAAAATAATTAACGTAATACATAATTAAACATAAAAGCCCTATACTGGCTCTTTTTTAAGTCCACTTTTCTTTTTTTTTAAGAGGACAAGTTGAAATATATTTGTTCTTTACCAGCTGCACAGCCAAGTTACCCCTGCCTTAAAAACAGTGACTCCTGCCCTCAGCAGAGGTGAGCAGCAGCAGGTGATCCGAGGGTTGGGCAGGGAATGGAGTTACCTTTAGTAAGGTGTTCGTTCCCTCCGTACCTTTCCACGCAAACAGATACGAGCGGATGATGATTTGGTGTTAGGCTGTTGCTAATGTAAATTCCGATTTAAAGTACTTACTGGTTCTTTTCATAAAAGCCGTTACGCTGTGGAGTCTGGTCTGTACTGGTTTGTGTATATTGATATGAACCAGGTTGTCTCTCAGAGCACCTGTTGTACAGGAGCAGTTATAGAAGACAACTCATTTTAACTGTATATAACCCTTGGAGATCCCCTTTTTCTACGCTTTTCAGCGACGGAAGTGGCCAGAACATTTCGGGACAGAATGGCAAGTACCCTTTCACGTCACCCGAATTATTTATTAATACATTCCTCTAAGAGTTCTTCAGCGTATTGTTTAACAGTCAGTAATACTGAAAGTGTGTTTGCAGCACGTAACTAACTGGTTTTAGAACCATTGCTGCTTCTAGAGATTAGACCAAAAGAAACTCCCTGTGGCCTTTGAGTACTGTCCTCTCTGGAAGACGAGCTCTCCTCAATACACTATAAATTGCTTTCACTGATCTGGCTCCCCTGAGTCCTCACCGTTTTCTTGAACTGAACAGTCTCCGCTTTAAAATTAATCTTAAAACAGCGAATTTGTATTTATTTGCAAGTGTAAATACAGTGTTGTGAATATGCAATTACAATATTTTGAAACTGAACCGGTCATCAAATTATGAGAGCAAACCATCAGGTGTATTTTTTTAGCTGTTTTAAGTATCATAAGTAATTTTCCTTTCCTGTAGCAGATCACAGAGCCTCGCGCCTCACGGAATAAGGAGGGTGCTGGCTGTCAGTTTAAATTAGGAGGAGAAAGATGCTGGTATCTCTTCCATCCAATTAAAAAACCCCTCGTTACCATAAGGAGCCGGTTTTCCCCCAGAGAAAGAGGCCACATGCTGCTTCTCCCGTTAAAGCGCAGGAGTAACACGCACGACCCAGGTCTCTGCGTCAAACCTTTGCCTCACCCGCCCTCTGGGATGATGCTTTTACAAGGTTCCACCATTTTCCTCTAACGATTTGATGTCTCCTTTTGTGATTCTTCACGTTATTTTTGAAGAGCCAGATTTGTGGAGACCAAGCACCCAAGGTTAGTGGAATATAGAGACAATTTACCGCAATTCTGGAATAAAGGAAGGTTGGCAGGGATCCTCCTGAAATGCTAAAAACGAAATGCAAAAGGAAAACAGGCCCAACACTCACTCTAATGGTAGTTTTGATATTAGAGGAAAATAACACAGGATTTAGAGCTCTTTGGATGCTGATGAATGAGGGAACCGTACAGCAGCCCTGCAAATCCCTGCTCCCCGGTGGGGAGAGGCAGACATTTAGAGCTTGTGTTCCCTCCCTTGAGGTGCTACCCCCAGCCTCTCCTTGCAGAGCTCCTGTGGCCGCACAACTTTGCTCCATTTTAGAGAACAGCTAAATATTGCCATTTCCTTCCTTAGAGAACCAATTTACGGAGCAAAAGTACGTTAAGAGTAGCAGGGCAGATGGAAGCCGAGACGCACTGACACCAGAACCCCCTCTGGGGTGGTTTGTACGTCCTTGTGGAAGAAACGTACTACAATTCCGTAAGCGTTAAAGCAATTCTCCTGCGTTGCCACAAACGGGTACCCCAGGCTCCTGCCCGTCGCATCGCCCTGAGGCAGCGCTTACCTCGCCCCTCCTCACTCCCTCCTAGGCAGGGGTTTGCGGCTCGCAGCGCTTCTTACCGTCAGCCGGTGCTCTGGGAGGGCGTCCAGCGAACTCGGGCCCTAGTACCGCTTTACCGAAGTACAGAGCAGCAGTGGCTCCCGTCACCTGTCCTTCAGTTTTAGAAGTGCAATAAAATAAAGACGTATCAGCGTAAACTGCGAGAACTGAGCAATCCCAAAGGCGTTTCTCGTCCCAGCGCAGTTTTACAGCGAGGTTACTGAGCCTAGAAGATGGACTTACCCGCCAGAAGTGAAAATGCCCATGAGCCAGCAAGTGGATCTGCTTCCTCGTACGCCCCTTGTGCGGAACTCCCACGGCTCCGTCGGGTCGGCAAAGAGCCTCTGACTCCAAACCTCCCAGGCGGCAGCTCACCTGAGAGTGTTCAGTGAGTTGAATTGTACTGAAGATTGAAACTTAAATCACCTTCAAAAATATTACATTTCACTATAAATAAGTAGCTTCTGATTTTGTAAGTCTGCTCAAAGCGGTATCCCTTTCTAGTTCTATTTATTTAGAGACGTTTCCGTGATTATTTTTTTTAACTCTGTACAAACTGATTGTGCTTATTCTGTTGCCTTTGAAAAAGAAGTATTTTTTTAAGCCAAACCACGGTTCTGTAAGAAGAGAATGCTGACATGTGGAACTTCTCAGTTGATTTAGGTACGCGTTTTGTAAGTCAAAAAATAAACCAGATGATTGACGAACCGTACACACAGGCGCTGCCACCGTCTTTCTTGAGATCAACGAAAACAAACCACAACTCTTCAACTGCCCCTATCAGAGGCAAATTAACACACAATTAATGTAACTCGATTCAACTCTGTTCTATTCAGTAAGAAATAAATGCCAACAAACTTTAGAACCAGAAATTTATTGTAGCTTATAGACTTTCCAAACTGACCTGTTACCAATATACACATCTGAAAAGTTATACCCATAGTGGCTACAAACTGCATCAGGACATTTACAGCCTTTCAGTATTACCATTAAGTCATGATCAGTTTTGGTCTAAATTACAGCAGCTACAGCAACAGTATATGGAAGGGTAAGTCTTCTACACATTAACACAAGGACAACTGTCAGACATAAGTTAAAAGTTTCCCAGTTTACTTAAAACTAGCAGTTATATTACCACGTAAGTAGTCAAAACCATTTCCCCATTTTAGAAATCTAAAATTTTACATTAAAAAAAAAACACAACAAAACAACCCCCAAAACGGTAAGCGAGTTGTGTGGGTTCCCTTCCCTGCTCCCAGCTCCATCACTATTGTAAAAGGCACTCCGCAGCCAGGCGTCACCCCAAGCAACACCCGCCCTTAGGTCCCGTTACACCCATCACCAGGTGAGAATAGTCTGCTCTGAACGCCGCAACTACAGAAACGCTCGGATCCATCCTTATTTTTTATCTCTTTGAATTATGACCCTTCGTGCCCCACCCTTTGGCTCCCGCGTTGCTCCTCTCGCACGCTCACCCCGTGCAACACGTCCCCGTGCGAGCTGCGGCCGCCCCCCCGGCCCGCAGTGAGCCCCGTGGGCTGTGCGCCCAGAACAGAGCAACAACCGGAGCTTTGCTTACCGTGCCGAGGGGGAGCGGAGTCCTACCCTCCTGTCACAAGCAAAACAAGTTACTCGTTTCAATCCACCTCCAAATGTCCAATACCAAGTCAGCAGATACTCATTATTCAAGGCTCTGCGTAAAACCAAATAAAGTTAAATAACCGAGACCCGCCTTACCAAAACCAGCCCTCTCCCCCACGGGGTCGTAACCTCCTTCTCGTACCTCTCAGCTATTTCTTTAGGAAAGTCCTTTGCAATTCCAAGTTAGAACTCGGATCACGAACAACCAAAATCACCTGGACTTGGAGTAATATTACCATGATTCCCAAGGTTTTCTGGTTGGCTAATTGATGCTGTAGTTTTTCACCAGCAGGAAAACACAATTACTAAGTGTAAACAAAGGCTTGATACACCAACAGTCCGAGTTACTGTACAAGGGGCTACAGGGGATGAGCAGGAGTGTGCCTGAGAGAAATTAAATCAGCTGTGCCCCAAACCCTCCCACTACCGCATTAGAAAAACCAAACAGCCCAAAAAAACCAACCCTCAAACCCCCTCTCTCTGTAGCCTGGTAGGCAGAGTGCACAGGGACACGGGGCTCCCCAGCTGCAATTAGCAACGTTAACAATCAACTCAATGAGTGACCTACCCCCTCAGCTCTGCGAACAGACCATCGCTGTGCTCCAGGCAGCCTCACCGTAATTCATCGGAGCTGTGACACACACCCCAGCGACAGCACGCTGTCTGCCCACCACCCCAGTAGTGTTTTTTCCCTAATAACTTAAAAAAGCCCTTACGCCAAGACTTAATTGGAGAGAAAAAAAAAAAAAAAAGCAAAAAAAAAGAAAAGAAAGAAAAAGAAAACCAAACGACTGTATTGCACAGGGCAGCTGAACCTCCGCAGAGGTTCCTAAAGCCTTTACAACATCTCACAAGCTCGTCTGTTCCCTCTGCAAAAATAAAGGAGATTAAAGAAAAGGAAAGGAAAATGAAAGAACGAGCAGAGCGGGGCGTGAGCGAACACGGCAGCGCAGGCCAATGACACTGTGTTACTGAAACATCTACGCTAGAGAGCTGTGCCCGTGCTCCTGCTGCAGCGCTATGAGACTCGGAATAGTTCATGCTGCATGATTTTTAACTTTAGCATGTTTTAAACCCCAATCCCTGTTTTCACTACCACAAATGACATAATTACATAATTCCAATATATTTACAAAATATTAAAAAGTCTGTTAATCTTCTACGTATTAACCTCATTCTGCCACTTTACACATGCACTAATTTGGGGGGAAAAAAATGAAAAGAAATCAACAGGCTGAAATGAGCAGCTTTACCCTTTGTCAACAAGCAATCTTTGCATCTTTTAGAAAGAGTAAAAGGAACAAAGCCAGGTTTGTGTCACTGAGCCAAAAAAAAAAAGAAAAAAAGACGACAGTTCAGAACTTCATGTGCAATGGCTACAGAACCGTAGAGTCACTCAGCTGAGATGACACGAAGATAAAAGTGCAAGGTGGTTCCTCACATAGCGTAAAAAAAACTCCAGTCACTGAGGCATGGCTGAAGGAAGAGGCGCTACCTACAACTCTAGGAACAGCAGCGGGAACAAGCTGACGGAACACAAACACTGGGATGTGTCGGGGTCGAACCTACTGGCCAGAATGATTTTTTTTTTGTGGTTTTTTCTTTTTTTTTTTTTTTTGTTAAACACCATGAATCCTTGGTACAATGGAGTGTGTTACAGTGGCGTCTTCTAGAGCAGAGACAGAAAGACAAAGGGAACAGCTAGAATCAATAACTGAGGGTAGAGTCATCCCATTCCAGCTGTTGCTGTCTATTGACATTCTGTTGGTCCTCCTCCTGCTCTCCCTCTTCCTCCTCGCTGCTTTCAGACTCTGCACTAGTGATGTCATCTTCTTCTCCATCTTCACTTTCTTCCTCCTCCTCCTCCTCTTCCTCTTCACTGCTGTGTTGATCCTCGTAAGTCTGTGAAGACAGAAATTAGCTGCTGGTATCACAACGGACAATATTCTTTTGAATTCAGGCACAAGGCACTATATAGAGGAAGAGCTGTTATAGGTTCCTTAATAGTTTTAGATGTTGAGCAGTAATTAGGCAACCAGAGAAGCAGCTAGCAGCAGAGATTAGGCAGCAAGTAATTAGGCAGCAGAGAAGCAGCGCTCCTTAAAATGGCTTTGTAACACCGCTCACAATCCTAAACAAACTAATTCTGAAGTCTGATCCAATATTTCAAATCCTACTGGAAAAGGATCTTGCAGTAGAGTCACACAAACAGCATTGAGGCTGCACATCTTGTTCCTGATTTTCTAAAAAATTCAGATGTCAACCACAGCAGAAGGAACCACCACAAGCACAGATGTTTCAACAATAAATTATTTCTTACAACTTTGGGAAAAAGCTGCCCGTGGTTGAGGCAGCGTGCAGCACGATAAACACCGCTGCTGGACACCGACCTGTAAAACCCAGTTACGCATCATGAAGCTCCAACCCTCGCAAGATCCCAAACTGCTCTTGGGATTTGTCACTTTGGCACATCCATTAAAAATTCACAGTTAAGGTCTCTGCTCTGTGTTCTGTGGTCGGTTTTGCTCTACTGCCCTGTCCACGTACAATCACACCCACTGGAGCTGGAAAAGGGCATTTTTTGGTGAAGTGCTTTACCTCCATGGGGTTCACAGTGATGGTCAAAGCAGAGTCATCCCAGTCCATCTCATTTTCCTTCCCAGTGTCCTGGTCACGCATCGTTCTCTGATGTGCAGCTCGGATTCGGAACACTCCCAGAATAATCATAAAAACCAGGAAACTGACACAAACTACAATCACAACAGTGGCTGTACTCGGGACAACTGCAACGAGAAAATACAAGGAGTTTCTTAGGTGATACCAATAACTAACTCTTACACGATGCCAGTAACTACTCCTCCGTCCCCATCACCTGCAAGAGGGAATGGCATTATACAGCTATTCCATGGAGCCACCCGGGGGCAGCTTGTCTCAGGCCACTTAAAAAGTCAGTTGGAGAATAAGAAGTTTAGTTCCGTGAGTATAATCACATCGGTCTGCAGGACTGACAACACATGGAAAGCAGATTCCACCACACACAGACTCCTTTCTAAAATGCCTGTGTTTCTTCCTCTCACATCCTACACCCACACTAAATTAACGTAATTAAAACAGAAAGGAAAGATAACACAACTCATCAAGGGAATAACGCTGCAGTTCTTCCCTCATGCCATTCAGAAGAAATGCTGTCCCAGTTCCTCACGTCCTTTATCTGGGACCTACAGTCCCCTCAAGCCCTCGCACACCTCCCGATTTCCAAAGCACACACCAGCAGACAGCTCTCCCGCTGGAGGAGAAGGTATTTCATAGATCTCTAGTGACTCACTCCTCCCTCCCCGGGCAACAGCAGAACCAGACCAAGTCACCGCTTAGATTATTAGTCCAACGCACTGTTTCAAACTCTGGGGAAAAACCTCTCTGCAGCAAGAAGCCCTCACCATAGTTTAACACCAGAAGAAAAAAAACAAGCAAACTTCATTGACTGAGAATTCTTACCTGAGAAGGGGTGAGGGTTGGCCAGGTTGTGGCCAGAGAGATCAACAAAGGTGTGATGCACTGGATGAACAAACTGTGGCTGCGCAGCGATGTGATTGGCGTGTTCAACAGGGTTGGCCGTATGGATAACGTTCACCTAGGAACAAAGCCAAATTGTTAACCTCCAGAAATGCAACTACTCACTTCTGGGGAGATAAAAAGACAGACAACAAAAAAATAAAATAAAAAAATAACAATCTGTTTTCCAGAGCAGGCATCCAATTCTCCTTCAACACAGCAACGGCTTGTCTCAGGGGACAACCATCTCAACCAGTAAGTCCTCACGTACTGCAATTCCTTGTCCCAGCTCTCAAATCTGTTTGAGTTAGGTCTGACAAGTCTGTGTACAGGCACCAGGATTTCAGAATAAAACAGATCAAGCCAGTTTATTTTCAAATTTGGTAGCCAGCCATTTTAACAGTCTAAATTAACAGTATATACTGTAGTAACAGCCAGCCAAAATCAACAGTATACACTGTAATAATGTACAGTAATACATTAATTACATTTTTTTCATTCCCATCTTTTCTTACCCACATTAGAGTCAAAGGGTTAAGAGAAAATGATTGATTAAAGCTTAACCCCCACTTAGCAGAGCTGGCTTTTCGGTACAACTGCAAGATCATCATTTGCACATCATTTGTCTGGTTTCCTTGCCAAACAAGCAGAGCTAAAAATACCCCTCCTGCGGTGGAACTCTGTGATACCGGGTACCTGACCAGCTGCACAACAGGAAGAGAGCACGTTTACCACCCAACGCGGAAAGCATCTGCAGTTCAACTCAAGCTCACAGAATTTCCTCAGGAAACAAAACCACATTACTTAACACAGAAGTTTCTATTCTGCAACACAGGAGGCTCCCGGCGCACCGTAACCACCCAACTAGTGGGAAGTGCAATCAACGTCACTGTCACCCCTTTGGTCAGCTTGAAAACGTAGGAATTCAAGCTCGCAGCTGAAAGATGCAGAGTTACGTGACAGTTCCTCTCAATATAAGAAACTTGATATTCCAGCACCTGAAATTTTAGTGCCCTTTGTGTTATCTTCTGCTGTACTTCCATAGATTTGATGTAATTGTACTGAGTAATAAATAACCTGAATTCTACTGCAGAGGAAAAGCAATTTTAGCCTGTCTGTTCTCTTAGAGAAGCCCTCAGTACCGGGGATTTTAGCAGCACACAAGCAAAGCAGTAAAAGGGCCGGCAACTCCACCTGCAGAACCCGAGGAGTTACACGCAAAGGCCACTCAAGTCTACTCTTACTTTATTTGCTCGTTTTTTGCTAAATTAATACACTGTCTTTCCAATTCAACCTTTTTGCCTTCACACTTCCATTGGCCACATTATTTCTTCTACAACACAACAGTTTCACCTGTTTGGACAGCTTTATTTAAAGCTGAAATGCACGATTAAGAACACATTTATACATGAAATACAGCCTGAAATGCACACGTTTACTAATATGTATTTACAGGGCAAACCCCTGAATCAGTTAAGGTAACAACTTCCATCCTCCTGACCACCCGTGCTCTAAAACCTCCCGGCGGTCAGCTCAGCTCACTTACCTCCACTTTAAATTCGTTGCTGACATAGCGTCCATTAAGCTCAGAACAGACTAATTTGAACTTTCTGTCAAAGAGAGACACAGTGTGCCAGTTCCTGTAGCGTATCAAATGCAAAACTTCTTCATAATTAGCCATAGTATCAACCCCTGTGGAGAAAAACAAACAAGTAAAGCATTTACTTTGTTAAAGAGTAATACATCATTGTATACTCCACAAATATTACTCCCTTTCTTCAACTAAGTTTTCCTGGCTGTCAGATTTTCAGTCAGTTGAAAAAAGTAACACCACAGACACACAAATATGTGGCTCCACTGAAATTCCATGGATTGATTCTGTGATAAAATCCTAGACCCAGTTAATCCTTAAAGGGATTCTGGGAGCCTTTCTTTTGAATATATTAACATATTCTGAATATAAAACAGGAAGGACCGGTGCATACTCCCAGACACTGCATTACCTGTGCAAGGAACAAGCCTTTTTCTAGGGCAAAGTGTACTTCATTTCTCCAGAGGCAACCCACAATTTGGGACATGAGAGAAGAACAGAAAGAAGGTTCTAGAACGGCGTATTTTCTCAAATCGCAGCGTTCCACAAAATAGTTGTAACACCTCTGAGCTCAAAATTCTTGTCAAAAGGGAAGTATTTGGAGTAAGGTGTTACAAACCACCTCCCCAGCACACCGTTCCCATTATCACTGTCTTCAGACCCCTGCTACAAACATCCAGAAGTGGCAGCCCCTACCTGTGATTATCATGCCCAGGTTGGAACTACTCATCTCAATGCCCTTCTGCTGCAACCGCGTCATGTCGATCTCCAGGCTTTCTTGTTCCTGATTTAGTTCCTCTCCCAGCACTGTCACCTCACATGTATCCAGGTTATGCATGATCTCTTCAGATACCAAAGATTCTTGTACTAAAAAGCAGAGAAAAAGCCCAAGAGTTAAGCAGAAACAAAGGTTAAGGAGCTATAAAGAGCCCAGGAGCTATAAAGTGTCACGTGCAAACTCAGCTCCTCTTCCAGAACAAACATTAAGATCTGAGCCCGAAGCAAAGAGAGCAAGAATTCATGAAACAGTGATTTTAAAAAAACACAAAATACAACCAAGGGATATTTACATGAAGATAATGGCCTGGTCTTACTACCACTTCAAGGTAAACTCTTGCTAGCCCAGAGCAGAGTATCTACACCTTCTCACAAGAGATATACATCTTCTTTTCTCCTACTAGATTCATTATTAAAAGACAAATCCATGCCTTTGCAGGAGGAAGATCCTCCAACGTGATCATTGAACGGGGTGAGGGTTGGCAACAGTTCTAAGGGGAAAAGGATGTTGTTACCTGTAGGATCTTCATCTCCATCTCCCTCTGGCTCCACCTCCCGCGTAATAGTGCTTATTATGCGAAGCTCAGGAAAGAGGGAAACACCCTCAGAACTCTCAAACTCTGAAGCAGAGCGGGCAAAATGGTTGATGCCACTAAGGCTGATTTTCGGTTCCTCTGGTTGCAAGACCATTACATATCCCTCCACAGAAGGAATGGAGACACAGGCCTCTTCATTGAAACACCTATGAGACACAGAAGGAGTCTCGCACAGTCAAGGAGGCTATTTTAGAGGAAGGCACAATTATGCAGGGTAATTGCTTTATAAATTTTTAAAAAGCTCTGTCTCGGACCCAAGAGTCTTAGATAAATTCATCAACTGTGTTGGAAAGGAAGAATTCCCCACCAAGGGAGCAATCTTACAATTAATTTTTACTTACCGTTAACATTTGGCCCCATTTTCTACGCTCTGACTAACAGGCACAGATAACACCTTCAACGAAGGCTGTGATACTGGAGACGTAGAGCACACCCTTCCCAACACACCCTTGCAACAAGTTCCTCCCTGTCTTACACACTCCTTACTGCAGTCTCAGGAACTAAATAAGAGTGCTGGTGTAGAAAACATTCTCCATGTTCCAATGTGTGACAGTTACACACAGCAAGACTCCTTTGTTTACCACAACTGAGATACAGGAACATTGTTTCAGGCTTCACCATCACCATACAGAGATGGGTTATTTCAGCACTAGGACATACTTGACCACGCTGGTGATTTTAAGCCTCCGAATGCCAGGTGTTGGGAACTGGCGGGAATTCAGGTAGGAAATGTGCTGCATGGCCTTATCCACCCTGTCAATGTCATCCCCTTCTAAGGTCAGTGTTGACTGACTTGGGTTCATGTGGACCTGAAACAACATAGAAAACAACATAAGAGAATACTCGAACAGTAACATGAGCAGGTAATTAAATCTGGAAGTTCAGCACTGCGTAGCCTGGTAAATGCTAGGACAACGACATCTGCATTCAAAGCAAGAAGGCCATTATTTACCAACCTTGTAGTACAGTCTAACCTCCCCATTCCCTTCCTTATTCCAGTCAAATATATTTAGCCTTTTGTTCTTTAAGAAAAAAAATCTAGGTACTTATAGTTCTGATGTAAAGATTCTAGTAACATGGAAGAGAGACAGCTAATATAAAGGAGAAATTCAGCTCCGTTCACATAACCTTGCTATTAAAAAAGGCACACAAGTTAGTCTCCTACTGAGCTGCTTGTTAAGAATCTCTTATCTTTTATTAGACACCTTTGTACAGCTGGTAAAAGAGAGGCTTGCAAACATGGAATTTCTCTTCAGGACTTAAAGAGAACACAGTAACTTTCACTCCTAACCTCCACAGGAAAGATTTCCTAGTTTTCCTGTCATTTTAATGCACAATAGATTAGCTCCTTTTATTTGGGACACCCCCACTAACTCTGCCAGCAGAACTTGTAACTATTATCAGCGGAGCAATAAACACGCTCCCCTTTATTCCCGTGCAGCAGCTTTACCTTCACGCCTTTGCCAACACCATCAGGCATTTGCAAATCCAGTCCCTCTTTGCAAGTGTACAGGCAATCTATCACCTTCTTGTTTTCCAGTTTACCAGAACGAATCATCAGACCCGCCAGATTGCCTCGGAAAAACTGCGCCATGTGGAGCTCACCACCTTCAGAAAGGAAGGAAGGAAAAATCTTTAGATATTTTGATTCTTTTCATTTTTTTTTTCCTTTTATAAAGCAAATATGCCTTCTGGTACCACAAAGTATTATACACATGCGGGTTAGTTTTTATCCATTCTGGGTGTTAACCTTGTGATTACGTTCAAGCATAAAGAAAAAAAAAAATAAATTAAACAGTTCACCATGCACATGGCCTTCAAAACAGGTGGGGCCATCTCGAACTGTGAAACTAAGGCCGGTATTTCCGTAACAAACATTTCAAAAGAAATGGCCCGTACAGCGATGGGGTGTTCTTCCGAAATGAAAGACAGACCCAATGAGATGAACTACGAAACCTGAACCTTCATGCTGAGGTAACGCCTCCTACTAGATGTTCTCTACAAAACAGGCAATGCCCATCAGCACAGAAGACGAGCGTGCTTCCTCTAGATGCTCATTATCTACATCTAACCCCGTCATCACAGGCTCTTTGCACTCAAAGGACAGAAAGAAATTTCACAAAGTGATTCCGCTCGTTCTGAAAAAGGCGTCTAAGAATTCGCCGCTCCCCTGTAAAGGTGCTGCCTTTTCTGTATGGACTCACGGGAGCAGTTTAAACTCGGGTAACTCACTTTTAGATATCGGAGTTAAGTCCGATGAATTGCAACCCAACAAGCCCCTTTTTTCTGCTTAGATTTTTTGAAGACGACATCACGATGTGTCTATATCTTGCTAAACAATGGGGGCCACAGAACACTACCCAGAAATTTGTATTTCAAGGTCACCACTTACTAAACAACCAGATTTTTAGAAAGATGTCTAAGCTTGTTTTAAAGATTCTAAATTATAGAAGATCCCTGGCATAATTTTTAGTAGTGAATTGACCTTTTACAAATTATATCATTTCCAGTTTAGATTTGTACAGCTCCAGCTTCTAGCCCTTGGATTCTGTTACATCCTTGCCAAATTAAAATGTGACGCACAGCTAGAAACCTCTTGTCAATTATATCTAGACCATTCCAGGAATTCTTTATAGAAAAAAGTACTTATCTTGAATACGCTTTTAGAAATACGTACTAATTTTAAGTGTCTCAAGACACAAAATGCACCATCTATCACTATCACTAAAAATTTCTAAGAAAATAAAAGCCTCAGCCAACCTGAAACACCCAGTAGCCAAAGTTTTTATGCCCATTCGCTGTAATTAGAACTTTCTATCAATTTCTGACCAAGTGAGTACCCACTGTACATTACAGGTCTGTTTGAGTTACATCCAGGCAACCCAATCTAAATATGAAATCACTCTTGAGTGGGGAGCAAGAGCTACCTGACTTCCAGATGTCCTTCCCAACCTACTGAGTAATTCTATGATACACACACCCCTACATACATATATATACATATACTTATATAGGATGAGGTGCGTTTATGTTTTAACAAAACTGGATTAAAGAAATTATAGCTGATACTTTACATCAGCAACTTACTTTACACCATTTCACTGCAATCACAATGGTTGCAGATTTGTACATGGATGTGCATTTGGGTGCAACCAAAAAAAACCACCAAAAACCAAAAAGAAAGCAAAAAAAAACCAGCTGATGAAGCTCTGGAAATAGAAGCATAATGAAGAAACAAGCCTAGGAGAGGATTATGTGAAGGTCAATGGCCTGAATGCAATGCCTGCATTTCATGCTGTGCGCGAGATGAAGCAATGTCTTGGCTTAAAAATGAAATAAAACAGTAGGGAAAAACTCCAGCAACCTGCAGAGGTCTCAGGCACAGTTTCATTGTCATTTTCATTTCCTGTATATTCTGTAGAAAAGCAAGACAAAGAATAGGACAACAGGGAAAGGATCAAGTAGTTACAATCTGGCAAACTCTCTTATCACAGAAAATACCCAGCAGCACTTCCCCAAAAAAGCCTGCTTATACCCAGCATCTCAAGGATTGTGAGTCCTCTGAAACATTAACAGCTGCGACGTAGGGAAGAGGCATTACTGTGTTGGTACAAGAACATAACATCCAGAACAAGACAACCTGAAGAGCCCCACACACAAGCTGCAGTAAAACAGTCACAGTGGAGAACGTTTTAACCACGGATACCCAATCTCACACAAACCTCTATTACTAATGAGATACAGCTCTATCAACTGCCTTGATTTATTTTCTCCTCTTCCAACTACTAAAAGGGACATTAAGGTGAGATCCAGCCTCTATCAGCAAATCACCAAAAGGCATTAAATGGTGATCAAAAGGAGCCTTGACCAACAGAGAGATATATTTTTTTTTTATGATAACAATGTATCATATGTATTATACAGTTAATTATCAGAAGGAAGCATCTGGGGAGGGAAGCACCAAAAATGAAAAACAGCTTTTAATCTTTTAAAAGAAATGTTAAAAGAACTTTTTCAAAAGCAGAAAATATCTCCTTAGAGGTGAGCTGTACATATAACTCAGTGCAGCCCGATTTATTTTAAAATCTTGTTAAGACAAAGAGGATGGCCTTAAGCACTAACTTCATGCCTTTAGCATACTTTTTTCCCCTGTGTTCTAACTGCCTAAAAATCAGGCTTTTGGGGGGATTTTTAAAAGGTAGTGCCTCAAGTTCTCACCCTCCAGACTTTTAATGCTCTTATTTCAGTCTGCTGTAATTAAAGAGAAAATTCATGTTAGAAGAAATCAAGGAATCATATAATGGTGCCAATATGAAAGCACAGGAGTTTTTAAACTGAATGTATCTGCTTTTGTTAGGATGCAGAACACATATGAAAGCCACTATACAATCCATACACTTAGCTGGAACTGAGTTTCCAAGCTCCACTTTCTTGAAAACTAGCCACTATAGATTCCCTTTGCGCTAGAAGAAATTTAATTGATTCAAAGGAAGTGACAACAGAATGAATTTGGCACTGAAATAACATGAACACTGGAAGACGGTGAACTTGTCACAAAATAGTAAATCTGATGGAGAGGATATTTTGATAATTTAACCTTCATTCACACTTCAAAGCCTTAAAACTCAAAGAGAAAAGAGACACTGAAGACAGAAGACTGTTCAATTTGATTAAAACGTCTCAAAGCTTTCCATTTGAAATGTCATTCATTCACCAGGTACTTCTGTGCATTACTACGGACCACAACTACGCTCTCTATTCTGAACCACAATAAAACATGAATGATTTAACAACATTCTATCTCTGACCAAAAAGACCAGCTTTATACCAGCCAGGGTGTAATTTAATCAGCAAACATTTCAGTGCAGGATTGTGAAGGAAGAGCTGTGTTACATCTTTGTAACATCTCTGGTCATCAGTCTCCGTGTTCAGATGCATTATTCTCCTTTTTCTCAAGCTCTTCAAAAGCTCTCTTCACAAGTATTAAAGCACATGAATCAGCTTTTTACAGTTTGCAGAGTAGCATGTTTTAATCCACAGTCTGCATACAATAAAGCAGATGCTCTCTATGTTTATTTTTGTAAGCAGAAACGGTATAATACCCAAAAGACAGCATCAATGTGTTGCTTCACTGAATTGTCTGCTGGTCATGCTTCCATTTCTGAGAACGTTTTTCCTACAAGACCCTTTTCAACCTACTTGAAATAAAGTGTTCTACTTAGTAATCAGAAGTATTTGATCAACTCTTACAACTGTTATTAAAAATAAGATACCTATATTCCCCCAGTTACCACGAAAGTTATTTTGATGGAACACTGCTCAGTGAGTAGCTCTCTATTTTATACACACCTGTGGCCAACGAGCAAAAACACACTCAGGGAAAAAATGACAAAGAAAAAATACGTGATACTATCTAGGAGCCGAAATAATCTGCAAAAGACAAAACAAGTTAACTTTCACGAGCTAAAAAAATCTGCGATGTACTTCTAGGCTAACCACAAAGATTTCACTTTAAAACAAAAAGTTAATCAAAAGTATTAACAATTGTAAATAGTTACCTTGCCAACACGCTCCAACTACCAGCTGCGTTTCTATCTTTGAAGGATGAAGTGGGTAATCTTCAGTCACTGGGAAAGGATCATATGAAACACCGTCTACATAAAGAGTTACCGCAGGAAATTCAACATTGAGGACATAATGGTGCCACTCCTTGTCACACACCTGAGTAAAGAAAGTTTTAAAAGCAGTACTTTATTTTTTTTTTCATTATAGTTGAGTAACTGATCTGATGCACATTTTGCATATACATACATGCAGACGTGCTGATAACCTGTAAACCTGTATAGACATACTGTATGTTTCACACACAGCACACATCTGAAACTGCAAACTGTCAAATATTTATAGTTTCTTTTCTTCTATTGCCAATATAGGAAGCTGCAGGTATTTCCACTCCTTTAATTTTTATAATATCTATATATGTATCTATATGCGAACACATTCTGAAATACTATTATAACACAATGCTTGACAAAGGACCTGTATTTGCTGAAAGGGGGCTCATTTTGAATAGAAAAAAGTCTTCCGCTACAGAATCATTTATAGTCTAATAATCCTCCAAATAAGGACGTATATGGGCATTTGACCATTAACACAGTATAAACTGCCCCACACAGAAAACAGGATATAGTTAGCTACGTTAGAAAGTAACTCATTGTTAGTACCTGGAAAAAAGGTTGCAATAGCAACCTAAAGCAACTAAAAGAACCTTTGTCAACGTACAGATACACAGGGTTATTTCATCACTCCGAGCCAAAGGGCTGGCAAAGCACATAAAAACCTTCACATTCAAACATAAAATAATTAAGAATACATGACTGAAAGAATAGAAGCAGACAGCTCCTCTCTGTAAATAGGAAGCAGAAATGACCTGCATCCCTCAGAGGCCTATTAACTCTATTTTTGCAGAGTAAAATCTAATTAAGAAAACTGATCTGTAGCTCCTGCTTGCAATGTGTAAAAAGTCACAAATTTTATTTCAGTGTGAAAATGGATTAAGATGGTAAGTTCTTCTGTTACCCTATTGACACTTTGATCTGTAAGAATGTCGCATGCTCAGCAGCAGTTTAATACTATAAACAAACTGGAATAATTCATG
>VXAK01020443.1:78954-104460 GCA_013399435.1 Arenaria interpres | reverse complement strand
TAAACAAACTGGAATAATTCATGTTTTTTTCACGCACATTATCTTATAGTGTATTTAGTGAAGATAACTGACATCACAGCTAAAAGACTGACATTGGATTTTCAGATATAAATCCACGTTTTACTACCTTTCAGGACAATGACTATTTCATGAGTACCCCGGTGGGTTTAATAAAACCACTAAAGCAGTATTTTATATTCAAGATTAACATGAGAAGTCTGAAGTTGCAAAAAGTATTTATTAATAATTATACTACAGGGATCTTAGTCTCTGATGGTCTTCACTGTATTCTAACATCTCACCAACTGTCCTTCCAAACTTACTTGATTTAGCTTCCAGTGAAATTCAGCAGGTTTGTATGTTTTTCCCTCTGAAGGATCTTGGCGGAAGAGGAAAACAAGTCGGCAGTTGTGCACATAGAGTGTGTAGTGGTGCCGGTTCATATCTGCACAAGAGTTGTAATTAATATCATTATTTTCTGTGAACCTTAAGAACTTCACCAAAATGGCCTATTCTGTAATTTCATACATAAATCCCCAAGCAACTAATAGGAAGAAACAAATGTAGAAGTAAATCAGGCGTGTTAAGAGGAATGAGAAACATCTGTAACAGTAATTAGGGCAAACATTCTTGAACAACCCATGAGTAACACAGTATACAATAAACAGACATGTCTATCTCCAAATCCAATCTAAACCAAGGCATAGGACTAAAGACTCGGGGAGATAAACCTATCAGTGGGAGAAAGAGAGTTCTATTTGCAAATAGAAGACCTTTTTTCTTACAAATGAGTAGCTTCTACCGCATCTAATTACTGTTTTGGAACATGTACACATGATGGCAGGTGGACATGCTTTCCTAAGAGAAAGCTGTATTGTTGTAGCTCTAAGGGATTCAACATTTAAAATAAAGACAAAGGTGAGATGCTAGAGAAACAGGTAAGAATAAGAAACATTTTAGCTACATCATGCATTCTGTGGCATGGATGAGTCAAGAAAGGAGGGAATGAAAAAATACCACAATCACATCAATCTTTCAGCCTGCCAGCATTAAATCTGACTGTATTGTTCCAGTGCAATATATTCTAAGTTACATCCTTCCAACAAACCTAGTTCCAGTCTTTCAATATTGTATAAAATACCATTGAAATTAATTGCAAATGGTATTTCTACTATCAGAAAACTATCTGTTGCAAATATTATATAGTCAGGTCAAACCAAGGAATAAAAAAAGGAAAACTTGTTTTAAAGATCTGCTTCTTTAAAACAGGAAAAACTATTTAAATTTGCCTTTGTTCTCCAGTTCACTCACTTCCATGAATCCGAAGTTTTGCGTTTTGATTAACAGGAATGGGTGAAGGTAGGTAAAAGAGAACACTTGTACCTGGTTCTGAATGACAGCCATTTTTCTCCTGTTCAAAGAAATGCTTTAAGGATATTGCTAATACTGTTAAATCTTTATTATTTTCTGATGAATTTAATTAAGGATGAGGGCTGCTGCATTTGCTCTATTTTCAGCATAATTTCCTTTGAAAAACCTAGCAGCATTTGAAATAAAATATCCTTCTAATACACTGAACAAATGAATTGCTCCAGCTAACAAAGACAAGAATTCTTTTACCCCTTTAGACAGCAATTATGGAAACAGGGTTATCAGATTTCCTCCTTATTAATAGTATCTTCAAAATGTTTGTGTCTGTAGCATTCACAGAGACTGAAATTATGCACAGGGGGGAAAAAAAACTTCATCACCAGAGAAAGAGAAATTATCTCCTTCTAGAAAAAAAGAAGATATAGTAGCAAATGCCACCACTAAACCTGATATACAGTCAATGACTTCAGGCGTTTAGACGTTAGATGCAAAGATTAAGACTGCGTTGCTGGAATAAGTCATCTACCACAGCAAAAAGAAATGCATAAAATAATCGAAATAGAATTACAAAAAAAAAGTCTGCCTAATCTAAAGCTAGATAATCTAAGGCCATGCCTTTACAAGTAAGCACAAGAAAGAGATTTTTACTGTCCTCTTCATTTCACTTCCAAGAAAAACCTAACCTAGAGAAAAAATTTAAGGTGTTGCCACAGCATATAAAAACAAATAAACAAACCCCAACAATGAGACTGTTTATGTTTGAAGTACTGACAAACCTGTCTTGTCTGAATTGCACAGAATTGTCTCTTTCTCTTTGGTTCCAGGCCCATGCCTCATCCACACCGAAATCATGAAGGGCTCTTTTAGATTGACTGTGACAACGCCATCTGGAATCTTCACAGCTTGCGTGCCATTAAATTCAAAGACTTGGTCACTGTCATGGCCATTATCAGTGGGAAGTCCTATTGTCCAGTTAGCAGCACTACTTGGAGGGGGAAGCAGCTCAACTGTGCCAGAAGAAGCGCCTGCAATAAAAACACAGAAATGAAAAAAAAGAAAAAAAAAAAGTAGAAACTAAAAAGCTCACAGCTAGTTTCAAACCAAACTCTTTTTCTGAGCACTAATTTTTCAGGACCAACTGTCGGGATTATGCACTACCATCACACAGCAAGCAATTCTCCTTTTAATAATGTGGCGCTAATAATGAACATCTAATAACACGATGACTTCTATAAATTTAACTTCTGGATAGACATCTAATCTAATTGAAATTGTTTCGCTTACTATCTCTGCAGCTGTAGACCCTTATTTTGCCTCTATCTCAGGACCAATTACATTAATACCACTTGTCCCTCAGGCCCATGAAAACGATGCCTTTCTCTTCACACTATACTAGTTTTAAGACTAATACGCATCCAGTGGAAGAGAGCTGCATAAACATCCCCTCCCAGATCAGCATCTAATAATATAGTCAGGAGTAAAGATACCCAGCAGGTACTCAGTTGCTGTTTTTTCCCCTCACTTCAAGCCTAAATCATTAATGTCACAGTGACCTTGTCAGGGAATAGCTTAGGAATTGCCTGGGTCTCTAGGGTTACACTGTATTCACACTTTGTACTAACTTGAACTGAAGCTGAAGACATAAATCATCAGTGGTAATTTGTCATGTAATCAAAATTCTTCCATATTGGCTACAAAGGATTCATAAACTTTTCCTAAGACCTTTAACTGCAGCACACAGGGATGCCAAGGTGCCCCTTATTCCTAGGGCAAGCACAGTGTACATTTAACTGACGCAAATAAACTGGTTTTTTCAAAACCACACTTTCTTGGTTTTCTCATCTATTTTTTCACCATGTATTTCTTACATTGCACCCTTCACATCCATCATGCCTCAGAAAAACAGAGAGGTTTTAATGGCTATACCCTTCCAAGTCTGTAACATTCTCTCAGCTCTTCAACATGAATCTCATGCGAGGGAAATTATTAGTCTATATAAGCTACTGGAGAGACAGAAGACAGAGATTCTTTACTGTGCTTGAGAATTATTTTTAAAGTCACCTGCAGCCAGTTTCATGCTTTTTATTGCCTGAAGGTAAAAAAGCTGGAGGAAACTATATGCAAGTGAAGATGATATCTACTCATTGATTTGCAGTCTAACGTAACATTCAAAGAATAACTAATAAGCAAGAGAGACCACTTTATTTTAACAAAAGCATTCTCACCACAGAGCCTGTGAATGGATTTCTCAGAGTAGGTGTCTCGATCACAGCCTTTGCCAATATGGTTGGTTTCTAGTTCAACCGTCGCTTGAATTGAGGTTATTGGCTCATCACATGTCTCCAAACGCATACTGGGGAAGAGAGCTAATGAACCAGTACCAGGCTCATACTCTATTCTTTTGCTCCAACCTGTAGATTTATCCAAAGAAACAATATTAAAAATCTCTCATGTTAAACCAAAGGTACTGGAAAATGCTAAAATAAAAGATAGGAAGGAGATTAAACTAACCTTGCCAGCCAGGCTTGCATGTAGGCTTAATGCTAATTTTAACCAACACATCCTCAGCAGCTCTCTTCTTCCCACAGTCATACGCTGTTACTGTCAGTTTATACTGATGTTCTTTACCATAACTTAATTTTTCTGTGTTTTTTATATAACCTGAGACCAAAAAAAACCAAACAAAAAGCAATAATCAGAAATCAATACCTACTCATTTCTCAGGGTCACTGACACATTAAATGGGCCCAGGAACCACCGATATACTTCATGCAGGTACCAACACTTTAATAGACACACCTGCAAGGGAACTAGCCCTTCATTATTTGACTTTTTGATGCCAGACATTAGATTCAGATCCTTAAAAGTTACATACATCCAGAGATGAGCATACATACACAGAACAGCAGGTATAAACCTATCAGGCTCTTAATAGTGTATTATATTACTCAAAATGAAACTGTTCATCGGTGATAACTGATAAATAAACTCTTTGGCAGGTACCAGGACTCTCAACTCTCTTTTAATTCGCACACTGATGAAAATTATCCATTGATAACGTGGATCTTCCAAAAACTCAAACTGAAGCCCACCAAATACGGTCTCACTTTGCTTAATCAGCTTGCTTGAACCCTTAGAAGTAGTCTAGAGATTCTGAAAGGTCACAGATCAGTGGTGGAAATTAAATTACCTAAACAAATCACTAAATTACTACACTTCAAAGCCAGTAACCATGCTACTCATGTGGCTCTGGAGGTTGCAGTATCTCAAATGTGAAAAGCACACACATGAAACCCCATTTTTGAAAGCTAATTAGCAAAATCTATCCTATTACAGAATAGAAAACTACAGGCAAAAAAAAAAAGCGAGGCTACTAAGAGCTTGTTTAAAACATAATAGAGTTATGTATTTCCTTCATTTTGAAAAGCATTTTTCAAGAAACAACACACATGCAACAGACCATCTGCTCCTTACCTCAGTAGACAGAACATGGTATTGGCACTGAAAGACCAATTCAAACTGCTAAAGTGAACACCTCCTTTTAACTATATTGTAGGAAAGGGTCAAAACCAGGGTTGCTGTGGTTTTACGCTGACCAGTTTGAAGTCCTATTCTTAGGGCAGTAAATTATAGTAATTCCCACTCAGTCTTGCATTATGTTCTTACCATCTTTGTCAATAGCGAAAGGTACATCTGGAGTTACAATTTCATAATTGCAAATCTGGCTGAACTGAGGTGAACAATCCGCATCCACTGCTTCCACTTTCAGGATGTTGTCATACCTCTTCCCTTCAATAACCGTTGCCTTGTATGACTTCTCTTTGAACACTGGAGCATACTCGTTAACATCGTTCACCTGAATATGTACTGTTGCTCTGGAAACAAAACAGAAAAGTCAGTCTCCTTTATACTGCAAAACTCACATTCATGCAAGGAATCTGATAAAACAGCTTCCTCTGTTAAAGATTAAGTTATCCTTCAGAATTTAAGGTCCCTGAAAGAAATGGTTAGTGACTAATGAAAGCAACAATCTCAACTACTCTATCTAGGAAAGCAGTGGATGGTTTTCCGGTGTGGTGCTATATAATTCAGTGTAGTTCTAGGTTATTGCTTACTATTCCTGTTTATTTGCAAATAATAATCAAACCCTTTTAAATTGCCACCATTTTACAGAAATACAACAAAATACAGCGGTGACAAAATAGGCTTTTACTTCTGTTAAAACAGTACAATCCTTGTCGCTCTTTCCTGCTGTCAGAGTATTTGACATAAAACACCCAATTTTTACTTCACGTGAACAAGAATGACAGTTAAGACCGGTCTTAGACTAAGAACTCAGTCAAGTGCATTTGATTAGCTTTCTTTTGCTAATAAAGTACTGAGCTGTGTCAGGCAGTGAAAACTGGCTTAATTCTTGGATGTAGGAATGAGATACCAGATAATTTAAATGGAAGAATCACAGAAGCAGAAGACATGCTTTAACACATCATACAGCTAGCTAATCCTCAACAGATTGGTTCTTGGATTCCGTCCTTTCATGGTTGTCACTGATTGTTGGTATGCAGAGAATAGGAAAATAATACAGTTTCTGTCAATGACCAATATAATGCTTATGCTAAAAAAAAATAAATATATATGTAAGATCTTTAAGGTCTTATTTTATCTTGTGTGCTGAATAAATGCAACAAAAAATGGCCTTCTGTACCAAACGTTTTATATTCCTGACTTTAAGAGCTAAACTCCAAGATGGTTAAAAGCCACAAAAAAAACGTAACAGTCATGGGGCAGAGAAATTTCAACAGTGGTTTGTAGATGTGGAGCTTGGAAACCCATCATTCTGCTGTGGGGAAAGAAGAGTTGCAGAGCACGCTGCTAGACCTGTACTGGTTCATTACCCAGCCACGAATATGGATAGCCAACATCAATTAACCAACACAGGTAGAAAAATACATAGGTCAGTTCTCCAGTGCAGAGAAGGAACTGTACACTATCAAACTGAACAAAGAATCTAATTCCAGCTGACCCAACAGAACATTTGCTGCCATCTTTCTCTTTGAACTCTTTCTTCAAAACACACATTGAATATAAAATAGAGTTTAAGGGCATACCTATTTTCCATAAGTGCAATCTTTAAGGAAATAACTTTCTGCTGTGTATTTGAAGCACACAGCTCTAGAATAACAAGACTGTGTAAGTCACCAGGATGAGTGCTGAAAGGCTATTCCTCATTTACTTAATGCCCTTCTTTGCTTCCCACAAACAGTAACCTTCCACATGCTCTGCAGATGTTTACATCAGGGTGTTAAACAGTTATTTTCAAGTGGGTTTTCTACAGAGCATTTTACATTGTGGTTTTTTCTTTAGATAAAGATTAGCTAAGGATTGCTTTGTTCCCATTCTTTAATCTAGGCAGAGAAGAACCTTATGCTATTCATCTTGCTTTTTTTTTTTTCCTGAGCCTGGCTAGAAATGACAGCAATATGCATTCTTTTCCATTTTGTCAAGATTAATACAGATTGACTTCTTGAACCAGTTTTTCAATTTTAGCAACTGAATTCCCATGCAAACTCTTTCTGTCGACTCAAGCCAGATTTTAACTGTATCAACAGTTTTCCTGCTTCTGTCCCCACACTATTTTCTAATGTAAACCCAGTGACATCAAGGGATAAATCAGTATCATCTACAATGCAGCTAAAGAGATGTCAAAACAGTTTCATTTTGCTGCTATTTATATTACCATTACATGACAGTCTTCCAGCATTCACACTTGGTTTACATTTACATATACAACGACCGTAAATCACTACGAGCAGGAGATGGCTTGACACCAAACTTCCCCTCAGCCCCCCACAGCTTTACTTACTTGTGGGATTTTTTTGCGTTCGCTCCATCTGGCCCCTTTCCGCAGTCATAGGCCTGGATGGTGAAGGTGTAGTCCTTCTGCAGTTCACAGTCAAGCTTTTCTTTAGAGCGTATTATTCCCTCACCAGTGGATTTATCCACTACCACTGCTTCAAAGGGAACATTTTGCCCGTGAATTTTAAATCCACAGATCTCACCTACAGATTCAAAGTAAGAGAGGTTAGAACTGGTCAAAATTCTTACACATTTTTTAAAAATAAATGACCGAATACTTTGCAGCCAAGGGTTTGTGAGGGTCTGTGGACAAAGCAAGAGCGTTGTGCTTTAAAATGGGTGATTTCTGGGAACTTTAGTAAAAAAGAAGCATACGTCTGCCTTCCAAGCAACTTGTTTACTTTGCATCCATTCATGCAGGAATACAAAAGAGAAAAAGAGAAATGTAGACAGGCATTTCACAGGAGTACTTGAGATAGCTCTAGGGTAAAAGTAGATCTTATAAGAGCATACAGCCAAGGCCACTGGTAACGTCTTCTACGCCAAGCTACTGGGAATAGCTGGGCAGCTTGTTTGTTTTGACCAGAGCAAAAGGTTAAAATGCACAGTTACAAGTCAAGGGATGAAAAAGCTTCAAGTACAGGTTCAGCACCAAAATTACAGAAATTCTGTCAACAGATCAAAGAACAAAGTCTTCCTGTGCAATGTACCTGGCTAAAATTAGGGAATCAAAATAAACTACTGAATGAGAAAGGTAGAAATACCAACTTCTCAGGCATCCATTTCAACTGCTATCTACTAACACAGAGCAAATATGTTAGTCAAAGCAGCTCTCACATGGAAGGATTTAGTAGGCTTTCCTTTCTATGCCAACTCTATCCTAACAAACTTGCGAGAGAAGTCCTTAGTACATCATTTTAAAACCCACCTAAGCCTAAGACTACACTCCGAGAGCTCCGTTATGCGGAGGGAGCCCAGCACACCTCGCTGTGCTAACAAAAGCCACTCGATAAACAGTTTCATCACCTACACTGTGGTTTCACCTGTTTAACTTGTTACGGTCTGAAGGTGATTTTGTCACACCAACATAAAAGACTCTTTTGCTATTACACTTGCAGTGGTATCATAGCACCACGAATGCACTCCTTCTGTAAACACTTCTAGAGGTATTAAAAAAAGGTATTTGATTCAGATTTTAAACTACTAAAGTAGGTACTAATGAAATTGTACTGCAGGGAAGGTGTTACAATGCTTCGGTAGTTAAATATTAATTTACCAAGCATATGAAAAAAATTAAGATGTCCCAAAGAAGTAAGCTATCAGTGAAAATATCAGAAAATGCTAATTTCCCCAAAACGAACTTCTTCAGTGTCCAGAAAATGTACATAATCCCAAATGGTTCAAATGGATGTCTGATTTACAGATATTTCTAACCAAGGGTTTGGTTACATAACAGTTTTTAATCAATATATTTTAAAATAGAAAAAAACTGGGAGAATAAATGGGACAAAAGAACATGACAGGATCTTCTGTTTAAGTGCTGATTCCCCATTTCATAACCAAAGTTAGTAGGTTAATATTCATAAAAGGGATAGAAAGAACCCTTTATCACCTTCTTTGGTGACTGTCACCTCAAAACTCTCTAAAGGGAGAAAAGATAAACCCAAGTCAGTAACAGGAAAGGTTGAAAAGGAGCAAATAAGGAAAAGGCAAAGATGCACACATTACACAGAAAAGCTTTGGAAAAAATGTATTTTAAAATTCCATTGGTGATTTGCTGTGACTGTTACAATTTTAGAGTTTTAGTTATGTTAAATATGATTTACTCTTTTAATTCCAGGTTGTCGTTGGTAGAATTTTGAAGTATTTAATAAGTTTATCAAGAGGCTTTTTTCTTCTTTTTTTTTTAATAATACCATTTTAATAAATATTTTTTGCTAAACAAAAGGTATTTTCAAAATTCCATGTTGATGAAGAACTATCAATAAAGTAGAATTTATCAGAATTTACTTATACTATTCTATTTAAAGGAAACATTAAATAATTTAAGCAAGCTTTTCTCTATTGCACTGAAACCACCATGTTTCTACAGTGAAAAAACTTCATACTCCCCTTTTGAATTCCAGAAATTTTTAAATTTTTTTTTAATAATCCTGGGATTTTTGTGCTTCCACATAATTTTTTATCAGTGTAGGTTGTGTTACACCTAGCATTTGTAAAGTTTAAACTCTCCATCAAACTCGACAGTGTTCCCATAATTCATGACTGAAACATATACACATTAAATTGTGATCCTAATGAACACAAAATCTTTAATGTAAGGGGGGGAGCTATGTATTTTCGTAGCAGCATATTGCTTTTCCAGGCTAAACGAGCAACGAACAGCTTCTGTCATTTTATTCTACTGCTGAATAAAATACTCTAATGCTGGACAGAAGAGATTCGGGTACTCAAATATATCCTTCTCCTAGTTCGGAGGATGCCCTGGAGCAGCCTGCCTTGCCACCCCCAGCCACTCCAGAAAAGCACAGGCTTCCACGGTATCCTGAATCTTCCACTCTTACGAGGAGATCTCGGACATAACCGAGTTTTACAATGGGATTAGATGGCTGCGACAGGCATCTGTAATGGTTTCGCTGTTTTAATGAAAACACAGCTAACCCTGTTCTTCACTCCCCTGGAAATCACAATTTGTTAAACCCCCAAACTACCACCTTTACATATCATCCTTTTTAAAAAAGATATCAATCTTTTTTCCTCATTACCAGCATCTTTGCCCTGAATTCCAGTACAACAAAGCAGACCTGTACCCTTAAAAATCACTTCTCCTGGTAATTCTCACACTTCCAGTAACACAGATATTCCAGTCTCCATTCTAGATTGGCCTTAAAAAGAGATGAGGCACTGTACTTACAAGAGAAATACTTTTCTTAAAAAGGCAAATTTACAATTTAATATTGAAGCAGAAATATAATTAAGGGAAAAGACGTTATAATGTGCCATGATTTATAGTCTTTCATTTTAAAAGCAGCCAGTTTCTGAAAAAGCTCTTATTAGGTTCTCCCTGAAACCTAGATTTATAATCAGCTCTTTATTTTAACACACCAAGTATGTGGCCTCTTGTGGCACCCACATAATTTATTTTGGTTTATTCTTACACAGGATATAAATATAATCTCAGAATTTAAAGTGTTTTGGCAATTGGATCATTCAAGAAAATTTTGCCCTGCTTAAATTTGTGGCTGACACCATTGATTAGCTACAAGTGACATTCCAACTGCAAGTTTCTAAATATTCCACATCTCTTACACCCACCTCCCTGCTCCCTTCTAGTAACTCTAACCTTGAGAGTCAAGCACTGGGTGTGAAACATTAAGATTACAGGAAAAAAAAAAGTATGGCAGGGAACATTAAAGCAGAAAGCCTGCTAATGGAGAGAAGAGGGAAAAGCACACTAATGCGGCAATTACCTATTTGGATAAGGGGAGGCTGTTTAAAAACTGGCCAGTTCTTTATCATCGGAAATGACCTTTAACTCTGGCACCGACCCCAATTTGGCTGCTAGGAAGTTCAGGCGTTATATTTTTGGCTCCTAAGCATGACATAAATAAGCTCTCTGGTAAATAGCTCTGTGTCTCCAGACGCTTTTTAAGGTGTAAAGCTTCTGTTCAAGGTGTACTATAACTCAATTCCTGCCACGTGTTTCTCAGCACAATAACTGACCCGATGCAATTGTATTTTCCACTTCACACACAAGTAAGGTTAACAAAAAGCCCTTTTATAACTACACAGACACAGTTCTTGTGACTGAAAAAACTTATAATGCATAAAATCTACGGTGCTGGTTATGATGCAAGTGCTCTAAATAAGCAAATGCAGAGGTCCCAACCTAACAGGCTTTTTAAGCTCCCTTCTTCAAAGTGTCTCTGCAATGAAAAGAAGCAAAAAGGAATAATTCCCTAAATTACAAAATATTTTGAAAAGTAAAGCCCCCCCTCTTTTCTCAAAAATATATTAGTCTCTTACACAGCAGTTTCAAGACAAGTAAGACAATTTACTGATTAAAATTCTCATATACGGATGACATTGTCATCTCAGTTATGAAATGCATATATTTATACAGTATAGGTAACGCTCTTCTACAGCCACAGAATTCTTGGCAGTGAAACTTTTTTTTTTGCCTTTAAGTAAGCTCAGTGCCATACCATGCTCCCTAAGGTTAATGCTTTTTCTCATTTCACTCTGAAGTTGAGATACGCTACTGAAATAGATTTCTACCTCTCCTAATCTTAGAACAGAACGATGATCAACCTGTAAATTAGTTTATATTTGGTATACTCAGAACTGTTCAGTTAAATAAGCTGCAACTAGGACAGCACTTCACAGTGTTTCACTCAACTGTAATTACAGTTGAAAAAAAATACGTTTCATTTTACAGCTAACACAGGTTTGTGGAACTTAGGTTAGCCAGAAAACATACAGTAATTCCGTATCCTAGGGCATTCTGGACTTCTCCTTTCCCGTGTCGCACAAACAAATGACAGTGAGGATTTGGTGGAATTTTAAGGTTTTGTTGATTCTTAATGTTTTATCCCTTTCTGTAGTGTTATGATATAATGATGTAAAATACTTAATTATGTTATATAGCTAGAGAAAAGATTTGTAAGATATTTAAACTCGATATGAAGTGTAACTAGACACTTTTCAAACTCTGGAGTCGGCCACCCCTCTACATTGCCAATCCACTGCGGGAGAGGCAGTGTATTCTCCCAGCTCTAACCCACCAGCATCCTACACAAGGAACATGGAGAGCCTTCAGAAAAGCCTCCTGTTTCAATACCCGAGAACATCCTATACAAGTATTTCTCAGTACCATACAAAACTTAAAAAAACAAGCTGATTTTGAATTTCACACCTAGCGGTACCTCCATTTCAGTTTGTATTTGGTATGCGTGGTCGGTAAAAAGCAGAATGTCATTTCATGAATGTCTTAAATTTGATAAGAAGTCGGCTGAAATACGGCAGCAAAATTTTCTCTTAGGTCTGACAACCAGCTGTGGAACATATTTGTTGTACGCTCATCGGGTGTGACAAGATCAAAATCTTTATGTGTTTGATTACACAGTGCCGACCACCTTCTCTACGTATCATTTCTTTACAGCCATCGCCCAGCCGAGCACGGCATCACCAACGGGAGGTCAGCCCAGCTCCCTGCCCTGAACACGGCGATGCCGCCGGGACCCCCAGCAGCAGCGCTCGCCCCTGGAACACGGGAACCCCGCACAGCGCCGAGGAGAGGCCGGATTATTTCTTTGAAGGATGAATAGAGATTCTGCAAGGTCATTTTCAAAGCTCTATGCATATTCACGCTCCAAGCTGAAAAATTCCTAACCCCCACAAAAATACTTCTTGCATCCTAGATCAGTAATGGGAAAATAAAGTATTGTGGCGGAGAAGTGGTTTTCTCTAGAGGTGGGGAAAGAGGAATTAAAACCCTACTACAAACACATCAAAAAACACAAGGAAATATTTCCTTCCTACAAGGGAAACATTTCAAACATCTTGCTAGCAAGACCCTGCGTTATACTCTCAGAACACATTTAGAGATGTGAAGGCATCCAGATACCACACCATTAGTTTCAAACGCAATAAAAATTCGGTTCCTTTTTGTATAGTAAGGGGGAAACCCATATCAAGAGCTTCAGACATTAAACTGATTTTAGACACGAATTACTGTATAACAGAAAATGCAGTTGTTCTTTTATTTTTTCAGCAAAACCATTCTGGATCAAATTCCAATGTGACTCGATTGGTAACATAGAAAACTTTCCCCGAGGAAGGAGAATGGGCACTGTCTTCTCAGGCTGATCTGTAACACCCCTGGTACAACAGATTGATTTCACAGAGTCCCTACACGCCAGGCAGTATGACCACACAACCTGGCATGACTGCATTCAAACTCCATTTTCAAAAGTATGTCATTTTGGATGTAAAACCATCCACATTACCCTAAAAATAAATGTCTGTATAACCCTACTTATTTTTGCACATCTGAATTTTCAGACCCTACTCACAGCACCGAGGAAGCAAAGCAATAAAATAATAGTTTTACTTGCCCCACAGTTCATCTACTACAAAGTATTTAAATGAACTAGTTTCAAGATGTTTCAACATGCTCAAAATTGAAATAAAGCAAAAAGCTCTATTTGAAATATTTCAAACCTGCAGACAGTTCAGAACTTTCACAGCTCACCTAGGGGGCACAGTTAATTGAAATATCCAACCTCTTGAAGCATGAATAAATTTGAGTTATAAGTAGGAATACACCAGTTAGGGCTGAAACAGCCATTTAATCCTGAAAATGCTTTGTTTTGCTGTGAAAACATGTCACTGATCTAACGGGTTTCTCACACTTAAACACCCACAGAGATGCTGCTGGACAATAACGACGCTATTCTCCGTCCTAGGACACGACTACGGCACCACCAACCAGAATCGATAACGCTGATTCAACAGCACTCCCACTCTTGGTCTCCTCAAAGACAGATTCAAGTATTGTTCCACTTATAGATTCCTATAAGCACAGTCATTTAAAATTTACAGAATTCAAATCCAGCAGAATCATATCAAGGAAAATTTCCTGACATTAGAGTGCTATACTCAGAATTTAAATTAACTATTTTAAATCTATTGCTCTGCTGTTTAACAATACTTCACTTTTGAAAGCCAAAATATATCATGTTTATACAAACGATTAATAAAACCAACTTCCAGTTAGTAAAAATGTTCATTAAATGAAAGTAGGTTCATACAATTTAGATCAACACAATGGAAAAGCAGTCTCATTTGAAGAGATTGCTTTGACAGTGGATTTTCCTCTGCAAATTTGCCGATATATTTGAAGATATTCTGCCAGTACTTTCTTAAAGCTTCATTGTAAAGCTTCAGCACTCAAGAAAACTTTACTATTCACCAAGAGGTATAAAATTGTCGTTTCCAAAATCTGTTCAATGCTGTCAAACTACCAGCACCTACATTTAAAGCACTTAAGAACTGTGAGAGATGATTCACATTCTCCTAATCACCACGTATGCAAGTCAGCCTTCCTATACCTTTTCTTACTTAACAGATTTTGTGTATCCCAACACAAGCTTCTTCACTTGGAAATGAAAACTTTTTTCATTCATAGACAGCAGTTTTATTTCCAGTTAAGATCACTTAAGAGCTTCTTACATGCACTCAATACATGAGGAAGTTTGAATTTCAGAGGTTTACTACTCTCTCTGCACTTCCTGAATTTGTAAGGCAGCCTTGGAGATAATTACAGCCTTATGATAACGCAACAAAACTGTTATTTTAAGTACCACTTTAAGAAATTGTGACCCAATTGCCATAATATTGTAGCACCCAATGCAGTTAGCGTGCTGGATCTTTCAAATGGCTGTTAATTTAATCACCCTCTTTTTCTGTCACTTCCTCCTTCAAGCCAGCCTAAGCAATGTTCCCAGAAACGGCTGATGTCACATCCTCTAGGTATTTTACGAGGACTCAAAAATTTTACTTAACCAAGTAAACTTCTGCAAGTATGTAATTTAAGCTTGAGTTACCCGCTACAACTAATTTAAATACCTGCAAATGCCCAACAGTATTCTTCAAATACAGTTTTCTAACATTTTGTAAAACCAGATACATAATTTCCATAGTATTGCATCCTATTAATGAATACTTAAACAGTAGATTCCAGAAAAAAAGAACTACAACAGAAGTTTGTAAAACTGTCATCTGTGAGTCCTATGTTGAAAGTCAAGAGTTAGCCTACATTTTGCAAATGACTTGTTTATCATTCTTTATATTCTGTGTTAGGTGAGAAAAAGCCTTTTCTTCAGGTAGAAGAGGCCGTTCATTTTTTAAAATGTCCCAAACCGCTAAGCAAGCTCATCCCAGGAAGTCTAGATTCCTACAGGAATTCTCAGTCCAACTGCTGCAAAGAAGAAATGCAATCTTAATTCTACTAGTTACTGTTTTCAATCTATTAAGACACAAATCAAAACCACTAAGAAAACCAAAAACTCTCTTCAGAATGATAAGAAAATAAACATTTCAGAACTTCCAGACTGAATGCTGTGAAATGTGGAATCCAGAGAACTGAGGAAAAGGTCAGACACTATGCAAAGAAGAAACAAAACAATAACAAACTCCAAGGAAACAGAAAAAATTAACATATACGCATGAAATTGAAAGAAGCATGGAATATCTGTAATATAGAGTAGTCTCTGGTCTGGATATTTGGATACAGCTGTATATTTATGGCTGTAAATATGAAACAAAATTCTGGTCCATGTACAAACATTTCCTGGGGTCTAAAAGCTTTGAAACGTTATGCGACTGTTAGGGAAAACACACCAGTAACACACAGCATTTGCCATCAAGAAAGCAATTCCCCTTGTTAAAATAGAAATGCAGATGAATTCTTTACCTGCAAAACGCAGAGGCGCATCTTTGTCCAGAGCTATTAAAGGGGGGTCCAGGAGCACAGTGTTGTCATTTTCTGTGATTATACCGTGATAGGTGGTTTCAATCCATGGCTTATGCTTGTTCACTGAAAGGAAAACAAAGTACCATCAAAATCTTTGAAACTAACAACCTCTTTAAAAAATTCTTTAAAATATTGATTTAAACATTCCTCTCTTTCATTTTTCTAAATCTCAATCAACATTTAACTAAATTAAAAAATTTGACACAAAATCCTGGCTAAGTATGTTCAGAAGAGTTCAGCGTCCCTGTAGGCTTTCCAAAAGTTACTCGGAGAATCTAAATTAGTCTCTTAACAGTGCTGGGATTTAAGATGCCCCTGAAGTACAATACAAAAACCTTCTAACAGTGACAGGGAGCCACTGCCATCAGGGCCAGGTGTGACCAGAAAAACCTTTATTCAGCACCAGACAAAAAAAAAGACCGGCCAACATGAAACACAAGGCTTTGTTCACACTTTACTTCCCTCCAACTTGGAAAACGGGACCCAGTTGGTGGACTATTCTTCAGGATGAGAAGGCTTTTTCTAGTTTCAGCACTTCGTCTTACATGGGTTTTTTTTATTATCATTAAGAGAACCAGTGGAAAAGATATCAAACTTGCTGAGAAAACAAACTTAGGTCACAGTCATTTCTGTCCCATTATAAGATCTAAACCTAGAACCTTTGGTATGTTTTACCAGTCATTTACATGGCATCCCAGGCAAAGGAGGACTCCAGGAGTTCTGCTGAACCTGGGGAACTATGTAAAATGCAAGAAAGGGAGAGAGAGGAAAAGCAATTGAAAAAAATCGAAAAGGAGAAGACAGGAGTTTCACAGCCCCACACCTCAGCTGCAGAGACACAACACAAGCTCCCAGCACAAGGTTCCAGGCCCCGCTGGGTTGGAGGACTTGTACGTTGTAGCTTTCAATCCAAAATATGCCTAATGCAGATTTCTAACACTACTGGAAGAAGGGACCAAAATCTCAGGCCTGTTCTATCACCTAATAGAATGTCTTGAAATATAAGTAAATGCTGACTACTTTTTATACCACTTATTGAGTAGTAGCTTTAAGACACTAGGAAACTCCACTAAAAGATCACCCATAAATGCATTCTTCAACTCTGCATAGAAGAATCCGCAAACCAATCACTTGAACATGTTTAAGGTGACTGGTCTTCTTCCTCTGCTGCCAAGAAATGCAGTGTCTTTCTTTGTCAGCTTGCAAAAATCACAAAAAACGCAAGACAAAATCTTGTGTTACCTACTAGGTTATCATCTGCTACGTGACAATCCAGTGTGAGCAAGCCTTGATGATTAAATATTTATCTTCATGTTACGCTCTCTGAAGAAGGACACAGCCAGTCCACAAAACCAGGATATGTGGTGTAACAACTAATTCTTCTTGACAGTTGAATATATATGGCTCCTCTTGGTCTAGCTCTCTTCATCCTGAGGTTCTACATGCATCAGTTTCACCTACGTTGTTTTGGGCAATATATATCTGCTCCCTCAAAAAACCTCTTAGGCTAGCACATACTCTTGCTTCTTAAATTAATACTATTTTCCCAGATCTAACTCTGGAAAGTTGTATGTATCTAGTTGCTAAGAACCTATGGAAAACATTCATCTAGAGGGCCTGAAAACTGCGCCTTACCATACAAAATGAAGTCATCATCAACAAATGATGTATATTCACATATAAGAAATGCTTTGGTAGAGATTATAACAAACATACCAAACAGTATTCAGTAGATGGTATCACCCAGGTTTTAGCCTTCATGAGAAGGGTTAGGGTTGTAAGTTCATGAGAATGTACTACTCCTGAAATAAAAGCCTGTGCAATCACAGCAAAGTACATACTACAGCTAGAACTCTATTAAATAGATGGCTGAGTCCTGCTATTTCACCTTTCTAAAGAGCTATATAAGCCGATTGGCAGGAGAGCCAGAGATGTAAGGCTAACCTAGACTTCTGAATCCTGCCTCTCCAACAAACTAAAATGGATTCATGATGTCTGTCATATGCTTACCCAGAGGAATTAAAAAAAAAGCGATGAAAGGACACTTAAACAAATGATTAATCCTAGAGGTAGAGAATTCATAGAGGAAACTATTACTCTCCCAATGCTTTCATCTGCAATCTTTTACTGGTTATTAGCAAAGAACTGATAGGAAATAGTATCTTCATGCATAATAACGCATCAAAAGAGAACTCACAACAAACTATTTTAATGCAAACTGTGTTTAATTGCTACCATGTGGTTTTACTCAATATGGCAACACTGCATCTTTACTGCCTCAACACACTCACACGAGCAGGCTTTCAATATCCAGCGTACCAAACAGCCAGCTAAATGCCAGCCCCACCGCTCTATTTACCCGGAGAAGCACAGCGCTGCAGCACCCTCCAAGGAACGCAGCGTTGTAGAACAAACTTCGTCATGCTCAAAGGGACTCACACATCCTTCCTCCCTCGGAGGGAAGGCACCAATAACTGCTGAAGTGCGAGTCTCCAACTGAAACACGTCTCTCAATTCAAATCTGGCCTAATGAAAAGTGTTTCACTAATACAGTCACCCCTCAACTGAACATAGCAAAGTCCTTTCGTGTCTTCATTTTAGTCTTTGCAAGGATCTAGAATAAAATACTAGAACAGACCTCTTCCAGAAAACACTCCCTCTCCATTCTAATCCTTCTGAAGACAGATTACAATTTATTTCTTTTTTATGCTCCTAATTTAGCAACCCACAGTAAATCCCACTACTGTAGAGTAGGGAGATCTATAAAAGCTTTAAGTACAGTAACCACATCTGAACAGAATTATGAGTATGCTAAGCATCTGCAGAGTCTAGAGAACCTTCAAACAACAGGCCCAGTTAAAAGCAAAGTCATCTCCTTTTATTGTGCTCTAGACAACAAAAATCATAAAGCTTAAACCCCTTTGTGTTTAGGAAGGCTAAAACAGCACCAGATTTTAAAACATAAAGCTTAAATCCCTTTGTGTTTATGAAGGCTAAACATCACCGGATTTTAAAACACCAAACTTAGTGCTGAATATCCAGGAAAGGCCCGTTATCCACATTTGTGATCTACTGACTCCAGCATAACCACATGCTGGAAGGAATTCCAAAGCCAGCGTTTGAAATATGAGGCAGAGCTTATGAGCGATACATTACTGCTTCCCTTCCACCAACTGTGGAGTTGAACCACGTATAATTCTGATCTCAGTTGGCTTAAATACTATTAAATGTTGGACTGAAAACTATGCTTTCACTTTTTTTTCCTCTTTAATTGTCACAAACCTCCTGAAATCTACAGAGAAAGCTGTTCAAAGCCAGCCTGTTAATTTCAAATCAAAACAGTGGGCCTATTCCAAGCTTGACACTAACAAAATGCCCTGAGCTGTTAATCTCTTGCCATTTAACTGGGATAAACTACACTGGTTTCCTTGAAATACAATATTCACACTATCTGTAAGTGCCTCAACTGGAATCCGTTGTAAATCCCAACTAGCATTTAATCTAGTCAAGTGGGGGAAGCCACCCCGGCACAACACAGCAAGCTGACTTCTACTTAGTTTTTAATGGCCAAAAGAATTTAAAAGACAGCTAAGGTTATCTCTTCTTCCAGGGAGCACACTGAATTGCAGAGCTCATGCTAGAGCCGTCGCTGCTGCCAAGCAATGACTGAACATGCACGGGCAAGGTGAGCACACGCCACCTGTCTAGCTTGGTTTATCTAAAGATAATTGCCGCTAAGCTAGAGGAGGGAAGGGAATTGGTGCCTGATGTGATGTGTGCCTTGAACATCGGGTTTTTAAAATACCATTCGCTCTACATAAGCGTGCTCAGTTCCTCGGGAAACTGAACAGACCAGCTCTTACTAATACTGCCTGGAACTACTACTGACTGTTCTGCAGAAAAGGAATGTCCCTTAGAGAGGATGCTTCACCAAGAGCAATGGCTGATGCTGCAGAACGCAATCCATCAGATCAACTAGCAGCAATATTTCCCGGCTGTTTAAAAGAATTAACAAATATAAATGAGTATGTAGGCAAGGCAATGGGGTTTCCAGCTAGTATGGATACGTCAATTAAAAGCTATAATCTTAAGACAATCGGAATTAATTCAATTCTAGTGTTTGAAGGTGAACATATCAGAATTGAATGTATTTATCGAAGTCCTTCCTAAGGACTTCAGTTATTTTCTCACAAATGGTCAGAAGTTAATTTCATTTAAACGGCATCTGGCACCCACGTAACTGAAGAGTTAAGACACACCTCAGCCAGAAAGGGCTGTAGATGAAAATATTTTTCCTTCTGGGTAACTGCTTCTAGTATATAGTGTTGTTTAGCCTGGCTACCTATCTTTAGAATGAGATCAAGATGATTTATGTCAAAACAAATTCTTAAGAATTAACTAGTAAAACACATTAAATAAACTCAATAACAAATACCAATGACAGCAGCTAAACATAAAATATTAATTTTTAAAATCCACCTTTGAGACTTCATGAATAATCCAGAGATTGCATAAAGAGAGAATTACATTCTCTGTCAATTCAAAAGAACTACAATCAATGACCTGAGTAAACAATCCCTTAGTCCTGTCCTGAAGGTCTGACAAAAATTTTGACTACTGTACATCTTTTGTTTAATTGTCTTCCTCTTGATGTAAGAGAACACAAGTGTGCCTTTTGGTGAGACAATAAAAACTCTAAAGCGTGTCTTATCTTGAATGTTCATAATTCAGTACTGTTCTGATGCAATTTCAAGCAATATTGTTAAAAGAACAAGTTTGTGTAGTATATAACCACAGAAGAATATAGCTCAGCCAAGGAGTAAAGAAAGATCTACACAATAAAATATGCCTTCTCCACCCTGAAAGTAAAGTTTAGTAAGAAAGGGTGCAGCATGGCCTGATTACAATGTGTGTTCTGGTCCTGCCCTGGACTCACCAGCCTGCAATTCAGAGCTCTGCCCCTATTCTTCATTATAAATGGTGAGGATTAACTCTGTATATAAACAACTTGAAATATAACAGCAGTAAAAAAATATTTGTTTATTTCATTGGGTCTTCTCATACATAGAATTTTATCAAGAAATTATCATTTTATAGCCAGGTACAAACAATGGGATAAAACTGAACCCAAGTTTTGCTCAAACACTGGGTTTCTTGCTAGCATGAAACTTTTCTTATCTATAGCACGGGCTTCCAAGACAAACTACAATTTCCATTACTGGGACATGAAAACTGTAGGCAGTAACAAAATAAAGGGCAATTAACCTGGACCAGGAGAGGGACCAAGTAAGAAAGGGCATGAGCATACACTAACACTAACCTCTACAGGTCCTAGGTAAAGGAAAATGGGGTGGTTGAAATTCATCCCACAATTTCAGATCAATTTTCACTTGTCATTTGCGCTCTGGAAGCTGAACTGTCATACATTGGGAGCACAAGGTAATGTTTATAAATTTTCAGGTGCCTACAGTTTGAGCCTGTACAATTAACGCTAATTCTACAAATACCATATTCAAACTACTGGCTGTAGGAATTCAACAGGTTTTATTAAATTATATTTTACTTAGGGGAAAAATCTCTGGTTTATCACCAGTTACAGACAGTTTCCTGTTCTACACTGAACCAGTTGCCTAAATCTGATTTCATTTGTACAAAGATACATGGAAGTTTTAACTAAGGTACATGCAAATGACTGGTTAGAAACTAGTTGCAATTTTTACTAACCACAGCTGCAGCAGAAGTTTACAGTGCCAAAGACTTTAGACAGAGGATACACTGACCAAATCTCGATTTGGATAAAAGCCTGGGAGGGAAAACAGCAAAACAAATATAACCCACCACAAAAAAAGACTAAACAAGATTAAGGCAACAAAGCCTAAATTTTTGAAGCAAAATTTAAAATGTTTTAAACTAAACAGAACATTGAAATAGGAAATGTAAGCCTCCAACTGTAAACATCCATTTAATAAATGTTCTCTTAAGTGTTGCTAATTATAGTGCAAGAGTGGGAATCGCTTATTTCTAACTGTTGTCATATTTATAAACTTCACTCCTTGAAAGGGAACCTTATTTTCAAACACAGCAAACATCATCTCAGTATAGCTGGCACTTCTGGCTCTACTTGTTGACTCCATTTAAAAATAGGGAAACCAACTGGGAGCAGTAGCAGCAACTTGTTTTCAATCTGAATACAAAGCAAGTGAGATGAGACCTAATACTATAAACAAAGGACAGACAGACAGTTCTTCAAAGGCGCTGAGGTTCTTGATAATCCTTTCTAAAAGCTCCTAAGGAGGTTTAGTCCCTACTGAAGCCAATGTGAGTCAATCAGTACGAATCAAATAAATTTGGAGTGCAAAACAATATTTAGTTAAGACCAACTTACCATAGTCTCTCATGCTTTAAGGTATCGCTTCTGTCTTTGACAATAATGATAATGCTACAAGATAAATGCCCCTTACTATCATAAACAAAATTTCAGAGAGACTTCCTTGAATACACCTAGAGTGAGCGATAAGGCTCAGAAAAATGGGAAAAGCACTCTGTTCAGAAAATGTCAATGACTACACAAGTTTTTTTTCCTCTACAGAACAGTTTCGTAGCTATGAGCCCCTAAGCTATCAGATACTTAGATTTTCATGGCACAAAATGCCGCTTTATCCAGAATATCACAATTCTAATTTAATCTGTTTGAGATGAGATGTTCACATTATGCTATCTATCCTGTAGCCTGATTGGGGTTTAACTTCAAGCCTTCTAACGTCCACAAGAAATAGAAGTCTATGATCCTAGCTTATGTTCTCCTCCGTAAGAAAACCTCCTTGCAATGATCTGAAACTGGTGATCTCAAGCCCGCAGAAGCATTAAGACCTCCAACCAGAGATACATTTGCAAGTCTAGAAAAGTTTCTGTTGATAAATTTTCCTGATAACTTGGCACAGAAGGCACAACCTGCAGTTTAGTCGGGAGAAGGCGACTGGCATTACAGTATTCCAAACACATGAAGTAAACCATGCCTGCCCAGACCACCTCTCCTCCATTTCAAGTTCCAGAGCTGTGTATTATTTTATATAATATATACAGAAAAAGAGATTCAAATTGTTTGCATGAACAGATGGCTACATGTTATGCTTTCCCAAGCATTATACATCATAGAAAGGTCTATCACTGGGTTAATTCTGTCTCTTCTTAGTGGTCTCTCACTTTCATGAATCCTTAGAGGAAAAAAAAAAAAAAGCAAACGGCCTCCGTTTAAATAGCCAAATTGTCTCTTCATAATGTTTTAAGCTGGTCTAACTTTCCTTGCCTCTAAAAAGGAGATAGGAACCTAACAACCAGCCCTGTATTATAAAGGCTGCTCCTGTATCAAAGAAACATCTGCACTAAAACCATGGTCGTGAGAAAGTGGTTTGTGGTTTGGATTCAAGACATTCATAGCACCACAAACTTCCTGAAATAATCACAGATCAGCAAAGCTTCCTCAAGATAGTATTATTTTGATCAATACCCTTCCTATATGACAATAAGTTGGAAGAGGCCCAAGGCAACAGAGGCACATTGCTCTGCCTGGTCAGTAACTATGGAAGAAGCAGCCATTAAATACACTGCCTTCTCCTCTGAAAAGTCATTTCATTCCACCCCCTAGCTATGTTGATAAATATCCAAGTGCTTCACTTTGACAAGCCCTATTTGAATGCACTGCTAACTATTGCTTTTCCACTGTTACATTAGTCCAACAAGCTTTGAGATATTGGTCAACTTGACCAATTACAAGGTAAATTCAGGTAAACCAAGAGTTCTGCGTCAGCTGGACAAGAATATGCCTCTCTAGAGCCTGAAACCACTCTTTGTGCCCCTTAAAGTAACTACAGGGAAGATGGTATGTCAGCCAGCTCACACCTAACTTTGGCGTAAGATCACATCCCCCCAAAGATACTTCCATTTCTTTCCATCATGAGATGGAAACTACGTTGGAACAGGAGTGAGAAGTGGTTTCTTTTCTCATGAATATGCAGGACTGGCGAGTGGGACTCAGCACCCTGGTGTAGCCTTCCCAGTCCTTTCCCACACATTACTGAACCCAGCACAATTCACTTTTCACCACTTAGGTTAAGTCTTAGTGACCTCAGTAAATTAAAGTCACAGACGAAAATGAATGAAGCTGTACTTGAAAAAAAAAAACAAACAACAGAACTGACAATACAGCACAAAAGTGAAAGTTTACCATAAATGTTTCCAAACAAATACTCCTCCTAACAACAGGGAAATGAAAGTGAGTCGCTCTAGCAGCTTTCTAGGTGTTCTCCAGAGCTTATTTGTTCTAAAATGCATCTTAAAGATTATTAACAGGCCTACCCAGAGCAGCCAAAATGTCGTGAGGACTAAGGCAACTGCACTCGTTCCGCCAAACCAGAGCTCAGACCGTAATTCAGTTACGTGTGATGAAGTTTAACAGATCAGGACCTGCAGCCCAGCAGCTCTGCAGATTAGACAGAACAAGTACACTGCAGAAGAGCTGACTGACAGAGCTGGCCTGTGCAACGCTGTCTAAATTTGCCATTTGTTTCCAAGTCCGTATTAGGTTTCTTTGAAAATGGCTTTTGGTTTTATGTTTTATTCATCATTTCAAATGGTGGCAAAGCCCAGCAATCCAATGAAATTGTGCTTCTGTACTGGTGTGGTAAACATTACATTTAATGGTTCCGAGAATACTAGTGAATAGGTTCTACCTAAAAGATCTTGTGCAGGTGAATTATGGCCACTACCTAAACAGCTGGCAGATGACTTCCTAGAGCAGCAGCTTCTCGATCCTATGTAAGGAAATTGCAGCAAGATGCGTCCTTAATGAGTTGGTTTTGTTTAAGATCAAGAACTTCCCCTCAATGCGTTTGCAAGCCATTTTAAAAGCCACGCTTCTAATCTGCATTCAAATTAAATGCACGATCTCAAATCTCATCATCTGATCAGCTAAATCTTGCAGAAATGGCATCCTCAATTCAAGGGGTAACCTTCAGGTAAGGAAGCCTTCGCAAGCCTCTTACTGAAATCTGCTCAGGAGGAGACCTGCAATGCGTATGCTTTTACTCCACCAGATCAATCAATAGCCACAAGGCCAACGTTTATAAACGCCGTATCCCTTACGGTTTAGCGGAGCTGCCCGTTCTCGCTATCAACAAAACGAATATTCTTCACCTCAGCCCGAAGGCCAGGCTGCCCAGGAGCCCTCCCAGCTGCTTTATTTGCCCTCCCCAACCCGCTGGCCACGGGGGCTCTCCCGCGAGCCCAAACCCCGCCGCGGCGGCCCTTCCCGAGCCCTGAGGAGAGCGGCGCTTCCCTCGGGCAGCCCGTCGCGATCCGGGCCGGGCAGGCGGCGGGTCTCGCTGCGTTTTGCCCAGTGAAACCTACCCCCGCAACAAGTGAGGACCCTCTGCCCGCCTCGGGCACGGCGGCCGCAGCCCGGGCCGGCGCCTGAGGGAGGCAGCGGTTATGCAACGGGCGGGCGGCCGCCGCGGGGCCGCACGGCTGAGGGGACCGACCTTGGGGTAGCGAAGGCACCGGGGAAGGGGACGCAGGAGCCCGGCGCAGGTGAGCGGGGAGGGCCTGCCCTCGCCGCCGCCCCCCCCTTCCCTCCCCGCGGCGCCGCAGGTGCAACGGCCGCGGCGGGGTCACCTCAGCCAGCCCCGGAGAAGGGCGGCCAGCGCCCTCCTCCCCTCCCGACGAGATGTCCTCCTCCGCGCTCCCTC
>VXAK01020443.1:28367-78538 GCA_013399435.1 Arenaria interpres | reverse complement strand
CGCCGGGCACTGCGGCACCGCAGCCGGGGCTTGTCCAGCGCCGAGGGGTGGAGCGGTCCGGGGGATGGGGGCTTTTTTTTGGGTTGGGTTTTTGATTTTGCGGTTTTCTTTAGGTTTTCTTATTCCACCTGCGTTGCCGCAGCTGCAGGGGGTCGGTAATGAGGGCTGAACTGGTGCCCCCCCCTCCCCCCGCCAAAGCCTCAGGCAGCTGATTGAAGCAAAGGGTGATTAAAGCCCCAAGCATCTCAGAAAGAGTTAAAACCCATTTAAACGTTTTCACGGTAAAGGCTCGCTGATCTTTCTGCAAAAAGGCAAAAAGCTGGTTTTTAACCTCACCCACCAAGCCTGGCCCAGGAGCAGGAGACAGGGGGGTTGGAACCTGATGATCTTTAAGGTCCTTTCCAACTCAAACCATTCTATAATTATCTAATTCAAGAAGTTTTCCAAGAATAATAATTCATAAGAATAACCTGTCCTGTAATTGAAATGTTTGACCAAAGAGCAAATAACTTTTCTATTTGAAAATGCTTCAACAAAAGAAAAAAATGCCACGATCAGAGTTTTGACAACTAAAATGCAACCAACTTATTTTATAATTAGATTATGACTACTCATGCTTTGTACCTATTAGCCATTTCACTCCCACAGCGAAATAAAAATAAAGTCCAGAATGTTCAAGATCCTAGAAGCTGTGGTATTTCTTTATTTTAAAACACTATGCAATTTAAATACCAAGATTGATCTGTTCCGGGAAAACCTCCCCCTCCCTCCCAGGCAAGCCGGGTCCTGTCTCCTCCCCTGCGGGCCCCCTGCCCCCCCAGGCTGGAGATGGGGGGGACCAGGCAACCAAAGGTGAGGAACCCCCGTGACCAGTCACCGAAGGCTCAGGAAACTGCCAGAATCTGGCCCACAGCAAGCCCCTGCATTTGGATATTCAAAGGCAAACTGTTCTCCCCACCCAACGGCTTCTTCCATCCTCAAAACCTGCTGGATCTTGCTCGTATGAGCGACTGCAGAACGGAAAAGGAATTTGAAGAGAAATACACTGCAGTCCAACACAAGGAACACCCCAATCACCGTGGAGCTATCCCTTAACGAGGCGACCGAGCTAGTCCACACTTACTTCATCTCCTGTGCCGAAGGCCACCTGCTCCATCGAGAGCTAAGACATCTTTCTGTTTTTAAATAAAGCTAAAGCCTCAGTCTAAACCCCCTTGATTTCTCAGCCTGTCTAACATATGCTGGATGGCAGATCATGTCAGAAGAAGCCTGTAGCCCATCTGTTGCCAGAGAGCTGAGTCTTTACATTCTGCCAACGCAGCTCCAGCTGACATTAGGCTACATTAGGTATTTTTCATTTGTATGGAGGGTAGGAGGGCTGTCCCACTCAGTAGTGACTCTCCAACTCCTCTTATTAACCTAATGCAGGAGTAAGAACCACCCCATTAGTAAAGATTTGCAAGGTAAGATGTCATCAGTTAGAGATGATTGCCCATTGATGAATACATGATATCACACAAGTCTATTTGCCCCAATACTGGATTTCAATTAGGAATATAACTATGTACAGAGCCTGAATGTCAAAGTACCTGAGGAAGGCTTATAAGTCAGTGGCCAGTCGGCATGCAAATACACCCACTCTAAAACAAAATAAATTATTATTACCTTTAAACTGGAGAACAACCTGGGTTCATTACGTGTGGCAGAAAAGACAGTTTAAAGAACAAAATTTGCTCTGCAGTCCACATCATGGATTACAGCGGGGAAACGCACACCGCCATCGACCGCGGTAAGTGCATCAGGACTCATTTAAATGTTTCTGATTCTGCAGAATTAGGAAGGAGAGACATTTTTAAGAGAAGAAATGCCATGTCCAGGTAAACCTTATTTACTGCACAATGACACTACCAGCACCAGGTTAATTAATCAGCTGAATCAGTCACGATGAAGCTGGGAAATTTCCAAGGAAGGAGAAGGCATTGATTGCATTTCACTCTCTAAGCAAAACTCCTCCGAGTCAGTGGTGACTCAGGCACTGATTCAGTAAAGCCAATAACTCTTTAGCCTGTATTTTGAGATCAGTTAGATGATTTTGTTTAGTTAGATGACTAAGTGGTTTGAACTGGCAGTGGTTGAGGACACAGACTTTATGAGTCCTCCACCAGCACTGGAAACAGCAATGAGATCCTGATCCGTATCACCACTGATGTTCCACTGGCACTAACTTTAGAAGTACGGCAAATACAACATCCTCTCAAATTTTGTTCACATAACTAAATTTGATTTAAATTGGCCAGTATGAGACCTGCTATGCCCCAGTCCTATATGCTGTTAAACAATAGCTGTACTGTTTGCCAGAGGTAACGGCATTTCACAAGCTGACAGAGATTCTCACCTTCTCTGAAATGCCACTGCCATTATTTCAGAGAAACTCCGAGAACCAACTCCAGCACCTTCATTTCTACCACCTATCTCACTCCTACTCCCTGACCTGCTTCTCAAGCTCCAAAAAAGCATTGACTTTTATTTTATTAGTAAGCAGCAAAACTGGAACAAATGGCTCCTGGCAGAACATGTTTTCTGTTACAGCTGAAAAACTATCGGACTGATGTCCTTGAAATGCACACTGTGACTAATGCCCGGATTGCAAGGACCCAGGAGGACACATTTATTGCACTTGTCAGAATGGAGCTGAGCAGCCAGAAATGAAAAGATAAGGTGATAGGTAAAAATGAACGCCTTTGCTTGCTACTTAAAGGAAGCCAGTGCATGCCATAAATACAGAGAGAAGTGAGACGTGCTCAGTTAAGACAACAGCAGTTCTGGATCTGACTGTTAGAGCTCAGGAACATAAATGATTTTGAATACACGCTGAACACACACTGTTACTTCTAGATGTTAGTCTTGGACCCCTGTTCAGAAGGCGGGGGGGGGGTATTGGGGAAAGGGTCCAAACTTCAAGTAGTCTAGAACTGGGTTGAGAAAACAGCCCAGTCTTTATTTAAAGAGGCTAGAACTGCATGTGGGCTTATTTTCATCTCAGTACAATTAACGTCTGCACAATAGTTTGTTCCCAGATTATGATTGCTTTTAATGGGAAATCAGAACTCAGAACCTTGCTTTGTCTCCTCTACTGAGCATTTGTCTATCACAGCTGCCTGAAACCACTTCTGAAAGGGGACCAATTGCCATAGAGACTATGCAGTAGCATCATTAAGCTCATGAGAGAGTTGCATGCACAGCCAAGCAAAATATTAGCTGAAGGCAACAACAGACCAGTTTCTGAGCGGCTATACTGCAGCTCCACTCCAGCTCCTCCCAGTCCCACTAGAGAAAGCAACAGGAGAATCCCAAAGTACTTTGGGAATTTGAATTATAGTATTTTTTTGGTTCTGATATGCCTGTATCAGTCTAAGCCAAGCAGGAAGAATGAACGATGATGTCACTAAGAAAAAGATAATTCAAGGTGAATATAAAAAATTAATTCTTCACAGCGAGATCTATGAAACAACAGAGTACTTTTGTAAGGCAAGAGGCACTAGTGGCATCTTTTGGGTCATTCAAAAGAAAACTTCACAACAAAACACTAGAGCAATGCCCTTACCAGCCTGAAGAGAAAACACACAGAGATGACCCGTTACATCTTTTCTAGCCTTGCTGTCCCTAAATACACAGTAGCAATCTTCTCAACATAACGAGGCATAAAATTCATGAGTTTTTTGATTCAGTGGATGAAGATTTTTTTAATTTTTTTTTTCAATGCTTTGGAACCTGACTGTATATATTAGAGGAGAAAGAATTATAGGACTGGTTTTCCCCACACTTGAAATTTCCAGAACTGCTTTGATCATGTATGAGAATTGATTTAGGGGATGCAAATGAAGGCCTTGGCAATCTGAAGAAGAAAATCTTCTCCCCTGACATTTCTGAACGTTCAGAGAATTCTCAACAAGCCATTGAAGTACAGGTTCATCAGAGAAACAAAAAGAAAATTCAATAAGCAAAGAAGTACATAAAAACAACTGGCTTCCTCACAAGAAAACTAGCAGCATTAGCAATCATTCTACCTTGTTTAATCCTTTTTTTTTTCCTGCTTAGACTTACCTTCTATGGCAAAATACGCACCTAGAAACATAAAAAGCAATGAAGGAAAGACACAAGTCTTTCGTTATAAGAGAGAGAGACTGAACATTCTGCAACAGCATTATAATATTTTACAACTCATTAGCACCTTCCATCCTAGGTTCTCCAAGCATTTTACAAGCGTTAATTAATGCACTCTCACAATACTTCTGTGAAGTAGAAAGGCAGGTGTCTAGATATTGTGATGACAGGTGCATTACAATTGAATAAGACAGAATTCCTAGGCTTTTCATTTGCATATTTAGGAAAGCGGGGCACAAAGAGGGTAGGTAAAATGAATAAGTACTGCAATACCTTGAAATACTTTGAATTAAGAAATACCGTAATACCTTGAAATACCTTGAACAGACTGGCTTTCAAGCGCTTAGCTAAAAAGCAGTACTTGACTTCAGGACCTCAATAGAATTTAGGCTTTATTAACATAAGTCTTTGTATCTAATACCACAACGACTATTTTAAGCTGTGTTATATAAATAGAAGTGGAGTCTGAAGGAAACTGCCCTGTTTCTTAAAAAGTTATTTCCTTACTTGGAGGGGTACCGAGGTCTCCTAAGTCTCTGAAACTGTGGCCTCTGAAGAGCATTAAGTAAATTATTTGCAAAGCTTAGTAGGACACCACTAAAGACAAAGAGGGAGAGAGTACAGAAAGTGAAACAGCATCAGAAATAAGTTACTTCACTAATCATCCTCTGACTCAATAAAACAAGAATTACAGTTAGGGGCTCTGACTGAGCCTTTCTACGACTTGTGTCCACAAAAATACAAGGACTCTGGTGGTTCTATGTTGTTTCTGCATGTACTGTACTAACCTGTTCTGAAGCATAATGGGCCATGGCCACATTTATAACTGCTTTAACTCCCTAATTTATATAGAAACTCAACTAGTGATTTATGCTGTGGCAGGGGGGAGAAAAAGTAGTAAAAAAAAAAAGCAAAGAATGATGGGTTTTCTTTCCAGTTCTATCACAGATGTCCCTTGGGTCAGTCACCAGCCCCTACCCAACCTGTTTTCTTATCTTACAGCATAACATGGTAACATACCACATATAAAAGGATGGATGGATAAACCAACTCAAATATTTTCACCAGGTACTGGTGACGATGTTTAAATTGCTCAGCTTACTGATTTTTTTTGGGTGCTCTATAGGATCGTGGTATTCGGTGAACATCTGGCCCTACAATGAGGTTTTCCTGTCCTCTCTGCCTGCCTTCCTGCAAGGGAGAAGAGAAGAGCCATGTGCATGAGTATTCCCCTTCCTAAGAGCCATATGGGAATGTAAAGGCATTCTCTGAATTCATTACCCTGCCCCACAATATGATTCTGTCTTTGTACCGGCAAGAAAATGGATGTTAATTTATTCCTTATTGCTAATTTGAAAAGGAGCACAAACACAACAGTTCCATTGCAGAGACTTCTACCAAGGGTGTAGTTTAAGTCCAATTATGTGCTATTAGTACATTTGCTCTTTGTTCCTGTGGCATATTAATTACATGTCTGGTATTCTGATAATTAACACAATTATACTCTTTATTTTCCCCTTTCGTTAGACAATATTCTTGCATTTTACTCAGATAAGTAATTTTCTGTAGGTAAAAGGAGCCAAATTATTACATATTAATAAAATCAAGCAACGTGAGCTTATACAGAGGAGTTCCAGCAGTTTTCTACAGCAAAAAGAAAAGCAGATGCTTTTCCTGTTGGGCTCCAGTCTCTCTCAGAGGCTTCTAAAAGGAAAACCAAATTACAAGCCTCCAGTTGCGTATCCAGCATTATAATCCCTGGCTGAAGCAGCAGGGCCCTACGGACTGTGCTAGTGCTGCCACACACAATGTCATCGCTGCTGCTCAGAGGCTCGCTGCCACCAAAATCTTTCCTCGCCCACTGACAGCCATGAAACCCAATGACATTTATCAAATAAAGTTACAAAGGGTCAACCAAAATGGTTTAAAATTTCACAGATCACCCGCAAATAAACACTTACAGATATTCCAGAGAGGAATTAAGGAAGAAAACTAACAAACAAACAAGCACTCTTAATAAGACAGTAAAGTGGGTAGATTTGGCTAAATTAAATAGGTATAGATGTAATCTATAGATACTGCAAAGGCTTACTTTTTTTCCCCTCTCCAGGACAAATTATTGTTCCTTGGAAAACAAGTTACTGTTTCTCCATAGTTTTTTCTAAAAATCCACCTGAATCTCCACTAGGTCTCGTATGCTCCTATGGTTACTAAAAAAGCCCCACTGTAGGAAAAAAGATACCCAGCGGTTTCCTTCTGTAAGTGCTTGTTTGGGAAAGAAGGAGAAGAAGGAACAAAACAGGACATCTTCCTGCAACAGGGTAGAAATTTCACAGAAGGTTGGCTGAAGAGCTTGACCCCAAATCCCTCGTGTCCGGATCTCTGGTGGATCTGGCTGCAGGACAGGGGGGTGTCACCCAACAAACTCAATGTCACTCGCTCCTTCCCGGAGACAACAGCTCATTACTTACTGCTCTCTGGTACAAGTTTTACCAGTGAGGCTTGCTTATGATGGCAAATCGCCTTTAATGACTGTCTCCATTACTGGGGATTCCCCCCAGTTGTACTGCGCTGCCGTTGGGTCCCTTGGGGAAGAAGAGAAATAAAACCTCAGCAGGCAAATATTAGTACTGAAAAAGCTTGTTCTGCCTTTCCTGAAAACACCATCTGGAATATTTTTCATTTTGAATGGTTGACTGGCAGACCAAAATTATCTAAGGGCTTTTTGAAGACTTTTTTTTTTTTAATTATTTCTTATACAGTCCAAAAACTACAGCAAGCCCCCAAAACCAATCTTAGAAGCCAATTGCACTGACCCTATTCAGAGACCACAGAGCTCTTGCCCTAAGTATTGCCAAAGGTAAGATTTAGAGACAGGACAGGGCTGCTACGTTCTCTTCCTGATGACGCCACTGACATTCTACCCACAGACAAGTCCCTTAATCTCTCTGTGCCTCATTTATCCTCTCAATTTAACGCAACTTGCTGGTTCCACAGGGAGGGAGTGAGGCTTCATTAACTATTTGTAAAGTACTTGAAGATCCTAGGATGAAACCCTCTCTAGAAATATAGAATATTATTCTTTTAATTAAAAAGGCAGCATTTATAAATACTCTGCTATTAAATGACCATATATATCATAAACAGTCCCATTTTTCAAACAAATCTTGTGAAACACAGTCTGATACTATTCTAAATACACGATGCAATAAGAAATGTTCAGAACCGTGAATATTACAGAAAAGCACAAAATGTTACCATGATCCCTACTTAACTGTTCCTTGACTTTCAGTCAATGTCTAGATTTATCTATATTTTCTTGAGAATGCATTTTGAGTAGAGGTTGCAAACTCTTCACAATACAGCCTAGACAAAAGCTATCATGTTTAACTTTTTTCCTGGTATTCACGGCCTCATTATTAATCCGTATTGACAAAAATTACAAGGATACAGACTGCAAAGATGCTTTTGTCTTTCCTGCCTACATGTAGATATTTTTTTTCTGGAAAACGTGTAACACTACTTAGAGCAATTACTCATCTGCATCCAATGTTTAGTCTTCAGACTTGTGCTTGAAGCAGCTTTGGAACTGATGTAGGGCATGGAGAGCTGGGAACAGTGGAGTGCCAGAAAAACAAGATTATTCAATATCTGATTCTTTCTTCAGTACTACTCCTTTCCAGCCTAAGAAGCTGAAATTGTACCACTGCATTACCATATTCACACAAGGAAAGAAAACTTGCATCTCGTCTTTTCCTTTGAATGCTTTTAGCAGACCAAATCTAATAAAAACAAAGATAAGGTGGCACAGCACCACTACAGGACAGAAAATCAGCACCGGTCTTCCCATGGTCAAAACTCATTCTATTGAGTTCTCATGAGGGACTGGAAGAAAGGTCAGCATAGAAACTGGTTTATGAAAGACATTGGAAAGGAGCCTGTTAAGGTAAATTGTAGGCTGTTCCTGTTCATAGGGAAATGAAATCAAACTATCCTGCAGCAACTGAGAGACTCAAAAGACAGAGGGTCAGAACTAATTTTTTCTTCTTCACCCAATAATGCCCTGATTTTCCCCAGAGCTCAGCCTTTTGAAAACAGGGCATTTTTAAACATTTGCCCACTTATATCTTTTAATAAAAAACAAATAATAAAGGTCACTATGTTCAGTAACTGTCTCCACAGAAAGCATTTAGAGTAAAGGCTTTTTATTGCCCATGCAATTCGTTCTCCTGGAGAATGGATGCTCAGTGGGACAGCAGAATAGGCGCCAACACTGCAGCCAGTGTCCTAAGAACAAACCCCTCTGTTTGCCCAGACCCCAGCTAAATTAGTTGGTATCCGTGAATTGATTGCCCAGATCTGGACCACGGATTGTAAGTTTCCCAGATCTCCCTGGATCTTGAAGGTATAATTTGAATACTCATCATGCAATATTAGATTTCATATAATTAAACGCATGTGCCTCCTATTCCCGAGAAAATGGAACTGAATGGTGCTGCAAATGCACCCAATCTTGTTATCTCCAAAGCTCGTGTGAATACTACTATTTAGATGTGGAAAAATGGGATCAATTTTACTAAGCAGTTCTTCTGAGACAGAGTTCCAGTCGCCATAATTTCCACATTACATATGTTTTTTTCTAGACAGCAAAAATAAGTTAAAAACAAGCCGTTGCTTGTCTTGCCATTGGCTTCAAGCAAACTCTCGTTCTTCCTCTACTTGTAGTATCTGACCCAAACTCCTCTCCACTCCTGTCCTGCTCAAATTCATCACAGCTGGCAACAGCGGGCTGCAGCTTTGCTGGACATTTTTCACATAGTCTCGAAGCATTTCACACACTGCTGTATTAAGAGCTTCACAAACCTCTGCAAGGCACAGTCAATACCTTTACTGTCTGGCTGCCGAAGATGATGAAGCTCTTGTGTATCAGTCACAAAACGTGTCTGGGGCAAAATTCAGAATTGATGCAGACATCCCGATTTCTGAGGCCATGTTTTAGCTACATAAACTATCTCCGGTGCTTTAAAAAGTCACTTTCAAAATTATCTGGTCCAGGAAGAAAGCCCCCTTTTTACTTGCCCCCCCCCTTTTTTCTAGAATTCCAGTGCTCCTAGCTTTCTCCTTGCAGCACCTTGGCTATTTAAGTTACAGTCTCACCAGACAGGAGTGCTGCTAAATCCTTTGTTATTTCACATCTTTATTTCTGTTCTGAAAGATACCAGTTGTGACCCTTCCTTGCAGTAAGCCACTGCCCTCCTGACCTTCACTCTAATTGCAGATTTGCTAATCGTGTTTTGATCACCCACCCATCTAATCGCTGCCTGCAAGCCACGGAGCCGGCCCTATTTTCAGGGGAGAAGAGCACAACATGCAAACGCCACGCTTGTGTTCGTGTCCGTATGGAAGGGATCAGAGGATTAAGAGGAACAGCCAGCCCCGATTAACACTGCCGAGGGAGCAAGAGCTCCTTGCCAACAGCAGGGGCCAATGGCCTCCCCGTGGGGAGCTCCAAGGCAGACAGTCTCCCTACAAGGACACATCTGCCTGCTGTTTTTAAAGCTAGATGCTGCTTTCCATTGCTACTCTGCTATAGAAAGGGGGTTAAACGCTGACAGCAGACTGTCCTGGGGTGGGAAGGTTGTGTTAAAGAAGTAGAATACTCTTCTGGGAACGTACTGAAGATAAACAGAGGTTTGTTTCCATCACTGACCTACCACCAGCAGGAAAACAGCAGAATTCGATTCAGGGGCTTTTGTGCTGGCTGAATAGGTGTTACGAACGTATTAACCTTAACAGGGAGCCAGCAAAGAGTTGTATCATCTCAACAAAGCAGGAAACAAATACACTCTCAGAGGTAAGGCTCACGTACTCTGGGTAGTGAAATTCAGTACCCAGCAGAACCACCGTGGCCATGGTTTGAACTCAGCAGGAAGGTAAGGATGTTCCCCCGCCCCCAACCAACCTAATACATGTAAGTGAATCTGAGTGATTTAGAGTAATTACCCCATCCCAACATGTGCTGCTTAATGTATCCATTAGATTGTTAACTCCATGTTTTCCTCTACCCAGTGAAGGAAGATAAAACGTTTCTAGTGAGTCCTTTTGTAAAGGTTACGTGCCCACTTTCTGCCATGGGATCAGCTTCTGCTGGACCCAACGTGATCTCAAGGACCATCCTACTGCCCAGACAAACATTCAGCAGCCATGAATTCCCATTCCACTTGTACCTTTTAACATTTCAGGGTTTCTTCTGTTTTCATTGTGGACAATGAGCCTCTGATGGAAGACTTTCTCCTTCTGCTCTATCCCATGTTCTTCTGTGGCAAACGTGGACCAGCTGAAAAAGTGGAATGACACACTGCCTTCTGCAAAGGAAGTGGGGTGGGGGTGAGGGGAGGCTCTAAATCCCATGTTGTGTTAAATGGCTGAAGCACAGCATTCTAACAGCACACGTTTCTCCACGTTTACTCTGCTTCGATGATACATTGCCCGTTGAGTGTAAGTAAAAAGCTTATGAGATGAGACAGGCATATCATCCCGTCTGGAGATGGGCTTACACAGGCAGCTTCCTGCAGCCCGAGGAAGAGCCTCTGGGAACGACCGGTGTCTCTGTAACATCACATTAAAACACAGCTCAGGGTAGGTCAAGTATTTACTGCCCTGATCTAAAAATGAGTCCGAGTGCCTGTTTTTGCCAATTTGAATAGGAGAGGTATGATGACAGCTACAATTCCAGGGGCTCTGCAATGACTGAGGAGTCCTCAAACTGAGCAAGGTGCACAGGAGTTAGTCTTTTCTATTTGTTAAAGCCCTGCTTTATGTTTATCACATGGCATTCGAAATCCTAGACCCTGAAGTAGAAGCGTAGAATACAGTTTTTCACCATTTTCTAAAGTAACATCACTAGTAACCAGTGAGACATTCCAGACAGAGAAGACATTTGAGCAATGAAGGGGAAAAAGGACTCTAAATATCTGTAGAATAGCCATTTTTTTCAGTTTAAGGCACACAAAGCCCCACATTATACACTAGATATGCACAAGAGAGTTCAGCATTAGAACATCTTCATACCCTTTTCCCTCAAGCATCTCTGCTCCCTTTGCTTCCCCGCTCTCATTCTGCCTGACAGCTCCTTAATCACAGTATCTCTGTCACATGCATAAAGTATTATTTAACCTCCAGCACAGAGGAAAATGCATTTATAACCTACTGGGGTTTCCCCTTTAATCTCTTTTTTTTCCCCCTTTACTGCTCCCCCTCTCTTTTTACTAGCTCTATGCAAGAATGGTGTTAACAACCTTCAGAAAGGTTTATTCAGGTCCAGACAGGAACCAATTCTCTGCTCTGTCAAGACAGGAGACTAAAGAGACAACACAAATGACTCTTCTTTCTGCCCAGGTGGCAGAACACACTATCCCACCAGATCACAAAAGCAGCGTGGCCTTTCCCGCAAAGACTTCAGTGTGTGTCATTTTAGAATTACAGAACCAATTTAATTGTGGCTGAAGCTCAACTAAGTCAACTACCCAATCCTGCACATGGAATGTTGCTTATGATATCTAATAGTACTTGTGCTTCAGAGGTGGGTTGCTGTGGAACAAAGCCACAGAACCGACACAGTTGAATTTAATGTTCCTTCTGAGCTGAACTCAAGGTGTTGACTTTAAGCTGTGAGCAACTACCAGGTCTAGGATATTACTGTATCAAACATCTCATTACCTGTGATCCATCTCACCAGTACTTAAGCCACAGTGCTTTTTCTGACATTCTCTATTTAAACCTCTAAGGCCAGAGGAAAGGATGTTCCCTACAGGGAGGATATGAGCTGTGAATCGTCGCATACATATTGGTGTTACTATGCTAGTCTACTATTTACTACAGCAGGTACATATTTGAGCTCTGCTAGTTTTTGTGTCTGCAAAAATAAAGCCTTTCCTGTTTGTTACTGGTCTGTAGTTAATCTAAACACTTCTCCAGTTATCTAGGCCTTGTCTCCTCCTTTTGACAAGGGCACTGAAAGTGAAAAGATTTAATTCCCTGCATCGCTCCAATCCTCTGACACCTAGACTTTGCTACATTTTGAGGAGGAAAAAAAAAGGAATCAAGTAAAAATGACCATGTAGTCAGGAGAAGTGCAAATGTCCCCTTTAGTTTCAGAAAACCACGATCTCAGGGAGAAGGCCAGGCTAAAACAAAAGGCTGTACTGTATGCACATATGGCAGGAGCAGCTATGCATGGTACAGAACCAGCACGCAGCACAGCTCCTTTTAGAGGGAGACTGTGAAGTCTGGTGCTGCTGGTGAGGCAAGTCAAAAGCTTAAGATTCTGTCTAGTTTAATTACCATCTTTCTCCAGGCTCAAAGAAGCTTATGAGAATACTCTTCCACCTACAGGAATTCATCCATTCCAGACCTGTCCCTATCTTCCTCCTCACGCACCCTAGAGATTGAACGGCATCTAGCCATTAAAAAATAAACCATAAAATAGAGTACAGGCTGTGCTGTGACCTGTTCTGCTTGCAGGACAAAACTCCATGCCTAGCTGTGACCAGGCACAGACGCCAGGCTTTCGCTGCAGCCATCGATCAGGGGACACACAGTTAATGTCTGCCTGCTGCAGGCACTCGAGGTACATGACAAAAGACGGAAGGAGAATGCTTGGCTGCCACTGTCCATTCCAATCACATTCAGTGCAATTTACACTGTGCCCCCCGATTAGGAGGTCACACGTAAAGCTGAAAATGGATTACAGTGCACAGTCAGCAGCAACACAAGCTTCTTCCCCTGTTTCATGGGACAAATGTATGTATGCAATAAAAAAACCACCCAAAGCTGCTCTCTTCTGAAGCAGCATCCTTTCCCAAATCACAGAAAACTTCCCATCACTTCACACACTTAAAAACCCAAAACTAACCCCCCAAACCATCAGTGACAAAGCACTGAGACCATTATAGTCTTCACTCTACGCTGTAAAGACACTGACTATTTCCAGGGACATCCTCCCTTGCTGCTGCAGCTGAACACAGGTTTGCCTAGTTTGCAAACTAGACACGATTAAGCTCCATTTCAGTTCCAGTCACAAGTTGTTCTGCAGTCTTGGACCACGATGATGCATTTGGCTTTTCTGCAGGAAAAGACTACGGACAGGAAACAAAAGCAACTTTTGAGCTCTTGTGGCAGCTTAAAACACCACTGGTAAGACATCTAGAGAGCAAGGCTTTGGAGCCATGTCCTTATTCTGGTGTTTCTCTAATCAAACCTTGATCTGAACTTACCCAGTTCAACTTATCTCACAAAATCTCCCTCACTTGAGGAAAAAGATATTTTCAGAACAACCATCCTTGTTTCTTACATCAGTTGGAATATTACAAGCATCAGGACCGTATCAGGTTATGGCCATAGACTTTATCTGAGAAAAGCAGTAAAATTATCTGAGAAAAGCAGTAAAATCACTTTCACTTCACTGCAAGATGGGAATGTGTTTTATGTGACACGTGGATTACGGGGTAAACACCAAACCCTGCATGCTTGAATAACTTGATTACAACTTGAATGACTTAATTATGATTTGTGCCTTTCAAAACTTGAAATTAGCTATTAAAAAGTGGTGTGCAGGGTAAGTAAAACACAGGGAACTAACTCTTTGCTTGGGGCTAAGACCCTAACAGTTAAGCCAAGAACATTATTAAATACCTATTCAAACATCAATCTAACTAAATGGGTCCCTAATATTGTAAGGCTCTCAACTCAGAACACAGATCTAACTTTAAGATTCAGATCAACCAACTTCAAGTAACAGGTTAATCAGAAGTATTTTAAAGCCTTGGAAAAGGAAAAAAGTAGTTATTAGCCACCTGTGTTACTCAGAGAGCAGGTAAAGGGCCTTTTTCTCTGGGGGAGGGGTGCAAAGAGCTCAGGTGCTGGGTAGCAACGACATGCACAACACATGGGGAGAGTCTGCTTGTTACGAACCCTGTGTCTCCAGCTGCTCCCCATCAAGGGTATGGACAGGATCCTCTTCTGACCCTGCAGGGATTGCTGGATTTGTAATTACATCAAAAAAAGGGCAGCAATAATCACCTAAGGTGAAAAACTAAAGAAAAGTATAGATGCTTCAGTGCACACCTGGGTTGGAGTTACTATTGTAATTGTTAAACAAAGGCTGAAAGTTTACTTTCTGAGTTCCACAGGCCTCTGGCCACAGATTAGCATTTAGTAGCAAGGAGAGTTAACCCGGAAGATGTCAAGACAGCAAAGAGCTCCGTGCATGTAACTATTTCATGCTGATACATGAGGCAGCTTGTGAGCCCGCCAGGTTAGAGAGCTTTTAAAAAAATACATAAAAAAAAAATCTCTTTTCCAAAATAAGCAATCCCCAAAATTGAAGTGCTTCAGGCTACTAAGGAAACTAGCCAGGTTGTTTGTAACATACTGCAGGAATTCTGCTTACGGCAAATCAGCTGCAAAGAAAATGAAAGCAGAGCTCAGAAGACAGAAGGTGATTTCTTTCCTGTCTTTGTATGGGAACCTAATACAGTCTGACAGCGAATAGATTCCAGCTCCTTTCTTACCTTGGTAACTAACAACAATGCTCCTCCCTGTATACAGCCCTTTTCTACGTGTAAAGCTGCGAAAAGCATCAGTAACAAGAGGAGGTTAAAGGGAAACTGTGCAAAGTCTCTGTAGAGACTTGCTGTATTCACACAGCGAGTCCCAGGCAGATCTGGAAGAGCCACAACAATCCCGCGACCTATTTACTGCCGCTCAGAAGAAGTCACAGGATACACAGGGTACAAAACCTGCAGGATGCAACCCCTACAGCAAACTCATCACGCTACACCTGAGGCTGCAGGAAAAAAGTCCATCTAGCAAACACCCATCAGCACCATGTCTGGCTCATCTCTACCAAAATCTGACACATTTTAAACACCCTTAAAAGCTAGTTTTGCACAAGCCCATTCATTGCCTATGGTAATGGAAATAATTCATACAAGCCTAAGTGGCAGGATCTTTGACACTACTCAGAATCACAGAATCTTCCAGGTTGGAAGGGACCTTAAAGATCATCTTGTCCAACCGTCAACCTAACTGACAAATATAGACGCCCACACAACATACAAGGAGCATCACCATCACTAAACCATACCTCCCAGCACTACATCAACCTGTCTTTTGAACGCCTCCAGGGATGGGGCCTCAACCACCTCCCTGGGCAGCCCATTCCAATGTCTGATAACCCTTTCGGTGAAAAAATTTTTCCTAATATTCAGCCTGAACCTCCCCTGGAGTACCTTCCCGTACTCTGCGGCAGAAGGTGAAATAAGTGAAAAAGCTTACCTAAAAGATACTAAAAAATAAATTTTACTTGCTGTTGATGCGGTGAAGAGGGAAGGATTTGCCCTGCATACCCCACAGACTGACTGCAGTGCTGGGTAACACAGGTCCAGTTTCACTCAAGAATTGAATAGGCTGATGCTGAGGCTACGTGTAAGCCATATTGCAGTCTGTTGATTAAAAATCCACTGCATTCAGCAAATATCCCACTGAGGCAACAACTGTGCAACACGTTAGTGCTCCTGTTCCTCTTACACCTAAAACAGCTATTCTGCAATTTTAACAAAGCTTCTTAAAAGCTCTTTATTAACAACTACGCTTTGGAATGCTTCATTACTGATGAATAACAGTAGGGAAGAGATGCTTACTCACTAAGGACTTTTTCTTTTGTAGAGACTGAATACAACTGAAGATTTCTTAAACCTCCAGCAATTGTTCATACTGCACTGTTGGTTTCTGCTGGCTCCAACACCCCGCAGCCTTATTTGCTGTCAGCTCTGTCACACAGTCCTTTAGGAAGCAAGAGACCAAAAAGAAAGCTGAAGGACTAATCTTAAAGAAATCCAAGTCATGCATTCCCCTCAGTGCCCCGACACTCAGTATCCTTCATGTATATTTGATTCAAGGCTTTCAACTTCTGGCCTTTATTATTTTTTCCCTCTTGCATTATAAAACACTGATAACTTTAAAGATGGCACTGCTCTATTCTTCTAACACATTCTAAATACCCATAGAAATGTATCTCCCACATGACCCTCAAGTCTTATTTAGGATGATCTCTTCTGTAGGTGACAAGGGTCTTTGAATTTCATGGGCCATTTAATCTTTAGCCCTCACCAGAACTATTTAGGCTGCTGGTGAATTAGAAATATAGACCTTATGAAACCGAAACAGATTTAATGGTAAAGCATTAGAAACTTTCACACAGGCCACTGAACAGCCAAGACAAGGAGACAACTTACAGTAACTACTTACCTTACATAGGAAAAGGAACAAGAAATCCAAGGAGCTTATTTTATTTTATTAGTGGTCCAGCCTCTGTCAGGCAATAGCTCCTTCCGAAGTGTTGCTGTGCTGCTAGCTCATATGTTCCGTTACTCCAGGGTTTATTTTAGGACCTGGGAGAATCAATCTAAAGGTCTATGTGAATGGTGGAATCTCATTTTCATTCACAATGGGCAATGCTCACAGATACAGTGACCTACCAACAATTACAGCAATCGCCACCCATCTGGAGAGAGATGAGAGGAGTATCTGATTCAGCTCTAAATCTCTTCCTCAAGCTCTGGAAAACAGTGTTATGGGAGAGGTAGATCATGAGCTTGGTAAGAGAAGAATTACAAGAGCACATTTTGAGTATCTAAAGGAACATTTCTCCCAAGAAGACCACCTAAAGGATGTGTGCTTTTTTGGAAGATGTCTCCTAAGTTTTTCCGCTCCCTTACTGAACGCCTTAAGCACTATTTGACTGCTTGTTGAACTATTCAGCCTTTTCTACTTACAAATATATTTCAATTTAGATTTATACTCACCTTTGACCCCTAAAATATTAGACTTCTTATTTTTAATCAGTAATGGTTTGCTTGAGGAGGCAAAAGCACAAAAGTAAAGCTAGAGAAGTGTGTACGTACAACACATGAACCATGCTGATGTATTCTGTGCACATTTCTCTACCTCCCAATTAATCCAGGCACCACAGCAGTAACAGGATTAAGTTTTCATAGCAAAGAAGATAAATACTTAGAAATATAATTCAAGGGGAATATCGGAAAGCTCTCTCATCCACTAGTTTCTCCCTGGTTTATATACGAATTCTTTATTATATATCTTCTAGTCCTGGTTTAAAGTTAAGAAATAGCCATTGGGGAGGGTGCAAAGGTAACGAAACAAGCATAAATATTCTCAAGAGACTCCATCTCCTCCAGTTTCTGAATCCCAGATCACATCGTTATACAACACACCACCATTTCTCAATAAATCCTTCTCAACGTATTACTCAAGACTCCGAGTTTGGAGTCTGAACGGAATTTTTCCACAAAGGTGAGGCAAGTATTTTCCATCTGACAGTTGAGCAATATAATAAATCCATAAGAAACAAGAGGAGCTATTAAAAACTGTATTTCTCCCCCCCCCCCAGCAGTTACATTTTTAGTGAAAAGATTAAACCACATAAACACTTCACTTTTCTCCTCGAAAAGATTTAACAGCTCAGAAATGCCATAGATACATATGGAGGATGCATGTTAGCTTGACAAGGACAGGCCACCACAACCCAGCCCATTCATTCCAGCCAGTGGCCAGAAACACACATATCCCCTCAAATTAACCCTTTAAGGGCTGCCCCCCTTTGCACCAAAGGTAACATTAAAGTGCCTCTTAGGCAACCAGGTCAAAATTTAAACAATCTTTTGGGCTTATTCCTGGTTTATTTTAATAAAGAAATTTCTTAGCCATCCCCAACAAACAGGGGTAAAAGATTTACTTTCACATTGATCTTTACAAAGCTGCAACTGAATCAAAAAGGATCTTTTTCACAAATAGATGTACAGTTGTTCTCATTACACAGTATTTATTTGCTCAAGATCACTTCCCTCCTCGTGCTCACAAGTCCGTTCTTCCTTTTGCATACGTTCCATGGTTTCTCTCAAGCTTCTTCCCCATTTTGAGCCCATAACAGCATCATGTCATCAGAATTTCTTGCCATGAAAACAGTCACATTGTCACAGTCAGATTCTGGAATTATTTCTTCAAATAATTAACAAACATATGATAGGAACCGGGAACAGGTGAACGGAGTTCTGCTTTAATAGATTTTGAAACATCTTAGAGTCAGTGCAACCCACAGGAAAATCTAGAAGTATTGTAAAAATGACCTGCACATACGAGAGAAAATGAAGCGCTAGGCTTTAGGCAGCAATGCTAGAAATGTTACGTGCAGATTCCTGAACAGTCAGTGCACTTCGGGAATTCCACTGCAGGTTTTTCAGTTTATAAATGCTGTGTGTGTGTTTTAAGGCCCTGCAACTACTAACAGAGTAAACCTCAGTGTCACCTGTACACTCACTACCGGACAGCTTAACCCAGCGCTGCTCCCTCTTGGAACAGTGCCTGAAGAAAATGGTATTATCCGAGGGTTCAGATAATCTCCGTATCACCAAACGGTTGCAAGGAGCCAAACCACATGCAGTTTTTCAAGTGACTAGAAACTCAGTTTATTAAAGCCCAGTGCAAGTTGGATTTATGTTAATGATCATTAATTTTTCCTTATGCGAGAGCTAGTCTTGTGCAGCAATTAAAGGGTTAAAGTGGAACTATATGTAGTATTTTAAACAAGTTCACATACTCTCTATACAAATTTGGCAAATTCACGTCACAGCCATAGATCTCGTTCTTGCAATTCCTGCAAAATATCTACAGCTCCTCTGTCAGAAGCAAAGAGAGAAGCCACCTGAACAGCCAGGTCTACCAGGAGTTCGTGGTAGAGCCCACCCGGCAGCACAGGACGGCTGGTGATCTCCCTGTTCCAGCTAAAACAGGTAGATTTATTGAACTAAATATGCTTTCGACACAATGCTCCCAAAGGAGCCTGAGGCCACAGAGCAGATGAGCGTGGAAAAACTGATTGCATCAGAAACACTGCAGCCAACAGGAAATCAAAAACATGATCTCAAAGCCAATCAAAAAAATAAAACCAACCCCAAAAAGCAAGCATTTATATGTGTGTAGATGTAATAAATATTGCAAAGCACGTTTGTCTTCCCCCCCTCCAAGTCAGTAAGTATAAAGAAATAACCAATGCACCAAAAACATCAGCTTTCTGCAATGAAAATGTCGAAGTCAGCAAAATACCTGCAAGCCAACTGAAGAGAAAGCATTTGCATTGTCAACCAATCACAAGTTGCTTCCAGTTCTATGCAGCCAAATCAAACCCTCTTCAAATTCACAAGTTTGACCTAAATAAGCACCACAGCATGAAAAGCTTCTTTAGAAGTAGGATGTCAAGAGACCTTCTTTAAAATATAAAATAAAATGTGAGATAAAAGGTTTTCATTGGTCAAGTTTGAAAAATTGTCTTCCTTTAGCCAATCACAGTCTGTCCCTTTAAGCCAATCAAAACCACACCTTTAGGTTTGTCCTTAATTAACACAGCCCAGCTGAGTAGCAAAAACTTACAGGAATAGATGGCTGTGAGATGCATTCTGAGGGTTGGGCAAAGGGAAACCAAATTACAAGGGAGAAGGAATAGCAAGGAACAATTAGGGTGGGCAAAGGAACTTATTAATGCTCAGCCATCCTCCTCTAGCTTCAGGAATCTCACTGTCCTCTCCAGGTCTGTGTTGTTCAGGTATCCCGTAGTTACTGTCTTCTGTCTTCTGTCTCTGATCTGGAAAATGCCATCACAACGTCCTCAGCACCTGTAACAACAACGTATACAGGAAAAAGCGTGCCACAATTACTTCCTTTAACAAACTGTGGGTAGATGCACTACCCAAACTGCTGTTCTACACATCCATGACATCAATGGGAAATGAAAAAGAGAACAGAAATAACGATGTCCTGTGTTTTGTTATTTTTCTGGACTGGAATCTGAAGTGGTCTAAACATCTCAACAGTAGGATTTAAAATGCTCCTTTGCAAGCCTAAGGAAATAAGTTTGTTTTTAAAGAAAACCAAGAATTCCTTCCTTTCACATATTCCTAAGAAGCAAGATTTAAAAAAAAAAATAAAAAAATTATAGGATTGTCACTACAGGCATGTAGAGATAGTATTTTTTTTCTGGTTTCATTGCCCTGTAAACTCTGGCACTGTATAAGAGGCTTATGGAGCTTCTCTGAAGTATGAGGAACTCAACTGTTCAATAAAATTTGTACTGCTCTACGCATCACATTGTCCTTTTAAAGTGACAGCTAAATGGTCTTGTCTTTATCTTTACATCTAGATATTCACTACCCATTGCTTTTAAGAATAAAAATTGTTTTAACAGGCCAGCTGAATGGTTTTTGCTTTTCTCCCCCCCGCCCCCAACTGAAAATCCCTTGAACAGCCTTTATGAACTAACATGTCTTGAAAATGTTCCATTGTCTAATGGAAGTGCAGCATTTTCTTTCAAACTGAAGGCTTCCATTTGCCCAAGGAACAGACACAGCTTTGCAAAGTAATGCTTTTATCTTTAGCCTGAAGAAATCTTTTCCAGAAGAATTCAGTGTGTGGACTTTCTTGGTTATTAGATTATTAATTTTTTTTTCCCTTCAATTGAGGCTATCAACTGTGTATCATCAGCAACAAAACACATGTCCCCTACGCACAGAAATATGTTATTGCCTTTCTATAACCATCTCCAAGTGTTTAGAAACTCGTGCGGTCTTTCAAGTGGGCATTTATAGCAGAAAGACCTGAATGGCTTGAGAATCATGTCTGATACAGGCTTGTAAAGTACATTCCATGCTAAGCTCTCATTCTTCAAAATGATACCTTGAGATCTTCAGAGAAAGAAAAAAAAACAGCTCTCTGGACTTTAACTATAGAGCGTGGCCCAACAGGCACTTAAAAAGTAATGTCTTCAGGACAATATGGAAATAAAAATACATCATACAGAATCGTCAAAGCAGTGGTTTAAATCAATCTCTCTAGTCTAGACAAGAACTTGAAAACAACCCCAAAGGGCTGAGTGCAATATTTTTAATTTCTGCAAAAAATTTGATCCCTGAGAAAGTCAGATAAAAGTAAATGCTTCTTTCATCTCTAGATGCTCTAACAGCATTTATCTAACTCATTAGAAACTGAGATGAATCCTCCAGTCACTGTCTATATAATTTCTAAAAATGATTTCTTCCATTCAAATGATCCTCAGTGTTTAAGTGCAACAGATGACTCACAGTGACCGTTTTGGCCTTCATTAATTAATTCAGTCTGCCTGGGATAATTTTGCTTAATAAGTTTTTCTTCAAAGCTTCTATTAAAGGATTAGACAACAAAGTAGGGAATGCCCAGAGCAATGCCGCTTGCCTGTCCCACTCAGGTAACTGATCAGCTCCATAGAACTGGATGGAGCATCAGCACGTAAAAATTCTCCAGTCTTTTACTTGAAGCTTATCAAAAAGCAGATTTCAGCTTTGTGCCCCAAGCAACTTCTGCCTATACACCTGCATACAAGGAAAAAGAAAGAGCACTAATAAAAATTCCTCATCTGGTATAGTTATATGAATTCCATTTTTCAGTTATCTAATTTGCTCTTTGGCTGTACTATAGAAGGAAAAGTGGCCAAAAAAAAGGGGGAGAAGAGAAGGTTGTAAATTCCCCTTGCTAATATCCTTTAAAAATAAATCAATGCTTATGAAATACAACTACATTTATTTTTATACATTTCACAACTTATTTGTTATACATACTCAAAGGAGGAAATACTAACGACCAAGCAGCAGTTTGTTTTTCCTATGTAGGACCCATATCTTATAGAACTACATCAAAAAACTGCTCTGATGCTCCCTCTTGCCAACGCTCGGAAGCCCTGCAGTCATCTCCCTTTTCATCTCCTCCACAAACTGTTTTTTCCTTGATCAAAACATAAATGATATATAGCACTAGGATCCAGCTCTGAATTAACAAGTTGCCATGTTGATTTCTTTTTTTAAATGCGTAAGAGCTACCAGCCTCTACAAAAAGAAGGATTTTTATATGCATGGACTGTGAAAAACAAGTCTATGCTAAAAGGACGGAGTAAGGACTCTTAAGAGTGCTGATAAACACATGTAAAGCATAACCCATGGCACCGTGTTGTCCATGCATCCCCCTTTTTTCCATGCATCCCTTTAAAGCCGGGGAGGCATCGCTATGTGAGCCCAGAGCAGCTGGAGTAGCCTAGCAACCACCAAATCACAGCTGACATCACACCAGCACAGGAGACGAGATGAGCTGGATTACTTAACAGATGTTGATTGTTTTCCCGTTTTCCCAGGGTCTCCCCTTCCCACAGTCTAAATACAAAAAAAATATATATATATTTCTTACAAGCATCCTTACAGGTTTCAGGCAGAAAAAGGAAATTTCATCCCAGACAATCACACAACCCCCAGTAACACACGGGTCAGTATTTCTGCCTGTCCCCAACAGTTCCAGCTCTCGGCACTGTTCCTCCGCACAGCCCTTCAAACACATGACGAGCAGAAATAGCTTTTGGCACAAAGGATGCCGGGAGGGAATTCTGCAGTTCAGTTTTTGGGTTTCACAACCCACATAGCTAGCGCTGAAGAGCAGGTTCACACTCAGCCAGCTCCTCTTCTCATTTTCTAGGCCCGCCTGGCGCAGCTTCAATAGCAGTCGCTATCAGTGTGGGCTTCTGAGAACTTGCCATTTGCCTGGACTTTGAATAGGAAAAGAGAAGGGAGAATTTCCAGTTCCTTTGAATAGGAAAAGAGAAGGGGAAATTTCCTGTTTCTTTGAATGAGAATAGAGAAAAAAATACAGCTTGTCAACACAAGAGAAAAAGCCAAATTTTAACAGCATTCTATTTGCAGGAAGAAGCAAGAGTACAATAAAGAATGCAGTGTGAAAACGTGGAAAATGCTTGAATACCTGTAGTATTACTGAATTATTGTTATTACTACGTGCATCCTAAAGGAAGAAGTAGAAAAGTAGATGGAGAATGGGTCCAGAATGCGAGGTTTTGATCGCTGACAGCCGAAGCTAATAGCACAAGTCACTGTGCAGTACCCCTGTTTTACCACCAATGGAAATACTATAACTACATTTTTTAAATTACCTGAATTTGTGAACAAAGTGCATAGGGGTTTTACTGTTATTATTGTAACAGCATCAAAAAGCATGCTGCCTCTCTGATGTTCTTTAGCACTTTATAATACATGGTTTCCCATAAGGTACTTTTAAAATTAAGATGGGCAATCAGTACAAGAACCAAGGTGAGTAAACAATTTAAGGAAAGATAATGAATTCTGTTTGAAAGGATAATCATTGGGCTGAAAAAGAAATTATGACTGCATTTCCTCAATAGTTGGCCTTTGTACCAATTTTACTTAATTCTTTCCTAAGTGATCCTAGAACAGAAAAGTAGTCATCTATTAATGAAATCTGACAGCAATACAAAGTTAGAAAGTTCAGCCAAAACACCAGGGAGCAACAAAACAATATACAGGAACGAACAGGATGGCAGAGAAGAGCAGAGGCGGCTAAAGGGGTTTAGCTATTCATTTTAGAAAGGAAGAAAAAACAAAGATCAAAATTAGAAGTGATATATTTCTATGTCCCATGGTAGTTTTAAACATGATTAGGAAAGAATGTATTTTATGCACAGTTCTTAACAGTTTTATTTCCTGCTCCCTCCTCCTCCTCAGCTCCTAGTTGGTAGAACCACCAATGTTTTCATCTGCAGGAATCATATTCAAGAGCATTTGCAAGCGCCTCAGGCAATTGCCTTTAAAAAGACAATTTGGTCTATCAAATAAAAGATACTTGTCTACTTTGAAGGTGGTATTAAGTGGGTGGCTACGCCGTGGGCACAACACCCAACAGAACAACATCTTGCAGTAAAGACTCAGGCCTATGCTGATTTCTTTTATTCCCACATTAAAGATCCAATTTTATCCTTAGTGAGGTGATGCATTCTTACAGAGAGGAAGCCATCCTTTGCCCAAACAACAGCAGCCACATTGAAAGTTCTTGCAGGTTCTCTAATCTGACACTAGCATGATGTGATGAGTCCAGGACCATCTACTTCACGCCAAAACCGATGGTTCCCAGACAGTGTCAGCCCTTTCAACACATGTATCGCTGCTCTCCAAGTACTGCACCTCACGGCCTTATTTTATCTTCACTAACAAAAGAGAGAGTTCATTATTCAGCGCTTCTCCATCCTCCACCCAGGAGCACTGTGACTCTTGATTGGGATATGAAAGGCTACAGTATTTTCCAGATCATAGAATGGTTGGAGTTGGAAGGAACCTTGAAGATTATCTAGTTCCAGAACCAGTTTGTTCAGGGGACTTGCAAAAAGGGAAGATACCTTCGTGTCCGTAAGTCAAACAGTTATAATATAATTATGCCACAACCTCTGAAGGGGCCGTTAAGTCCCACTGGTTTTAGCTGAGCATTTCAGTGATCTGAAAACAGAATGGAAAACTTCTCTGCTCAACTGGAGTAAGTGAAAGAGTGCAGTAGGCAAGTGACAGGGATACTCTCACCAGTACTTTCAACCCTCCAGAGGCCACTTGTGGGACACAATTATTTCTGAAGATATCCTGTAGCAAAAAAACCCTGGGTGACATTTGTCCAGAAAAAGGTCATCCGCATCCACATTTCTCAGCACAAAAGCAGGTTTTGTTCAAGTCCCGTCCTACAACCCAAGCTATCCAGAGCTAAATGAAACCAATCTAACAAGTCTGCTCATTAAGCAATTCTACAGTTGCCTGTGCTCTTGTACAAATACAAACATTTCCAGAGAATAGAGCAGGGGTTTCTATGCGGTGAAAGGAAAGCAGGGATTAAAGTACTAGTGAATAGAGCTTCTGCTGCAGTCTCACTTGGCTCCCACAACAGATGTTTTCTTTCTAATCAAGTAAAAAAAATTAAAAACCAGAGCACAGGTTATAAAGTTAAGCCGCACATTGCCAAAAGCCTGAAACTAAGACAATAGGACGGTGAACCATGTTTACTTTTAGCACATCCTTCCCTGAGCTCTGCACTTCCAGTAATTAATGTATAGAACAATAAAAAAGGCACACTTATACCTGACCTTCTACATTGTATACGTACAACTTCTCTCTACACAGCCTTCCCTTTTCTGAGTACACATTTCTACACTGAAACAGACTTATATATACCCAATAAGATATTCCCCCACCTTCTTCCATGAGCAAAATGTTAATTGCCACAAACTTTCAGACATGCAAATACTTCTCCCACTTCTGCCTTACACTTTCCCACCCTCATCCTTTCTAGAAATTAACAATAATTAACTGGTAGGCCTATGCCCTATCTCAAAAAGCAATAGTGACAGTCTTACCCCGCTGGCTTTCCAAAAAATTCTGCTGCAATTATGTTCTAATTGCAGTTGTCTGGATTGCTGAATTTAGTACTTCTTTAACGCCACTTGGACGTCAGTCTTAGCAAGCCAAGATGATCTGAAGGGCAAACTACTTTATGGCACAGCAGTACTGTAGGGAGCCACTGAGCTCAGCATAGGTAACTGCTCATCACCTAACTTCCAGAAACTGTCACCAAGATGACTGAAGCTAATGCTTTCCACAGCAAGTATTCAGCTGCGGTGACATCAAGGCTGTAGAGTACAAGCCGGACTAAAACCATACTACCTTAACACAAAGATGCTAACTGAAGTGTCTAACGGCTGTGATATACAAGGGTTCTTTGAATGATGGATAGATACATACACCCGATTTGTTTGTAGTCACCTGCAAAATGAATTAAACCTGAAAAGCCTTTAGAGATCAGAAGGTTAAGCCTATCATGAATGTCTGAAGGCTGCCAAATTAAAAAAAAATAAATTCTTTACTTCCCTCGAGATCTTTGTATACACACATTTCTTCAATCATCTCCCAGCAAACTATTCTATTCTAACTATCTTCTAAACATTAACTTTTCTCTGAAATTTCCAGCATTAGTACCCTAATCTGGCATTCTAAAAATACACCATGTGCTGCTGAGAGGATGAGCACATTAAAACAAGCATTGCGTTCAAAAGAATAAAACTAGACCGAGAAGAGCTCTATCTCCCTTTCTCCACCACTACCTGCTATTTCATAAGTACAGCCCCCCTCCTAAACTCCTCAAGCAGCCTGGGTTCATTTTTAATTCCCTGCCACCCAGAGAGCGTCCCTAACCCAGCCCAGGCACGCGTCTGCATCTCAGCGCTGCCCTCCCTGAGGGACCAGCTTTCCTCAAGAACCAGCACGACACTCCTGTTGCTATAGGAACAAGGGCTATAATCACCAAGGTCTCAGTATAATTCACATACCACGCTTACTCGCTGCGCAGCTTCCATTTACAGATTTGCCAGAGCACCGACTTAAGAAAGCCAAGCGCCAGCCTACCATTTAGAAATGTAAAGAACTGGCAAACAGGAAACACGGTTTCTTATGCAGAAGATGCTTCTGTGCATATAACTTCCTGAGGGGCATTTTGCACGTATTAAAAATATGTGAGAAAACCTTAATTTCATCATCTCAAGCTGAAGAAACCTAATGAGTCTGAGCTGCGTTAGTTCTTGCTGCAATGCAGGCAAGACAACTAAGATGTTAATATCTCGAAACAGCTCATGATTATATCCCCCCTCTGGCATAGACGCTGGTTGAACAGAGATGCCTTTGGGTTCCTCAGTTATTCTTGGAGCCATAAAAACAAAACAACAACCAACCCACAGATGTCAGCTAAAAAGCTCCTTGAGTAAAGAAAAATGCCCTATATTTTGCACTTCCATATAGGTGTTAACAACATTACAGCAATGATCCAAAAATAAAACCGTTATAAAAAATGTGAGCATGAGATTAATGTTTAGTCTCTTAATTAATACTAAATTTAAGTATTAAATACATCAGCCTAGAGTTTTATAACTGTTGTTCAGGCCTTCCTGGGTTACCAAGATCTCATCCCCTCTGATAGCAGTTCACTTTTCAATGGATAATAAAATATTTTTAATACATCAGAGAAGCCTCATAACTGCCATGGATTCAGACAGTAGTGTTGCACCAGCTGAAGAACAGAATGGGTGAACAGGCCAAAGCATTAATAAAAATAGTTAAAGTATCAGGCTATGAATGGAATCCAGACATCTGCATTGCCTCTATGTTCCTTGCTCTTGGTGGACCGCAGCCTGTGAAACAGCATCTGTAAATAAGTGTATCAAAGTCAACACACTCCGGGACTAAGCACTTCCTGAGATTCTGGAATACACTAAAAAAAAAAGAGCAAATAGTGCTGAATTGAAAATAATAATAAAACCAGACTATTTTAAGACTGGGGTCCACATTCTGGTGATTCAAGATCCCTTCACAGATCTGTTGCTCTAATATAGGCTGTGGCTCTGAATGTGAAGAGCTTAAAAAGATTTGCACTAATGTCAATTTGGTACCTGCTACAGCACTTTAGAGAGCCCTGGGCCTACGTCACCGCTACCTGATTTACAGAAAGATATTCAGTAATGCAATCAGAACAACTTTGAGCTTCCTGTCGAGAAAATAAGATTCACTTGAACAGTATACAATGTAGATGCTTTCAAGAGTGAAGGTGTTCTAAACGTACATTTCAAATGTAAATGGAGATCTGTAAACAACCCTAAATCACAGTGATTTCGTATGTCTGAACTGATACATTCCTTTTGAAAGCAAGATGGGAAATAAAAAGATAAAGAGTTTAATTTCTCCTCTTACTATAAAAATAAGCACAAGCTGAAGGGGAGTCTTAGACTTCAGGCTTGCTTAAAAATGACTGAGATATTCTAAAACGCTTTGATCAAAATTAGCAATTAAGTTCTATTGCTGAACCCAAAGACACTAAGCAGAGTATCTTGGAGGAACATTAAACGCCAATGAGACTGTTATTAACAGTGGCTCGCTGAAGGTTTATGGCACAAGAACTTGAATTCATCGGGGACAAGTGTGAACTTCTTTCTTCAATGTACAGTCACATTGGTGCAAATATCTATTGGACACGTAGGTTGCAGTGACTCCCTGTGGTCAAACAAATAGACTCAACAAAGAATCTGACAGATCTTTATCAGAAGCCATAGCAGGGAGCACCATACAGCAATAAACTCAGCAGTCCTGCCCCAGGTAATTACTAGGAGGCCACCAGCCAGCTGAAAAAGAAAAGTACAAAAATTGCACTAGAGGACGTAATACACTTAGAAAATTCTAGATTATCCATCCTCTATGCTCTCCTTAAAAAAACAGAGAATGACCTTCCAGTAATTCTGGAGCCAGACTAGAGCATTTTTTAAGTGACACACAAAAATCTGCAGGTCTATAACAAAGCTTTTAGAGTGCTAAGGCCAAGAATGTCATTCCCTTTTTTGGCACAAAATGGGGGTATGAAATCAGCTTTGTGTCTTTTGTGTGCCTGCTGGAGGAAAATGCCTCTAAAGATAGGTCTGAGACAAGTCAGGCTGAGAGCAACCTGTCCTACTGTTGGAAGAAAATATTGTGAAATCCACTAACTCTTTGTAAGTTACTCCGTAAATAAACGAAGTTTTAGTTTTTGTGTAAGGCAAGTTGCATAAAGGCAAGAAAAAAAAATGTCCTCCAGAGGAGATGCAATGAAAACAGCAGAAAAGTAGGGAAGAAAATTCCTTTAAGCAATCTTGAAGGATACAAAAGATTAAAGTACCTCAGTGTGTGGACTTGGTAAGGGGTTTTTCAGCACAAGGTAATGCCATCTAGTGGAGGCAGAATCTCCCTTAAGATGATAAATTGGGTACCTCTGCAATTTGTATTCTCTATTTTCAATCATTTCATTATCAACCCTTCCTGTTTCACCAACACCAGGAGACAAAAGGTACAGCCAGACAGCAATGATTGCTGCTGTGTCAGCCACCACGCCTAAGAGCAAAGAGGAACATGACCATAACTGACTGTCCTGAGCAATAGCTTATAGTTGCTTCTGTCTATACAGCAAGCTGCAGCTTCACCTTTCTCCAAAGGAAGAAGGATTTTGCTGGGTTTCTTCATTTTCATTTGTTCTTCATGCTATTCACTACGTAATTTGGAGAGATGGCATATCTGAATGTGAAAAGAACCAACATCCTTTCCCACCACTCTAAATATTGAACGGTTTTCTTTCTTTGTTCTTTTTTCCCCTACTAAGAAAAATCTTCATGGTCAGACCACCAGTTTAATTGTAATTTGGGAGGATTGAAGGTAGATTGTGGGGTCAAATCTCCCAGGAAAGACAGCAGTGTCCCAGATTAGATCAAAGCAAGCATCAACAGAGAGAACTTCACTTCCCTATGGTCGAGGTTTTTAGAATCATCAAGAACTTCAAGAAAATGCTGACAGAAAGACATCAGTTAGAGACAACTTTTTGAACCATGTATGAAGCTCTTACATTTCCTGCATTGCGTGATTAGGGAGTCTAGAAACAGACTAAGTAACTGTTGGTCTCTCTTTTGATTACATTTAAAAGTTAAGTCAAAATTCAACTTTTTTTGAGTCTCCGAAGTGAGAAAAATGTAATTTTGCAAATAACAAAACCGGACAGTTTAGACAAGAAATTGATGAAGCTGTGTGGGAACACAGCCGTACAAAATACCTGTATCCCCTGGCTGGTCCTCTGATTTTATTATCTCTTCTTTGCCAATGCACAGGTAACTCAGCATATATTTTCACTGCGAGAAATGTAACTATTTTAGGGATAACGCTGACAAATGCCAGCTCCAAGTAAGACAGTCTTTAAGTGAATATCTCTACCTCCGTTTTTGACAAGAAACTGGCAAATTTTTACTTTAGACCAGCAGAAAAGTTTGAGAATTCTGAGCCAAAATATATGAGTATATTTATCTCCATCAGACCCTGAGCTATGTGAGGAATGAACACACAGCTTAAAACCGACGAGCAAGTTTGTGCAGGTTGTGTTTCTAATGGTTTTCTAAATGTCTTAGATCTATATTAAATTTCTACTCAGCTCAGTTCTTTCTGGCATACAAGTCTGACAATACTCCTTCAATACCAAATCCTACATTATGGATGTGATCTGGCACGAGGCCTGAGAAGGGGAGGAAACAAAGATTCAGGTTCAGAAGAGATTAGTAGATTCAGAGCAGCGCCACACAACTGCTCACCAAGACTTCCGCAAAGAATTCCCAGAAGCAGCACATACTTTATCCCCTTTACAGGGAATCTAAACAAACCAAAGCAGATTTGTAAACTTATTTCCCATCTACCGCCCCTGTCGGGGAATTATATTGTGCAAATTAAAGAAATGCAACATGAAGCAAATTCCTCCTATTGCTTGCTCTGCTGAACATCGCACTTCCACATTCATGGAAACGTGAGAAACAAAAGATGTCATTAGAGGATTCCTTTTTATTTTGTGAGAAAAGTGTTATCAAGCAACTAGAGTCACACTAACTAAATTATCATCTACATAACAAATTGGTTTTTTGTACTGTGGAAATCTGTATCTACTTTACATCTTATTTTGTTATAAAACTCCCAGTTTGAAGCGTGTAAAGTAAGTGCTTGCCATCCCCAGTCTTGTTCCTTTGTAAGCACACACGTCCAGTTTAAGAATAAATCAAAAATTTAGATGAAAGTTGTCTTATGCAGATAACCCACACTGAATACAGTCAGACACACTCAAAACTAGAGAGATCTATGCATACCTGAATTTAAGTTCATAACACATCAATCAGGTTAAAATTTATTTACATTTAATGCGTTACGTAGAGTAGGAAGCTATACACATGCATTTAGTTCACAGGACTTTGGCCATTAATGTTTTGAGTTATCAGGGAGCATAAGATGCTTAACAGTGCTCTTCATCCTAACAAATCTTAGATATAGACAAGACTGACTTTACCTGGTGAAATAAAACCGCCTGTTGAACAGTCCACTCTAGTTCTCTTCCAAAGATATAGCAGGCAATGACTTGCAGGCCCCAGATTTCAGGAAGGGTTTAAGAGAGTGGTACAGTATTACAGAAATACAGGACGCTAAATTCCCTGTTTTCTGAGCCTGTTCTCCCAGGTGAAATGAACACAAGGCAAACAAACCCAGTACTCACCCTGATCAATTGAGTGTTGAGGAAGCTGGCTAAGTTGGCTATTCACTACCCCTGCGTATGTGCGTAAGAACTCCTCTTCGCTAGCAGTCAGCTGGAAACGTACAACGAGACAGCAAAAAGGAAAATGAAAAAAGACTGAAGACATTATCCCCCACTTCTCAATAAGAAACATCACAGTTGCCTCTATCCTGCTCTTCAGCAGTTCAATCTGACTGTTATTTGTGCAAATGATACCACCAGCAAGGACACAGCAGCAAACTGGGACATCATGCACTCATGGAAAGACTCAAAGTAGCCTTAAACCAGTTCCTTTATTTTGCTGCTTTTCCAATAATTAAAACTTTACTGTATGTAGAGAAATGCTCAGATGCTCAGATTTAGTTTCAGGCATCACAAGCCTCATAATATTTAAACAAAAATCAATTGTGTTTAACCGCAGATAATAGTTAAATCAATGATGGCTACAACAATTCAGCAATAAAACCAGACCGTCACCTGCCCACCCCAGTAAGCACTATCCCAGTTACTACAAAATTGTGTGGAAAGCCACAAAACATGGGCAATGACAGCACATCTTACATTTGATCCCATCTTCCTCAGCATGAGCAGGACTCTCACTTTCTGCTGAATATACATCTCCTCCGGACTCTTTCCGGGGACGCCCTCACGGTTCATTCCCCTCCTGCCAGCTCCTGGATTTCCTGAAGGTAGACGAGAAAAAGACAAACTCAAATAGGTAATGGGGTATAATAGGAAAAGTTTCATTTCCAAACTACCTGTTTTTCACTAGTGGGCAGAGCACTTAACCTGGGAGAGGAAGGAGAGCTACATCAAGAAAAAGCCTTAAAAATGTCAACAGCTAAATGGGGCATTATATATGCAACTCAAACATTCAAAGAGGCTGATGTTCACATCCCTCCTAGCTCATTATCTGTTGTTACATTACAGCATGAGTAGAAAAAGACAATTCTAACAACTAGATGAAAGAATCACACTGACAGAAGAGTCTGTGGTTTCGGGTTTTTCCCATAAATAAGCACTACCAGTATAAAAACAGGATGCAAAATGCACAGCCATTAAGCCTGCAATGGCTACACAAAAGCTGGATGATCTCTCAACTCTTACGTCTTTCTCCTCTCTCTTTTATCCCATTTGCATTATATAAAAAAGGCCCCTGAACTTTTACAAAAGTAAATACAATTTATAAAATGGTTCTGGAGACAAAGAAGAGTTTAGAGGAGCAGAGAAGCAGCCGAGTTTATCATCCTTTCTCAGATCATTTAAAGGCTGAAATTTTGCTTTTCTGTTTTAATAAAAAATAATTACGTTACTGAATAAACAGACTATGCTATCTGAAGTCTACAGCACAGACCACGATTATACTTTGTTGTCTGAGTATCTGGCAATTATTTAAGTTCCACATTATTTAAGGGTGTTTACCAAAACAAAACAAAAAAAATAATGTTCAGGCATACTCTTCAGCTACTATTAATAAACATGCTCCAAGATAATTTTTAAGTCAACAGTAGTAAAAACGTTAACTTCAAGTAATACACTAGTACAGCAGTGTAACAAACCAAATGAACCCCTCAAAAGTACAGCGTGTTAGAGAAATGTAACCCCTATTATGGAATCTGCGGGTGAAGGTGTAAACCAGCCACTCCTCCACCACGCACAGCTCAGAGAAGCGGCTCCAGAACAGTTCTCCAATTGGTTTTAATTCACAGAACTGGGTCTGGTCCTATATTAAGCTATGAATCTGCCTTCCTGAACCTTAGTAATCAAGGGAATGCACCACACACAGGTCATACTTAGTAAAGCCTGTACCACAGCAGTTCAAACACACTGTTTTCCATGTAATGTTTTCCTGTAGTCATTACCAAACTCTCCCCTCTCTTTATTTTCATTAGTACTTTTAAGGGAAAGTAATCTGGGTGTGGAAGCAGTTTAAAATTACACATAGTCCCTCCTGAGTGAGTCAGAAGCAATGCAAACTTCAGTAGCAGCTGCTGGGATAGGCTTTACCACCCACATTGCTCAGCATGAAGATAAGAGTGGAGAAAGTGGAGAAAGCTCCATCACCAGTCCTACTCGCTTAAGCTTCCAGTGGGAAGATTTGCATTATGCTGATTTCCTATAGATGGAAGCCTGCAACCTATAAGCGTGCAAGGTGATCATGTTTTTTGGCTGTCATCAGCAAACTGCTTTTTGAAGAGGGAATAAAATGATCCCATATTTTTGTGTAGTGTCAACTAAAGTAAGTAGATTGGATTATGTTACTAAGCACATACTCCACAGTGCAACTTACTGAGTGCTGACAAGTGATGTCAATAGCAAGACAATTAAAACGAGACAGTGAACAAGAGACATTAAGTTATGCATACACAGAGATTAATACAACAATAAACATTTATCAAGATATCAACTAAATCTGAAAGGTTGTGGCCAGTTCTTAACATTACACTAATACATACTTCCCCCCCCTCTTTTTTTTTTATTTAATACTGTTACTTTTAGAGGGAAGGTGCTGCACAAGTAGCCAAAGAAATCAATTTAGAAAAGAAAAAGCACAACAGCACAAACCTGAAATGTGGCAACACACCTATCATTTATAAATGGAACAAATGCTATGGGATATCTATCAATAGGTGGCACCACACACAAGCACCAAGAAAATGCCACGGCTGCCCCCATGCCAGCTAGGGAGAGCACATTTCAGCATTCCTCTACACATCAGATATAACAGGAGATTTGTGGTCTATACATGTCATTATTCATCATTTCCCATTATAATAGTCTTCCAGTAGTTTATTAATTTTTGAAACTTTAAAAAAGGGGTGATGGAAATTCCTGTCTAAACCTGGTTCTTCTAAAATAAACTTCAGCCAAGATGGATTTATCACGAGGCTACCCATTTGAAAGGAAGGATACAAATACTAAAGCCAGCCCCTTCAGCGACTGCATCACAAAGTTAGTAAGCAACACGGGGGAAAAAACCCACTCAATATGGCTCAAAAGCTACCAAAATATATGTACAAATGCGTTGAATTAAGATAACAGAGCAACAACGGTTTGCCCTTCATACACTGCACAGTTATTTTGGGCAATAGCCTCAGTCACCACAGCTTTTCCTACTTGGTGACATCAAAGTAGAAAGACAAAAGTCTCAAGACAGTCCTGAGACCTCAGCACGAAAAACTTCACCACATCTCTGTTCCTGTTACACTAAGCTTTTATAAGGCACCATTTAGGATGACAATAGTGCCCAGCATATATTACATCAGTATGTGTGCAAAACCACTTACAGAGCTACGTAGCACAATCCATCTTTATTATGAAAATCTTAAAGTATTTATCAGCTTTGCTTTCCCAAGAAAGCTACATTAACATGCTACACATAACAAAATGTTACTTCAGCAGAACTTCGCTAACCCTGCAATTCTTTCTGGCACATAGATGAAGTTGTCATCCCCCCATTCCAAGCAATAGAACAGCAGAGCTTTCCATGCCAACGTACCTGCTTCTAAAAACCACAGAAGATCAGATAACCCACGTACTCAGTCCCGATTAATGATCGTAGCTGGAAAAAATGTACGAGGAAACTGCCCTGTGAAAACAAATGAGTAAAGCATTACAGAAATATACAAAGCTGAAAACCAGAAAGACCCTTCATTCAATGTACTTTGAATCAGTCTGCTTTAGAACACAGTCTAGCCAAAAGTCCTAAAAGTGTAGGCTTATCTGGAGTTTATAGACCCTTTTTATTTTTAAAGGATAAGTTTTTTAAAGGTCAAGCCATTCTTCATCTGCAAGATTTACACCCTGGCCATACCAATGCCATTCCCAATCACTTGAGAATGGAATGCATTCAGCCTTCGCATTCTTTAAGAAGCTTTCAGCATAAAACCCAACTCCCTGGAAAAACCAATAAAGGTCGTGACATGTAATTTCTTCTAGTAAGAAAACTAAAATAGGCGTAAGCTTACCAAAGATTTGAGGAAAACTAGAAAGAAATGTAAAGCATGCTGATTTTGACCAAAATTATTGTTTTGAACCACGCATATGTTATCTGAATACAGCAATTGCAAAAACCAGCTGGAAAACCCTCTGCATGGAATTTTCAGACCAAGCTCACTGTCCAGTCAGCTAACACTTATAGACTTTTTTTTTTTAAGACTTGTGACATATTTCTGAACATATTTTAGAACTGACATCGGGTATCAGGGCACGGTAAGAATTTATAACTCTTCCTACCCATCACATTAGGCTTTAAGACAAGCAGCTCAATCTCACAAATGCCCTCTGTAATGTGCAATGAAACAAGTGCCTGCTACTCAAGACAGCATCACTGCTAGAATCATATAATTAATAGAATAAGTTGCTGTACTTAATGAATTAAGAGCTTCTGATTAACGAAGATACACATACCTGCACCATTTACTAATAGAGTCCAGTTTAAGTTTACAAAACATACTTTTTCTGTGTGTGTGGTCAACAAGCGAAGGGAGATCTAGAGCAATTCAATTCCTTTCATGGCTGTTCACCACCACATGCAGATGTTGTTACCCGCAGGGGAAGCAGACAAGAGTAGCTCAAGCTCCTCGACTGTTCTGTACCCGGGGTTCATCAGAGAAATGCTGAACCCAAAATACCTGCTACCTTCACCCATAGGTTCTCTACAGTGCCTCTTACTAACAAATGCTGGAAGCAGCAGAGCTTTCTCAATGGCTTAAAGAATCATTTCACCTCTCCAGGGGAGAGAAATTGCCTGCTCTGAAAGGATTATTTAAGCCCTACCTCACTAATTAGTTCCCACTGTTCTTGCCCTCTAAATATGCAATGCAGTCCCAAGAAAGATTATCTACAGCACTGACAACAGGACCATTTGCAGTAACTAATTGCTGTTCTCATTTCTGTGGACTTCAAAGACACCCCCCCATCACCACCACTGTACAAATACTCACCATGCAACTGTGTGAACTCCTTCCTAAAGGAAAAGGTTAGAGCATGGGATGTAAACGCATCTGAGACACGGTTCTGTCCTACTGACAGTAACAGCATATTCATAGTGATCATAAAAACTCCCCATGCACACCCCAAATTGCAAATAATAGTAATCTATGCATTTGTTACATTTAACACCAAATACAAATGAAAACAGAAAGATCAAGTGTCTTCCTAACCCTGTAAATTCAGAGGAATTCAGCTGAGAACCTGAACAGCCTCCACACAGCCCTTTTCCATGACCAGCCAGAAGGCTTATACCATAAACAGGTTCCCTTTCAAGCACAACTCCAATGGAACATCAAGCTTGCACACCAGAACCTGAGAATTTATCTGCTAAACCACAAGGCATATCCTCTGAGTAACAAGCACCTTCACTGTTAAAGGCTCCAAAAATGACTGCAGTAAATAAATAAAAATATTAATCTGGTTTCATTACTTTTTCTTAAAAGTATGAGAACAAAGTAAGACTAAAAGGCCTGGTGACCAGTCTGAAGTCACAAAAACGTTCTCCTACCAACTCCTTCCTATCTCTTCCAAACGGCAGCCCACACCTCCAACGTTTTCAACTGCACATCAACATTTCCACATTCATCTCTAACGAACCCTAAGAAATAAGATCTAAAAATATTTTGCAACTGTGTATTTTGGGGATGGGAGGGAAGAGGTGCAAAATACAAGAAAGAGTTTAGCAGGACAGCTGAGGAACAGCTGAATCACTGCAGGCACGAGTTCTGCTCACAGCTCTAAGAGCCCCAACTGACCTGTGTGCTACACAGGGATCCATCCTCAAGCCGTTTTCAGGTTAGGTTATTCTTTGCCTCAGCTGCAATTACCAGCTCCGAACCCTCTTTCTTTGCTCACCTACACCCTTCTATTCCTGCAAGGTCACAACATTGTTTATTTTGCCTACGCTCAGTTATAATCAAAATTATTCTGGTAAGTGGGCTTACATTCCCAGCCAGGATTTAAGAACAGCTAAAACCATTCAAGGCCCTTTACCATGGAAATGAAAACTATTCTAAGCACAAAGACTCCAGTTTCCATCCATCCTTACCTTCTACTTCCTTACAATGGTATACACTTGGTTCAGAGATTGTTACAAAGAGTATTTTTTAACATAGAGAAAAAAAAACCTTAAAAGTAGTGAATTTCAGAGATGTCCATATGGGAAATGGAAAAAGGTCAGTTTTAGCTTTAGTTTCTATCGCTGAAGAGATCATACTGCTTCCCCAAACATTGCTAGCTTAAATGAGTTTCAGCTAAAATGTAAGGCACACTAACTGAAAAGAAACCTGTTTTTAAAGTAGGTGTTAGTGAATTACAACAGAATGAGGAAACTGAACCAGCATCAGGATGCTACATGCCAAACGCAGGATGCTGGCAGCTGTATGTCGGCTGATAAGCAAGGATAAAAACAAATTTTGCACATCCTGTACATCATAAGCAAACTTCTACCAACAGCACTAATGAATTCTAGTGTTTGTAGATGAAAAATAGAATCAATTTATTTACCTATTCTTGCCAGATGTATTATATTGTATGAGAAACATTTCAATCTGTATTTTCAGCCCAAAAAGCCAGATGGGGAGATAGAAAAAACAAGAACTGCCTTGTAGTGGACTGAGGGAATCCCCACAACAGTCACAGAACTGAACTGGAAAGCTCTTCGTTGAAAGCAATGAACAGCCAGAGCTATTGAGAAGCCCAGTTACACGTCCACTGATACTCACCGCCCTAAGCAGAGGAATACTGGCATCTCAGCTGCATTTCTGGTAATTGTATCCTGAATTACCAGCGCTAAAGGAAGAGATGCCAAAGGCTGATGAAGCCCTAGAAGAACGTGCTGTTCCATCGAGTCTGGAACTGGTCTCTCCAGGTATGGGTGAGGCAGATGTGCGAAGCCAACAGGGAAATTGAGCTGCCAATACCTTATCTATCTTGCAGCCAAGCTGGTTCTGCTCCCCAATGCCATTAGTCAATTCCTTTCTCATGAAAATGACTAACCTGTGCTGTAGTTTTAGTCTGAAATCATTACATTCTTCACTAAACTCTGTTAAAAGACTAAATCCTACAAGTTTGTCCTTCTGCACCCAACACACTGCAACTGGACATAATTGGGTCACCTAATTTTCCCGTGTTTGGCAGGCATAGGGAATGAAATTTAGTTCTCATTTATTTTTAATACGATTCACAAGACAGAATAATAAATGAGAAAGATCTATATATTACAGCCAAAATTGCCAGCCCAGCTGGCAAGAAATTTTGAGTTTAAAAACATTCCCTGCCTTTCCCGAGCAGCAGAGGAGGTTGGTCAGTAGTGAAATGGAAAAGCTGTCCTGTTCATCCCCCTGCAGGGTCTGCAGCAGGGCTGGGGGAGGATGGAGGAACGACTTCTGCTTCCCAACGCCCAGTGTGGGGACCAGGCAGAGCCCAGCACATCCCCATTCTGATCCCTGTCTGCCCAAACCGACCCCTCGTGCTGGGGAAAGAGCATGCACAATACTGTCCCCTCGGCAGGAGAAAGTGTAAATATCGTGCAAACCACACCAGGTTGAAGTTACACTTTCTAGCAAGGCAGTTAAGTCAGAGATGAGAAGAAACTGGTCATTGGTTTAAATCCAGAAGGTGTGGGTATGCCCACATCGAAAAACAGCTGGGCCGCTTTACAAGTATGTTATTGAAGGGGATTCACTATTTTTTAACTTTTCCACTAGTATTAAGAGATGCTTCCCTCCTCTTCACTCTTGGCCTGAAAAGTTTATAATGAAAATACAATATAATCCTTCCCAAAAACGAACTAAGAGACTATACCAACTTTATCTTCAATTATTGACCCTGGACACAACAGCACAGGATGTAATGAAAAAAAACATTGCCTCTGCAATTAGCTCCCCCCCTTCTTTTTTCTTAAGTAGAAACATCAGCTACTATGTTTTCACTTTATAAAAAACATAGACAGGAGAAATCTGTACTCAGAATCAAACTACTCTGTTTTATGAACAGATGGAAACAGCTCCTAAGGAAACTCAAGCTCACTGGCAAGAACCGTTTTGACTGAATGCTTTCAGGAGAAGGATTCCAACACAAACTCAAAATGACAGCATTTCCCTCACTTCCACCCATACTCTTATCAATTCAAAACCTGGAAGGGCTTCTTTGCTGGACAATGCCACAGACGGGTTCATAATAAAGAACTTCTAAATTACTTCAACTCCTCCCCCCGCAATCCCTTTTTTAAAAAAAAAGATAACCCGAAAGTGTTCACATTCCAACAGGAATTAAAAAAAAAAACCCACTAAAAAACTCTATGTCTATAAATTTTGCATAAAGCAAACTACTAAAGTATCCCATTTAATCTTAAAGACATACTTATTTAATGCAATGCGAAAGCAACATGAGCTTTTGCTCCTTCAAATTACATACTTCCCCCAACACTGTAGTCCTGTAACGCTGCAATTCCTAACATCCACATTTCACTGTTATGGGAAAAGAAGTGAAATGAGGAATTTGTAAAGCCTAAATTAAGGAGGAAAAAAAAAGGCAGTAATTCTGAGTAATATTTTACATAGTCAGTCTTAATATTTTAGGCTACTTATAGCAACCATCTGGCAAGCTTTTTAAAATATAAGTCACAGTTGACTACCTCTTTAATATTGTGTATCATTTCCAGTTATAGTCAAATGAAATTCAACAGAAGTTAGTTCACCTACAATGCGGGGTGTTTTTTTTTTCTTGAGTCTGTCTGGTTCCGTTCAAGGCAGCTAAAAACCTCAATTAACGGGACAGGATTATAAAAGCTCAGATAAGGAGTTATGGTGAATAAAACCAACCGCTGCAGGTTTCCTTTGCGCTACACAAATTGAGTTAACAGCCAGCGTGAAGAGGTCCCTTTAGCTCCACGACATCATTATCCAAGGTTAAGCTATTAGCCTCCACAGTTCCACGATGGAGTACTTCAGTGGTTAAAACACGGTCACACTGGGAAGCTTGTCAGTGGAAGGAGATGCTGCACCTTTAAGCCTTGTTAATTTGCAGATGACATTTTACAGAGAACAGCCAGAGCCCTAAAAACCTTCCGAGCTGCAGCCTGAAACCTGAAGTCAAAACCCTGCTACAAATTTTCCTCTAATTCAGTCTGACTCATGACCTTCAGTCACAGGCAGCTGGAGACTGGATTAATTCCCATCTCCAGAGGGATACAACAATGAAGAATTCATAACAGCTACCTATTTATAGGTGAACAGCGAGAGTTGAAATATTTAATGTGGGGATTTCTGTCTTCATTTCTATGCTCAGTATTACCTTTTAGTTGACTTCAGAATCTGAACCCGTGTCAGATTTTGGTCAATTTACAGCTGGAACTCCAGATGCAGGTTTGCATCTCTTAAATGTTAGATCTAACTTTTTAAGAAAACAGTACAGCCCTTCCTCTTGAAGATTGATGAGAAACAGCCCAAAACACTGCTATTTAAACTTGAAAAAAGAATTCTATAAAAACAAGTAGGTGGGTTTCTTTCCAGTGCTGGATCACCTTTCAGAATTTCAAAAAAGACTTCAAAACTAGTAATGAAGTACATTCAAAAATGCCTCCCAATATACTAAACCAGTACTTACATCAATGATCAAGCTAACTGTAAAAAATAAAACAAATCCTACCATTATAATCACCACGTTTATGAAAATTAATGCTTGCCTCCTGACCTTCAGGCACACACAAACCAGGTATTTATTTTTTAGCAGCAATCTCTCAAGGAGAAGAGCTCTCTCACGTCTCGTACAGTTAAAAGAGGCAGCACAGGTTTTTGGGTGGTTCACGTCAGACAACTTGAAGCCTCTGAAATTTAATGTAGTAACAGCAACAAAAACCTTAAAAAAGGCTTTCATTTCACAAAAGCATTCACACTTCAAAGAAGAATTTGTCAAAAATTCATTAGAAAGGTGACAAAACTCAGTCACCTCAGTGAGCTACAGCACTGCATACACAAATCCTATCCCACTCAAAGAAACAATTCTGAAAAAAAATTATGATACTTTACTCAAGATGGTCTCCAACAACTGCACCGACGAGCGCTGCTCTTGTCCTCACCATCAGCAGGGGTCACAGAGGCTCCTGCGCCTCTTCCCCTATTTATAACAAAGCTACAAATCCTCCTGACAGGAAATTGGGTGCTAATGATAGATAGTCGATGACGTTAACTACCAGGTATCCCACACAAGAATTACTGCTGTAAAAAAATGCGTTACACGTGTCCCTCATCAAAACCAAACTGCACGGCAAAGCTTTCTATGGATCTCTTCATCAATATTCTGCCTTTTCAGAAAAACGAAGTTTCCAGCAGATAGGCATAACAAATTTGAGATGCTTTTTCCTTGTTCTTACGAAATTATCTTTATTTTCATAGATGGATTTGAACTCGAATCATAAACCAGTGAAAAAACCAGTAAGTAAACATTTTATCAACAGCTTACAAGAATCAACAAATTATTTTCAATATATCTATCCCATTTTATATGGGAGGCGTGTACACATTGTACAAATATGTACCCATATAACACCTCCACCTATGAAGGATCACGTTTTTTGACCATTAATTATTGACACAATGACAGAGCAGCATGTCTGCTCTATGATCACTGCAGAAACTGAACCAAAGCCAACACACAAACACACAAGAGCAAGACCATTAATTGTGGTCACTTCGTTTCTCGCAATGTCAATCAGCGTTATGACCAAAGTCACGTTTTCAGAGACGCTCTGTAGGAAGTGGTGACGCTGCACCCACAGTCCTTCGAAGACTGATAGATCATTAGCATTAAAACTGGCCTTTACTGAAGACTGCCATTCATATGACAGAAACTAAACTCAACAGGCTAAAAAATAACACATGGGACACGAACACCCTACAATCCTGAAGCATAAACACTGATAAAGAATTAGTTGACTGTAGAAGCAAGAAACTGGTTCCGTTTTCATAATGAACCTAAAATAAGCCTACACAGAGTCCAATATCAAAACTGATGCAGGTATATGTGTGTATGTGCCGAAGGTGCAGGAGGTTTTTTCTGCCTTCAGTAATTCTCGAGTGACTTGAAATGGAACAGGAAACAGGAACGTGCATGAACAAGGACACATTCAGAATTACCAGCAGAGAAACACTTCAGTATTTGGTATGCTTCCAACCAAATTGTTTCATTAATACTGCATTTGTACTCAGATTTTTGAAATTAAGCTGCCTTGAAATTAAAATACGTTTAGTGCACAAATTTGATGTTTCAGTCATCCGTAACAAAAAGGCAAGTGACGCCACTAACCATCACAAACCACTAACAGCCTGAAGTCAGAATAGGCCAAATTCCAGTATCTATCTGTAAGCAGTTAAAATAACAATAACATTTAATTCCAGTTTACGAGGATGCAGTAAAAGCCCCCAAAAAACACAAGTACCATATTTGGAGTTGAACTGCCTGTGGTCTAGTGACCAACTTCTCAGCAGCTTAAGCAGCGCATTGTTATATTTAACCAGAAACGGCAGAGAGCGTGAGTAATGCCCACTGGAAGGGCTTCTCCCCACTCCACCATTGTATTTATAGGCGTTTCTTGGGTACTCACCCACAGAGTATCTCCCTACAGATGCCCAGCATATTAGAGATAGCTTGCAATACAAAACGTGACCTATGCTGCCCTGTAATTTATACTGACATCTGAACATCATTAATGCCAGATCATATACATTTTTACACTGAAATGCCTACAGATCTTTTACAGTCAAGAGATGATGATTAACCAGGTTTTTTTTAGCAATTAAGAGATGAGCTGTTATTAGGTTGGTGACTATTTAGCATTTTAATATTTTGCAATATTCTATCAAAGTACAGCGTTAGGACCACAGACTCTTCGATTAATAGTTCTTGACTACCAAAATTGCCTAACTATTGGACAACATGACATATTGTTGTGGCCTCGTACATCAATAACGCTTGCTGTAAAATAGTGATAAATACAGCCCTTAAAACACCTACTTATCTTGCCTCTTTAGAGAAGGAAAAAAAAAAAATTAAAAAAAAAGTCTTCTGTGCTGCTTTCCCCATGAGTGCTCTGTATAACCCAAAAAGAAAAGCGGGTTCAGTTTTGAATCAATGTATGCTTATGTTTTTTAAACTATTTAGAGAGGTATTTTATGAATAACTCTTGCTTAAAGTCGAACTAAGAATTAAGGGCTATTTGCTAATATGAATATACTCCTTGATCATCTTTTTTTTGCACTAATCACAACACAAAACCTTTGCCTCCCGAGTGATGTGTTAGGACCATTAATGTTATTGGATGTTATGGGCACAAGACCCCTGCTTCTAGAACCTTCATACAACAATATTCCTTGAGAACTTTCCTCAGTAGCATTTCATAAACTGGTCTAAATCGCTGTCTTACTCATATGTGCAAAAGTATAGCAGTTCCTCTCTTCTCTGAAGGACTTACTAGAATCAAAAAGCACAAGAAAAGGATTTTTGTTACCTTCTTTAGGTCAGCAAACAAGACAACGCTGCAAAGATATCTGATGGAGAGAGAAGGAAGGAAAAAAATCCTTGTGAATTTTAGGAGATTTTTAACGTTCACAAGTTTAAAACAAATTCCTAATTACACACCAATTTTGCCAAAGATGTTTTGCTTTCCACAGTTTTTGGTAAAGCAGGATTACAAGAAAGGAAATCTTGCCTTCCAGAGCTTTCCTATTTGTAAGGAAAAGGGATGCAATTTCCTTCCTCCCTAGCCACAATTTTGAATGTTACCTTAATTACATTAGCCCTGAACTGTGAAATAAACCTGTCTGAGGTCATTGGTTTGACAGCACAAATCTCCTTTTAGCACTGCTGTACAAACAGACACACACACACAAGCTGGAGAGAAATCAACTACTGACTGCAAAGGCTTTTTTAAGGGTTATATCAAGCCCCAATCAGTGCTGGATCTGATTAATTTCAGAATACAATGAAAACTGGAAGGATCACAGGCGAATCCAAAAATGCACATGTTAAAGGTGACCACATTGAGCTGCATGGAAAACGGCATGAGGAATTGCATGAGAATTTTGATTTATTCAGAACTCAACACTAATGAAGTGAAATACTTAAAACTGATTGCTTCAAGATCTCCTATATACATAAAACTCAGTGCATTTACAGGGTAAATGGCAATTGCTCCCCTGAGAATGGGAGCATCTCCACACAAAATAGTAACTATTTGGATTAATCCAATTCCAATATATGCCAACAATAACAAAAGGTGTTAGCCCAGAGACCGTTATCAACAATGCTCGAGACAAGTTAAAAGTACTGTAAGATTCCAGAAAACTGTACTTCAGGAAGTTTCCAGGAGCAGGACTGTACACAACCACCACCGACTTCAGGCAAAAGAGGGAAGAGAATACTGGGGCTTCAGACAGATTTCTGCACTACCCACACTGTTAGTACAATTACAGCACATCTTTATCATATTTAATTTCTCAACAAAAGGCAGGAGCTTATAGCTGTTATGTCAAAAATTGCAGCTACCAAGAATAGAACAATTAAATGGATATACTAAGAACAAGGTGCCAAAACTGTATTTCCTCACACAATTACACATACAGAATTTTATTTAAGGTTTAAAACATACTCACCTAGTGAACTAAGAATCACGACAGTGAAACGTTAAGAAAACTGTTATAGCTTTATGTGAAACGTGAAAGGTTTATTTCACAGAGTCCCCTGTAGCTGGTGGCCAAATTTTCAGTAATAAAAGTTCTGTTTAAAAAAAATCTGATGTTTCTGACCCCTGAAGTAGAGCAAAACCTTTCACGAATTCCACATAAACCAATGAGTATTATTTGGCATCTACAGACATTCCTGAAAAAAAGCAGCTAAGCAGATGTGAATGCTCCCATTTTTCTCAATTTGGCATCAACTCCTAAAGTTAATTATATTTTAAGTGTGTTATGGCTGATCACTTTTGCATAAACATTCAGTTACTGTGTTTATTTTGAAGTCTGATATTGCCTCCCCTGACCAACTGAGCCAAGTTGCCAGGACACAATGAAATTTGCAGTTTTTCCAGCACACTCAAAGTTAGGAAACTCTCTTAAAATTACATTAGTGCGGTAACATGCACCAGAGATCCTCACAGATGCACTAAGCCCTTCTCATTTCGACAAAAAGCCTTCCATCTGTAGTTCAACTGAAACTCTTTCAGTATTTAGGCTGCTGCTCTACAGAAACTCTCCTGCAAAAATTTAGGTCACGTCTCCTTTAAGTGTAGATGGGGGTGTGTACGTGTATACTTACTTAGAGCTCAATGAAATTAATTAAAAGCTCCTCACCAACTTCAATGTGCATTGAATCAGGACCTGGATGAGTTCAGAGGCAAAACAATTACACTTTAATTAAACACCTTAACATTCTTGTGAAGCAGTCAACTAATTTTATAGAAGGATAAACTGAGTCAGAAAGTTTCAGAGCTTGGTCATGGTCATAAACAGAGCTGATTGCTTAACTTGCTTCCATATATGTAGTTACCCTCATAACATACAGAAAATGGACTTTCTGAAAAAAATCAAATACATTTTTGGTCTACATACTTGCAGAAAATAAAACAGAATAACCTGAGGCAAGTGCAATGGTTGTACAAATCTATTGGCTGCATTTCTGCTCCCCAATCAGTAGCTAATCTAGTCAGTCTCAGGAATTCAAATAATGCAACAAGTTGAAATTTTTAGGGTTTTTTTCATTGCAGTTTGTCTCCAGATAGAATTTTTAGGCTGTGGAGTGTGTTTTTAAAATAGCATTAATAATTATGATATATATGTTTATTTTTTTTTTAATGAAAAATAGGCTTGGCAGATTTGATACTCTGTAAAACAGAATATGTTTGAAAATACTTATTGAAAAGCACGAAGTATGATTGCACTTCCTACATTCAAACGGACATTTACACTGTACATAAAGACTGTAACGTCCTGTCAAATCACCAGCAGTGAGCAGAAACAAGACATTAACTTTCCTCATTCCTTACACTGTGCTTCCCCAACACCGCGTCTGAAAACAAATCCCAGAGTCAGAAGAATGTTCTCCTTATTTAATTACCAACTAACTTTTTTCGGTTATTTTTCTCATCTTTGATTTCTTCTCACCTATTAACACTCCGTAGCTTTGCTCATTCTGGTCTATCTGCTCTCTATGTCAATCGAAGTTCATGGACGGGCCACGGCTCTTTAAAGGGAAAAAGAACTGTAAGTCTCATCCATTCTCAGACATAAAACAGCATCAACAATGGTAAACAAAGTGCTTTGGGTGGTTTTTTTTCCTAAATTAAGTTTGTTGGTAAAAAGTTTTTAGTATATTTAAAAGTTATTTACGTATCATTTCTCACACATACGTCATTAGAAAACAAACCATTAAGACCATTAGACTACCAGCATTTCTTAGCAAGTGGAGCAGGTGACAAAATGTTTTCATTCCAATAATTTACATCTTTGGTGAACATCAGCATCAAAACATAGACAGCACCTGGACCTATTCGCGTACTTCTATACATGCAATAGCTTTAATGGAATTAAATTAATGGATACGATTACTTTACCAGCAAATCAGAACTGTCAAACTAAACAAAAAATAATCTCTCTTTAATATCTGTGATGCAGAGAGTTATTTTAAAAAAAAAATTTAAAGGCACTATGAATATGAATTACATATGGTTTCTGCTTATATGGTTTAACACAGAAGACAAGAATAAATAATAAAAAAATATATACGTATACATTGAGAGAATCTTTCAAGATATGACAGATTTCAGTTAGTCTATGGGAAAAACATACAGAACTAAGTGTTTTTTTAAAGAGGACTCAATTAAAACTATTAAACACTATGATTTTTGACATCTTTCTTATTACAAATCCAGGTTTCGTTTTGGCTGAATATTCCACCATATCATTCCGTTGTTGATAAAGAACGAACACAATCAATCGGCTTTACCATCCTGACTATAAACATCTTTGTAAAATACAGCAGAAAAAGTAATTTACTCTCACTATATGAAAATTGAATGACAACCACCTTCTAGCTGTAAGACTTATACCAACCCCCAGAATAGAAACTTTTGGCATATGTATTAGGATTACAATTTTTCCAATTAAAACCATTGACATCGGGTTCCACCGCTTCTGCGCTACGCACACAATGGTGTGGTACAGCTGTAGCAGCTGCTACTGTTCTTGTTGCATTTCAGCAGGAAATCCAATCTGATGACAGCTTGCGATAAAAAGAATTACAGTTTTGCATTTGCATGTATAGAAATATTTCTGAAGATACCCAGTCCTCCTTTTTTGGAAAAAAACAAAAACAACTCTACTGGAAGTTTCTCCAAGCATATTCAACAGCAGCCTCCAAAAGCCAACTGCCTCTCTGCATGCACAGCACTTGGGTGCGTTTTTGACGCTTAAAACTAGGTCAGATGCTCAGGAGCGATGCTTTGTAGTCAACATCAAATTCACCAACTGAAATCCTTCCTAAAAATCACAAATGTTTATGTTGGTTACAGATGACAAAAAATCTGGAGAGGAACTCACATTAAACTAATAGAAATAGAGCTATTTCACAGAAGTTGTTTCCCAGGCAAAGCATTAACATTAGTTTCACCGTACCAATCGCATTCATGTCAGCTTTATCCGCCTGTACGCCACTGCAGGATGACTTTGAATTTTTAGCAATAGATGTATATCACAGTCAATGTTTTCAATTACAAAATGTAGGGTTTGTTTCAGTTCACTTTTGGTTTTGTTTGGAAAATAACCCAAAAATTGTTTTGGAAACTTCCCTCTCTCCTCTTGCAAAGTTACAGTACTCTACGACCCCGGATGGAGGAAGGAAAGCGGCAGAAATTCATACAACTACAGATTTCCCATAAAACTGGGGTTCAGAACTTCACATTTAACGTTATTATGTTATGTATCTAGTGAAGTATAAGAGTATTAACCAGTTCTTGTTAAGACAACAGACGGACGCTTCAGTTCACATGGTCAGCAAACACCCCTCTCTCCCCACACCCCTGCACTGCCCGTGTGGTACCCGGAGCTCCTGCGAACAGCCGCAAACAGGCATCCAGGCAAACCACAACTGGGGTATTCCTGATGTGCATTCACTACAACAACTCCTATCAGGCTGTGGGATGATTTTCCTGGTGAAGATTTCAGTGTCTTCCCACTTGGATGTCAAAAAGAACCCCGAAAGCACTTTATGTCCCATATAACTTTTCCTAACTTTCATTGCAGCACTTAAAATGAACTAAAAGAGAGCTAGTGCTTTGAAGCGGTTTTGGGTGAGCCACAAAACTTCAGCCAATCAAGTCAACTTGTTCACAATGGCCTTTACTTTTGCATTTGTTCAATCCTCCATGCTTCCTTATAAATTTACACTATTACAATGCACCACACCAACTAAAAGAACGTGCAAATTACCAACAATTCCAAATTATACCGAAGAAGCTGCCGATTTCTACCAAGATGCCAGAGACGCGATAACGGATGATGCTTTTTTAGCTAATGTCAACCTGAAGCAACTCCCATGTATCTCAAGTACCCCTGACACCATTTTCCAGCTGAATCCGTTTGTCAAGGCAAACAGTAGCTTTTAGAGTAAGAAAATCAGGCTGCTTAAAAAAAAAAAAGTAGAAATACATAGTTTCCTATACGCCCCCTCACCTTGAATACCCTTACTTTCAAAATAACCCCCCGAAGTACATAGTGTAGCCTCACTTTTCACAACTGACATAGCGATCGTCCTTCATCAGGCTATTTCACAGCACACATGAGCTCCAAAATTACCAAGGGCAAAAGCTGACAGCTTGCAACGTCAGTAGCCAACAAAAACCAAACATAAAATTTTGATTTTGTAAATGTATTTAAAAATTATATTCATAAAACACTCAACAGACATGCCTATTGCCACACTGCAGCCAACTCGGATCAGAAAACTGAACCTGTCTATCAGAACACCTAACTTGCCTCCGATGTCTGTTGCTTTTTTTTCAGTTTGGTGGTTGGTTTTTCTTTTTAAACCACCACATCTGCAGAATGTCTCGCTCCCATCTCGCAGAGCATCAAAGCTTAATTTGTTCAATGTGCCAAGATGAGGAACGGTCAAATAAAAGATGATATACAACAGAGCAAAATAGTCTCTTCTCGAGGAGAAAGCAAACGTGAGTCTGAAAGTCAAACGTACCCTGATGAAGCACATCTGGATGTTAAGCACAAACTAATGCCAATTCTCATCTGCTTTCTGGAGTGCTAATGTATTCTGATTTGGGAAGCGATGCTGTTAATTCTCTCGCTCACCTTTCCAAGAGATACAGCACTATCGTGTGCCAACAAATACCGCCCATCTGTACACTAAATTAAAAGTTATGGAGTCCTGCTTCAGATGCTCTAGAAACACAGGTTTTAGCCAATACAGGAATTACCTCCCCCTCTATTAAATGCTGGCCGAGAAGCGTTTTTCCCACGCGGGTGACCGGCGTCTCACGCCGAGGGCCGGACGCCGTGCGGCATCGCACACTTTTTGTGAGATAAACGGGGGCTGCCCGGAGCCGGCCCGGCCAGATGTTGTGTTCTGTCGCCTGCTGTCGCGACACCTGCCCTCCCGACGGCTTTACGTGGGAATGACTTCACCTGCCGCAGAAACGCGGCCATTGCTGGGGTGGGACACCGCCGCCGTCAAACAGGGTGCTACATGACGTAAGGGATGATGCCAGAAAATTAAAAAAAAGGCACCTCCCGTACCTGTGCCGCGGGGCCCACGGCCTGCCAGCGCCCACCGCCAGGCTCCGGGGAGGCGGGGAACCGCGGCCGGGGAGGGGGCGCGGGAGCCGGCGGAGGGGAGGCGGGGAGGCGCGGAGG
>VXAK01020443.1:12953-27978 GCA_013399435.1 Arenaria interpres | reverse complement strand
GGGGCCGGGGCGAAGGCCGGCGGCGCGCCCCGGGAGAGCCCCGCCGGGAGCGGAGGGTGAAAAGCGTGCTGCGGGTCCCGGTGACACACGGGGAGCAGCAGACCCGTTCCCGGTGTCAGCCATAGGCTCACCTGAAGGTCCGAAACGACGGTGGCGAGGAGTGTGTCCCCGTGAGTTCCCGCAGTTCAGCAGGGCCGGGCTGAGGAGCACAAGTTCCCCGGATAAATCCCATTAATGTTAAAACAGATGATGAGACTCCTTCTCATTAACGCTACGGGAGTTAAAGACACCGCAAAAACTCTGTACAGCTGAATTCAAGCTAATCCAGCAAATGCCATCTTCCAAGAGCCTCCAACCAGAATGAATATCCACTTGGTCACCCAAGCACTCAAAAAAAATAAAAGGAATCCTTCCCCCCCGAGACAGACTGGAGCAGAGCGAACCCGCAGTGAACGTGGAGAGAAATTAATTATTGCAAAAAATAATTAAAAAAGAGAAGCAGAAGCCATCAAAGGTTAATCACCCCGGATCTGCATTTTGGCCTCCCACTGGGCTGAACAGTAATGCTGTGAACCTATCATATGCATTGGTGGGGTCAGCAAGAATACGTAGAATATATATATTCTACACCTAGATATAGAATATATATTATATAGAATATATATTATATAGAATTATAAATATATATTCGATATATTATATAGAATATATATGGTCTATATAGAGGATTCCTCTAGATTATAGGAAATACATATTTCTGTAGAACTCCTGAAGATAAAAACCGCTTTGTGTAGTAAGCATCATTCACTAAAACACATCTGTTTCCTACTCGGTATTTAACTTAATTGGATGAAAATAGTCACAGTAATGAAATAGGTGGCACTTCCTTTAACAGCTTGGTACTTAATGACATCAAAGCCCACCGCCACTGAAATCCATACCCCACCGCCAGCTAATGAAGGTCTTAACATGAAAGGCTCGGCAAAGAGCGAGCCCAGGCTGCTGACAGCAACAGGGATGGTGCAAATATGCTGGGATCCGAGATCACTAGCACATACCCACAGCACAGCAGGCAGTAATGATTATTAATTATTTAAGAAAAGAACATAAGAGCTCCAGCATAAGCTTGAAAAAAAAAATAGGCAGCAGCATTGCTCTGGGATCTGCCAGTTGGATTACTGTTAATTAGCGCAGTACATGAGTCTGAAGGAAAGATCTAAAAGCATCTTATGCTGGTAGGAGCACATAATTAAGCCATCATTTGCATCTTTGCAGTGGTATGAGTTTTCTTACTGATAACATCATGGGCCAAACACCATTTTATGACTAAGTATTGTCTAGCTCTCCTCCTTCAGCTGCCTGACTGCCCAACGCAATCTTCTATGGCAGCAATTTAATGCCCTGCACTTCTTGAGAAAGGGTTTTAGCAGACACAGATACCACAAGGCTTCCTCTACCCTTGGAGAATTTTAGGTTTATTTGCTTAAAACACTAAGTCTAAACCAGCTTCTGCCCCACCTTAGTTTGTCACCATCAAGCTTACCAAGATGTAGCTATCAAGCAAAGTGCCCTCTTGCCATTACAAGAGTCACTTTTATCACCGTAAAACACAACGGATGCTCAAGAGACCTCAACTCCCAGCTCCACAGCAGATTTAGGAGAATATTGGTGGTGTCTCACAGGAACACACAGACCTTCACAAAGTAAACAGAAGACACAAGTGCACTGTTACCTTACTGTCACCCTACTCGTCCCAACTGCAAAATGGGCATCCTACAGCTTATCATCAGCAGGGAAACCTCAGGAAGTGTAAATTCTTAAAGGTTAAGCCTTTCTAAAATTTTGACAAGTATTGTATAAAGTTTAGATATTATTTTATAGAAGTCTAACAGATTAAAATGGATTTTTCAATAGCTTCTAATCTCTTTGGTTTCATGAAGCCAACGTTTATCCTAGTAAGCCAAAACTTCATGAAACCTTCTCCTCTGAATCCCTGCTTGACTTAGAGAAATTCTCTCAACTCACCCTGTCCTTTTCTGATCTTCAGTTCTTTCTTAATCAGCTCTCAAATTCATTTAGGATTCCTTCACAGTACAGCTGCTTCCACTCTCCAAGTCCCTCTGTATTTGTTGGCATCTCCCTCTCATTAGGGGCTTCCAGCAGCATCTGTAGACACAAGCCCTGCTTTCATTGCCCAGCTGATTTAACCACAGGCAACAATAATGAAAACTCTGTTACCCTCCAAGATGTGTGTGGTACCCAATGAGGGGATTGTTTCAGAGCGGGGAATCTTTCTGCTTTCAGTAATCTTTTCTATTTCAGACTTCAGTCTGACAATTCCAATCCATCAAAATCACACTCAGATGCGGAAATGGGAGTGTTTCCTGAAAAGTAAATGCAGTTCAACCAAGCAGCTCTTTGCTTACTCAAACCAGGACAGACACTCTAGTAGGTGATGTAGGGTCACAACAGGCAGTTGACATTTCCATGACAAGTGACAAGCACAACTTGCATGGATTAGAGAGACTGAACCAGAAAACTAAAGAAATAGTTCAGCTGTCTTAGTTGCAACTCTTAATGTTTCTACAGACTGCAGTGAGGAGATATGCAGAGATATTTTTGACAGACAAAAAAAGCCCTTTAGTGTAAAAAAGGCTATGACAACCTTTTTTTGTTAATCCAGACTTAGTTTGTACAGTAGGAAACCTCAGCTGTATATTTTATTCAAAATGAGAAGTGTTCCCAGATTAAATCTGGCATTTACAAAGTTGCAAAGCACACTCTTTTATGACATTACAGAACTTAATTTCTATCTCCACCTTACAAGGATATTAACTGGACAATGAAAAGAAAAGCGATGTACGCAGACATTAACACTTCTGTCCATGGGATCTGCAGGTCCTGCCTGATGCTTTTCAGTACGGCTGCGATTATTACCAACCCATTTTTGGAGGCGTGTTGAAAACACAATTCTAAACATTAAGCTTGAGCAAGCTATTATGATAGCAAGATAAAAACATATAGCCGTGATTAGAACTTGTTTTTAAAAGAAATCTGCTACTAAATATATCATTATCACATTAGTGTGTTAAATTAAACTAAACATTTCAGTGCATGATACAGCAATGGCTTACAAATAGTTATATCCACTAACCTTATGTCTGTATTTCCTCTTTTAAGACCTTATTTTGGAGAATACTTATTCTGAAACGTTTTTATTTATCCTGTCAGTGTCAGATACTTTAGGCCACCTTTTCAGACGCTCTGAACATCTGCAGCTCGCGCTTGGCTCAGGTGAGAAGCCTGGATGGTTAAAAGTTAGGGAAGACAAATCTGGGGCAACATAATGTCCAGTAATTCCCCCCTTTCTCCCTCACAAGCGTAAAAATTATATTAAGGTAAAGTTAAAAACCCCTACAACCTCACAGCAAGGTGAAGTGTCACATTTTCCATAACTCCTAAAGAAAAACTCCAGTGTGAGCACTCCTATTCCCCTCCTGTGGGTAGCTCAGACAGAATTGAAGTAAGAGTTTACTTCCCCAATAGAAAAGACTTCCTCAGAACACAGTGAAGATAATTCAAAAATGATGGAAGTGGAGAAGCTAGAAGATGACTGCAGGGTGACTTATTTCTTTACAATGTAAAAACTCTATTTGTCCTTATATAGAAAGGGAATGGCCATAACGGAAACAAAACCAAATGGTTATATTTTGATTTGCCTACCATTTCAGTCACTAACGACATGGCCTTAACTGCCTGGTCAGTAAAGTATCATTAATACAGAAATCTCCATCAAAATTAATTTGATTTTAACAGGCAAGGTAACATTATGAACTAAGAGATCTCTTAAGAAAACTCGTCTTTTTCCTTTAAGACAAAGCTAACTTGCTACTTTTCCATTCAAGATCAAAGAAGGGAAATAATACAAGGAGACAAAGACAGAAGAAAGAGAGATGGAGCATTTGAAGCTTCAATTGTCTAACACTTTTTCTTTCAGATGAGTACAATCACTAGATTCACCCTATAGAGAAAGAAGATTAAAAAAGGGAGGTTATATACGGCCAAAAAGAACTCTGGGCAACTTAACTGATGTGTTTAAAGTTACTGTACTTTACAGTTCTTATTTCAGAAGTAAAATGATAAACAGAAAACAAAGCACTTTTAATCTTCAAAGCAACATATGATCAATAACAACTTCATAGCACTCAACATTCAAGTATCATAATCTGTATTTTACTCCAGGAGAGAAAGATGTGTAGAGAATAAGCGATCTGCCTGGGCCTAATGCCGAACCAGGGATGGAACTCAAACATCACCTGCTTGTCTGTTAAACCATAAAACCGTGCTTTCGTTTAGGAGTTGTTCTTTTGTTACCAGTTTTTATTGGAGCAAATGATTATTGTAATAAATAGATTATGGACCTTTTTCCAGCTCCTGCAGAAACTTTTGAGATATTAGCAGAGGTACATCCCAGGATTATTTGGCAAAATAGTTAGCACAGCACACCAATTAACTTACTACGCCTCTGAAATTAACCTAACCACTTCAAGTGGGTTACTTAACTGTTTGCTGGGGCCAACACAGGAATAGCTTCATACTGGCAACTACATTTACAGTCAAGGCATATCCAGCCACGGGGTTAGAGCTACGCTTTCTGACCCTTCACAAATTTTGAGAGGGGAAGTCTGGCCTGACATGCTGAATCTTGAAATAGTATTGGTCATTGATCTCAATCCCAGCTTTGTCCATCTAAATCATGAGAGATCTTTTCAAAAGCAGGAGGAGGACAAGGTTAAAAAAATATTCAGTCAAGGATCAATTTAATAGGAATTTTACTACTGCCTACAGTACTGAAATATTGAAAAAAATGAAATATTTGCAAATCAATTACAAAATTACACCTCTCTAAAACTACAAGGAAAAAGATTTCCATATTATTGTACTGTAGACGTAATGCGATCTGTGGTAGTGCTGAGAGATTTAATTTACATACTAATGCAGCCAGCAGGTTGAGGGGTGGGGGGGAGAAGAGTTACTTAGCACCAGTAATGAGCAGAAAGGAAAAGGCGCCAGCTACAGTCCCCATGGACTGTTTTGTTTTCAATAATTTGAGACTGTCTAATAAAGTCTTTTAATAAGCTGCTCTCAGCTATAAAGCTGCAATCAGCCTCTCACAGAGCATAATACTGCCCCAAACAGGAAAATAGTTCTGACATAATGGACAAAAGACCCCAGCCAAATAAGAGCTTCTTAAAAAAAAGGAGAAAAAGGTTCCATCAGTGAAAGACATAAATTATTCTATCTATACTGTGTATCTTTTCATTTCTAAAATACTAGATTTCAAAAGGATATCTATTAAAGCAAAATACCTTCTAAAAAAACCCCACATTTTCTGGTTTACTCAATTAGACAATTTACACAATTAGACAAACTTGCTCATTTATAGGGTATTTATGCCCTATAAGTGCAATCTAAATTACAACCGATCACGTGAATTTTCTGTTTCTATGCTACCCACTTCTAAGTGACTGCTACACGACATCGAGATTAACACTGCAATATGCTGTCTAACTTTAAGACTATTTCCGCTCCACTCACTCAATTTAATGGGAGCTTTCACTGAAGCTCAAGTTTAGCTATAAAAGACTAAGATATATATGACAGGTAAAACACAGATGATCTACTCCATTAAACACAGGATTCCTCACAACAATGGGTAACCTTCACTGCTGACAAATGAGGGTCCAACTCCACTGTTACCAAAGCCAGTCATGCCACCGTACACTGGAACTGAATCTACACACTTGGGTTTAAAAGTTGGTTTATTAACCATTACTAATTCTAAAAGAATCCAGTATCATCCTTTCAGTATATGTATTTCTTAATTTTTATAGTTCAAAGCACTAACAAGATGGAAGCAGATCACTTTTTTCCTAGGAATTCTGATCTTTCCGGTATTATCACCATCCTTTTCATGCCAGCAACAGATTTGCTGTGATGGCAGTTACCACATTCTACAGATCAGTTCAGAAACATGCCTAAAACTTAAATAAGCCATGCTGTCAAAAAACCACCCGATCACCTACAGAAGCTACACCTATCACTTTAGCAATATAGGCAAAGATCTCCATTTAACCCCTTTGTAATGCCATTTGCTGGAGAGTCAGCATCAACCACTGTGGCATTTGGTTATTGTACTTTGCTCTCATCTAAAGAAAAATAAATTTACCACTTCTAAAAAACAGATAATTTGTGGAGTTTAAGAAGCAAAATGGTAGCTTTCTTCTCTTGATATATTTCTGCCCCAGCTTATGGGAAAGGGAAGTGACTACATCTGTGAGTGGCAAGTCACACTTTCTCCGAGGGGTGCCAGATAATAATAGCACGTCAACACGCTCACAGCCAAACGCTGCTTTTGCCAATGAAATTTCATAACGCTTCCTCCACTTCTGAAGCTCTCCAAAGAAAGGAAGTGTGAACTCCCTGTTAAAACATATAGTCCAAAGGACCCAGAACTGTCTAACACTTGAACCCTTTTTGCACAGATAGAGGGAAATGACTTTTTTTTAGCATGCAGTTCCTTTTTTGCATGTTGCCTTTTTTTTTTAAACAGCTAGAAGCTGTAAACGGAATAGATACATCTACATGCAGCTACATTGTGTTAAAAAACTTATGATTTACTGCTTCCAGTTCCAGACAAAGCAACAATCATAAGGACATGTCAAGCTCTTTTTCTGTTCAGAGAAAAAAAGATACAGTTGGTTTCTTCCCATATCCTTTTCTCTAGCTAGGGGTAAAATTACAAAGGGAACAGGTATGAAATTCAATTAAGAAATGTCTTTTCTATCAGTGCCTGAGTTTATACCAAGGGTAGAATAGACCCGAAATGCGCATTTCTCAAGCTGAAAAAGTTCTTAGTGGAATATAGGCTTCCAATCAGCTCAGACAAAACGCTAACAGGTACTGAATTTAAGTATGAAGCTGCCAGTATTTTAAGAACAAGATCCCCTATATTGATTTTACAAAAAATAGTTTATCAGGAAGTTAAACACATCTAGAGTCCCAAGTAATTTCTTCACACTCAGAGCTATATGAGATTTTAAATCCTCCTACACCCTGAGATTATTCAGGATTCTAACTTCTCTGTGGAGGCACACACCCCACACACACCCCCCCAGCACCACCATCTGATAAATAGACTGAGCAATACTTGTACCGATCACGTAACGAGAGCTTTCCCTCCCCTTGTTAAACTTGTTTCTACTCGCAGCTATTTCATGCTGTCTCAGCAATACTGGGAAATAACGGTAGCATGTAGTTATACACCCAGAGCCAAAGCGAGGGGTCGCAGAAAGGGCTTCTCGTTGCCATTTCCTAGCAATTCCCTGTCATTTCAATAGACAAGGTTAAACGACTCCAGAAGCCTCCCTACAGGGCTCCCATTGTTTGTCACTCAAGGCTAGGACACAATGGCGCTCATTCATGCGCACAGCAAACACGCAGCTGAGGGCCAGCGATCACCACACAGTCTCGTTTTGGTTCTTCTGCAAACAGTTTGTAGAAAGATGGCATTTCAAATAAACTATGTCAGTTTTCCAAAGCTTCAACACACTCCTAGTACAAACTACTTAGTAGGGAGTCCAGACAAAAATTAAGGTAACTTGAGAGCAACTTAGAAGAATCACCCCAAAAAACCACTCGCTTATTAGGACTGCTCCTGAAAAAGATCTCCTTGCTACAACCACATGCAAAAAGATTACATTTTTAATAGTTAGAGAAATACACATTCAGAAAAGTTCGAAATAGCTGATTCTTTCCAAAGACAGTCATACCATGCTTTTGTTGTTAGAGTACCACTTAGTGTTCAGCCTCAGAGCTCATGTTACTGAGGGGTACAGACACCGAGGTTCCAAAGTGCACTTAAGGCTGTTTACTTAATATCTTCTGGTTAAGAACCCAAGAGGTTTAGGGTTTGGGTCTTTTTGTTTTGCTTTTCTTTTTTTCAGCATGTTAAAAATAGAAAAAACCAAATGCAATACGACAGAAGTCCAATGCTGCTGATAACTGGAGAGACACAAGCCTCACGCACCTCTTCATTGTTTCGCCTTTTCTACTTCAAAACTTGCTAGAGCAAAGACTTTGTCTCCTGAGCCTATGGGAGGAAAAAACATTTTCAGTAAGTACTAGAAGCAATTGGGAATTTCCTTATATACAATTTAAATCAAGTAAAACATTTGAGATCAAAACTACTTTTTTGAAAACCAGAACATCTGACTTAAAAAAAAAAGAAAAAAGGAGATATACTGGCTTGACAGGTCTGAAATCAGCCACATAGTGCTGAGCTCGGCTGGGATGGAGTTAACTTTCTCCATAGCAGCTCTCCTGGTGCGAGAGCGCTGTAAAACTGCATTTTCACAATGTGCCAAGAATTGCCAAATTCTCTGCATCAAACAGAGGAAAAAGCTCTTCTAAAGAGAGTCATTAATGTAAAAAGGATCTGTGTCTAACTGTAAGAGCAGTATCTCTGCTTGAGATACGCCACTCAAGCCTTCAGCATCTTTGGCAGCTTTAGGTTGATGGCCAGACTCAATGATCTGAAAGGTCACTTCCAACCTAGACGATTCTGATTATGGGCAACACTTGGCATTTTATGGATATTTGGCACTGAATTTATTTACTGCATTATTTTTTGTTCACGGATAATGTACCAGAGTTTCATTGGTAATAAAATAGAAAAATGTACAAAAAAATTAATGGCATAAATATTTTGTTCGTATTTTCTCTTTCGTAGGGGAATCACAGGTATTTCTATTAATCAGTGTTCAATGGGGCAAAGAAATTGGAGGTTGTGAGAATGAAAACTTACCAAGGTCAGAGGAGACTCTCTCAAACTGGCTGAGGGCTGCACCTGCGTTTGCTGACAAGAACATCTCATCATCTGAAGTGAGCTAAATCAAGAAAGGCCATAACTGTGAACTTGGTACATCAACTGTGCGTTTTTCCCCACTGTTGTAATTCCCACCATCTACATGGGCACATACATGAACTACAACAGGTTGCAGCAATTGTGAATTTGCAGTTTAAGTGGCAGCATTAGCTAATGTATTAAAAGCCAAACTAAAAATGCAAACCACTCTCCCTACCACTGAATTTTTTCTCTATGGCATCTGTCAGCCCAGAGAGGCCAGCACATCTGACATCAGACACGCCTCTACGTGCATCACTAAGTTTCCAGCTGACCTCCAGTGAGAATTTTTGATGAAGTCGTCACACTGCAACTCTGTACCAAAAAAATATGCCAAGGATGTCAATTCCTTTCTGTCACGTGGCCAATACAGTAGTGAGCTCGCTTCACATCATCTACTGAGGAAAGTGAAAACATGCAGTCACTACCAGCTTTCACCACGCTAAGAGTCAATGACCTAGAAATGGTTCTCTTCCTTTCAAGTGTCATTTGCACATGTATGTTTTGCATTTATATACGTGCCCTGTTGCCTTGTGACAGACACCCATAAAATATTTACAATAATTAAATAGTAACCTACATTTGGAAGGTTCTGATATTCCAAGTTAAAACTCGCTCATTTAAGTAGCCTCAGACATATATCCTTATTAAAGCAAAGCGTGTGTCACACTGTTCAGTGTTTGAGTCATTTTATTTATTAAAAATATAAAAATCACGTACAGACATTCAGAATGATGTTAGAATAAGGGGAAAAGTATTAGTTACCTGCCTTTGCAAGCAAGCATCTAACTACTTAAGACTCTGCAGTATTGTGCAGAAAAAAGCATAATATTTACCATCACTTTTCACATTCAGGACAGATGTGACACTACTATCTGAGCAAGTCCTCTGTAAAGTAGGTTACTGATCATTTCGAAAGATCAAGAGGCTACGGCAAAGCAGGGAGAAGTGGCTTATCTGAAGCGAACCAAGGAACTCCTGCCAGGAGGATTAGACATCTTCACACATTCAGTTCACAGTCTTAACTAACCTTTTAACCTATTCCCAATACCTTTTTTTTTTCCTCTGGCAGTCAAGCAATAAAAAAATATTCTGAGGGGAAGCATTTGCTAATATCGTCTACCTGGAATGCAGCTCCTTTAATTACTGCATTTGATTTTTTCCTAAGAAAGTACAGAGATACACAGCAACCCACCGTCTTCATACACCATCAAAAAAAGAACTAACTTCTCTTCCTCCCTCTAGTGGTAAAAACCCCAGGGATTGTTCTGCCACTGATGTACTCAGGGAGGAAACAATCAGTTTACCACTCATCTCTCCAATGAATTTACCTCACACTAAGAGGTAGGTATTATCACCTATATAGGTGATATATAGTAGTATAAAAATAGGTAAAGCTCAACATACGTCAAAAGTCTTGGATGGTTCCTGCCAGATAGTAGTTAGCCAGTAAAAGTGTTGTTTTGTAGCTTTTTTAAATATCATCAGCTTGTATCAGCTTCTAAGTGCTTCATTCATACGACCCACCAAAGAAAGCATTTTATAGTAGAAACAGCCTTATATAAATGCACAAAGTATATAAATGCACTACTTGATACATGTTCAATAGCAAGTACTTCAAAAAGCTTAGCCTTAAAATGGAAGGACATTCATGTACTACAAAAATGAGCCGCATTTTATCATCATTTGCTCATAAACAAATGTTGTACTGTCTTATTTTAATGATTTTAAACTCCTCTTCGATATATAGGCATTTCTATTCATCTATTTATCATACCAACACCTTACCTTCTCTCCAAGCTTTCTGAGGGCAGTCAGGATTTCCACTTTCTGCTGTGTGTACAGGTCTCGTCCCAACTTGCCTACTATTAAGTCTCGGTCCATCTGTACATCAGGGGAAAAATACAAGTCGAAATATATAAGATTCCCATTAGTTTCACTCAACACACCAGCAAGAGCAATGCAACAGCCTAAGAACATCACGGTACCCATGGTAAGCGATGGACAGAGCTACCCATAACTTAAAAGATGGCCATGGAGATTTTCTGATCATTCTGCAAATACTCTTTGCACTTAATTTTAGTGTTCTTGATTTCTGCGAACTTGAATCTCTTTTAATCAAAGACTGCTATTCATTCAAAACTAGGCATCATGTGTCACGGGTACGTGGAGAAATCACATTTCATTTCACTTTATCTGGATCTCAAGTTCAGTCCAGATCTCTGAAACAGAGTGCACTCTCCAGCCCCTCAATACAATCACAGATTCATACTCTTCAGATTTTCTATTTGCAGTTATGCTCAGTTCACTATCTGCTAATCACATTTTTCTTTTCAAGCAGCAAGATGGAAGATAATTCAAGAAATACACATTATTGTCCCCATTTATAACTGAACAAATTCTGAAAAAGACCTTCTCTATCTCCTTATGATGCTGCCACCAAGGTTTCTAACACACTTGGTGCTCTCCTTGTAATCATTACACATTTAGAGCAGTCTAACTCAAACAGTTTTTAGAGTAAAACAGAAACCTTCACCTCTGCCAACCTTGTCCTCAGTTGCCTTGGTTGCTTCTTTGCAAACATCCTAATTACTTCTGGAGTTTTAAATGCTTGGCTGATGGCAGCCTGTATTGCCTAAAAGGAAAAGAGCAAGAATGACCAGAGCTAATAGCAGCCACAAGCTATAGCTGCATGACAAGATCAATGCAGGCTGGAAAGCATCATTAGTACCCTCTGCATCGTTTGATAAAGACAGCTTTTCTGTCTTTGCTTAACCGTTAAAGTGAGATTAAAAAAATACATGACCTTTATGCAAGGTTTGAAAAATCTACTGATTAGTGCAACTACACTGAGAAACTTCATTACATTCCAGGTCTTAATTTCTAATCATTTCCAACATCTTCCTGATAGCAGCACATCACAAGCGGATGTGCTATGCTATCTTTAGCAGTTTTAATGACACACTGATGACTACAGCACTTCTAAGGGTAAACAGAGTAAGTGACGAGGCAAAGCTACTGTTATTCAAAATCCTCTATGGAGTATCAAAACTATTATGATTAAATCTCACCACAGTTACGTTTGGACAAAGCATGATCTTTCTGGAAATAAAACCCTAAAACATGTGGCTCAGAGGGAACAAATGATGCTCTAACTAAACATCTGAAAAGAGAGAAAATAGATCAAAAGTTTGTAAGTCAGCGTAAAAAAATGAACAATTCACCAGAACAACTTAAAGTTACGAAGTCGCTCCTATAGCCTTATCATTTGGAATGGTATATGAATCTCTGAAATACAAATTAGCAAGAGCAGCACAGGAAATGCTATCGTTACACTTTCTAACAAACAGGCATGAACTTTACTTCTCACAGTATATATTGCCCTGGATCGTCCCTCACACTTTCTATATTAATTTGTATTATTTTATGTTTCTTTCTACTATTAAGGATCTGATCTATTTAGTGCCTGCAATTTCCTACTTTTTCCTACAGTGTTATTGTTATAATTCTTCAACTTTTTTTTCCCTTTTAAAATGAGGAGACCTAACAGTTTTTATATGTACACATATATTAAATAAAAACAATAGATGCATAGATCTAACTTTCACACATGCCTGTCTAACAATTATAATGAACCACTTTTATTTATTTTCTGTTTCACTGAGTCCAAACAGAACACAAGCTATTTTTAGTAACACATTATCCTTACCAATTGCATCCCGCTGAGCTCGTCCACCAAAGTCATATCTCCAGACATAATCTTCTTCAGCGAGTCATTGATCTCACTCAGCTGTTCTAGAGTTTCTTTTTTGGTCTCTTCATACTCATCTGCATCTAGCTCCTCTCTAAAGAGGATCCAACAAGACAGATTAATTCATAGGACTAAGCCTGAGATATAACGTGGAAGAAAGGATGTCAGAGAACATCATGAAGCATGCTTCCTCGGATAGCAATGAAAACATTCACACCACTTCAGATTATTCTCCTCTATCCCTCTTTGCTGAAATTTAGCTAATGCATATGTAGTTTTCCTGGCTTTGCACCACCTCCTAGCCATCCATGCACTTGTGGTGTTTGTATGAAGTCACTTGTACTAAAATGGCCCCGACAACTATGAGAGACTCAACAGCTGGTGCAGTATTTAAAAGCGTATTTTGGCTCTCAATAAAAAAATGCAGTGAGATTGTCTTGCTCAAAGCTATAGTGAATCAAACTATTCAAAAAGCTCACCTCCTTGTGCAAAAACCACCGAGGTATTCAGGAACAACTGATCCTGTTTTCTAAACCTCGTCCAATTTAAAGAACAGTACTACTAACCCTTGGAAGTTATAACTGTTCTTGAAAAAGAATATGTACTGTGTGGGCAAGTCTGAACTGTAGTTAAAGTATCTAAAAACTACACAGAATGTTTAAGTGCAGGTACCAAAAAGAAAAAAACACCCAATTTTTCCTTGGCGATTCAGTGTCTATCTCAAGTTTTATTAACCCACAAAAAACTTAACACAATTGTATGAAACAAATCATATGAAGATGTTAGACAAGCAAAAAAAACATAAACCCCAACATCCCTAATTATAAGACAAAACAAAACAGAAAGAAAAGCAATTTGCTAACTGCTGTTAAAGAAAACCCATATGAAAATTGTGAATTCTGTGAACAGTTAAGAAATCTGTTAACAGTAAAAGTTAAGAAGTCACACAGAAATACAAAGTTTCAGAGAGAACAGTAATGGGTATTTCCACTTGCATGTTACTCAACAAGATGATAAATAGAATTATCTTAATAGAAAGGGGTTTTAAAATAATCTTTACTACCTAACACAAATATCCTACCTAATTTAAAAATATAAAGCCACAGCAAAACACAAAATAACACAAAAAAACTCCGCAATATTTTTTAAATAGATCCCTTTCTTCTGCCAACCAGTTAAGAAAAATATTACTATATAAGAGGAAAGCAACTATTTTTATTACCTGCACTCCTCCAGATCTTGAAGCTGCTGCATTAATCTATCTAACTGCTCTTCCAAGTTTTGTTTTAGTTTACTGGTCTCCGTTGTTCCTCTTGAAGCCATTTTCTGTTTTCACATGTAAATTGTAAGTTGTTACATGACACACCTAGGAGAAACAAAGCTTATTTTAAAACGCTCCAAGTACCAATAAAATTATGGAATATCTTGAAGATGGAATGTCTAATCAAAACACTCCAAGAGCCTTGCAGTAGAAAGACAGAAATGTTATGCTGGGTCTATAGGATTATTCTCTTTGTAGCAAGAGGCAGTTCACCAAGGCAATAATTCAAACAGCCACAGACAATAAAACCAAATAAGTCTGAAACCAAATAGCAATTACTGGAACATTGAGGTCCCGCTACAGGAAACAACAGAATCCACTCTTCAACTGCCCTTTGAGAAACTATTTCAGAGATAACAACCCGGAAGCAGGTGTCTAAAGCATGCAAACACCTTAGAATCATCAGCTGTAAAAATAACACAGAACTCTGGAGACAGCTGGTGCCTCCTTGGTTACCGACAGAAGCAGCCAGTCTGCACTAAGGCCAACGACTCCCGCAGCCGAAAGACGGTGAAGGCAAGGCGACCCTCGCCGCTGGAAAGGTGCGAGAGAAGGGACCGAGCAGGAGGCCCAAGGAGAAGCGAGAGGAAGGAACTCGGTCGCTGTCCGGGCACAGCCCGTCCTCGAGGCCGGGGCTCCAGCCCCACTATTCCTACTTCGCGGAGGTGAGCCCGCCCAGACCCGCTCCTGCACGCACAGGAGCCCGAGACACCCTAGCCGCCCACCTCAGCCCTACCGGCCAAACTGCCCGCCGCCCAGGCCCTGTTCCGCCGCCCAGGCCCTGTTCCGCCCCGTCGGCCGCCCCGCCTCGGCCCCCCCACCGCCTCACCTGGGGCAGGCCGCGCCGGGCGAGAGCGCAGAGCGAACTGAGGGAAAACGGGCCGCCTCCCTCCGGCACGGCTTCCGGCGCGCTGCGGCCAATGAGAGCGCGCCGGCGCCGCGCCTGGGCCAATGAGAGCGCGCCGCCGCGGCCCCGCCCAGTGCGGCC
>VXAK01020443.1:0-12870 GCA_013399435.1 Arenaria interpres | reverse complement strand
CTGGGCTGCGCCCCGATCCTGCGCCCCGCAAGTTGGGGGGCCGCCACCGTGCAGGCATCTGGCGGCGTGGAGCTGTGGGGAGGAGGTCGGTGAGAGGGACCGAAACCTAGAGCGCTTGGCTCGTGAGACCTTCCAGCCACAGCCTCCGCACCGGAAACTTAGCATTTAATGATGTTTATATGCTGCAAGTGTGTTATTAAGCGTGCTTAATAATTATTTACCTCTGAAATATAAATGGGATTGACATTGGACGCTCACCATTATTGGCTAATCCGCAGAAGCTGACAGGTTGGTGGTCAGAACCATCCCCAAACCTACTGCCAGCGTTATTTGGTGGGTTTTTGTACAAATACGTGTCCAATCCGGCTCAGCACCAGCAGCTCTGCAAATAGCACACACTAAATATTGGTAAGGTCATGTATAAGCATGATGGGATTATACATGAGCACGCGTGTAAAGGGCACATGACGGGGCACTTCATTTTTCCTTCTGAAGGAGAAGGGAAAGCGATCCAGGATGTCCCACGCTTAGGGACAACCTGAGTGAAGGCCATAGGACTTTCTTTTCGCTTCTTAAATCTCTGTAGGGAGGGTTTACAAATATCTCATGTACTATTTGGCAGAAGAGAGCATTCAAGACTGTTCTCAGTTTTGTGAAACTAAGCGCTTACCTGGATACGGGTTTCTCTCACCTCTGGAGAGCAGGAGCCGGGCTTCTCGTTTGCGTCTGGGGCTGAAACTGCAATAATTAGAGTTGTGTCAAGCAGGGCCAAATGATACGTAATTAATCAAAACTACTTATGTCAATATACACTACAAATAGGCATAGTTCCAGATACAGCTCAGGCAGCGGCTGGGCTTTAATCATCACTGGAACCTGTTCTTCTTTTTCTCGCCTGGGATGTGCAAATTGCATTGCTTTCCCCCAAAAAGCTGGAGCTCGGTGAAGGTCAGTTCCTACCAAGCGGATCCGAGCTCTGAGGGTGCGAGGCTGGTGAGAAGGACGAGGTAACAGTGGGGGTGATCATAGGATGGTACCTCTGTTGTTTCCTCTGCTCTCCACATCAACTGGGCAGCTCTGTTCTAGGCAGAGAGAGCCAGGCAGGGGATGTCAACGCAGCTCAGGAGACTGAGGGTACGTGCAAACTACTGAATTATATTCCCAATTTCTAGGCAGATCGGAAGCACTACAAGGTGAATTTGTGGTGCAACAACTGCCTGTTTCTGAAGACTGTAAATTCCGCAAGCAGCGTGCAAAAGGACATTTGACCAACTCTAGAAAAAGCACTATATATTTTCATCTCAAAATTTTCTATTATTTTTGTCCTTGCTTTTGTTTTTTTTTGAAGAAAAAAAACCTTTTCAAATTTGCAGCGTGAGTCACTTTCTTTAGAAAGTAGGGCTTTATGCATTACAAAGGGAAGTGTCACTCCTTTCCTTGCCTGTTCCCATGGGAACTCCCAGCGATGCCCCTCTGAACACTGCATTCCAAGCGACACCAGAGCCTTCAGTGCTGAACTGCTCTGCGGTAATAAGGAATATTTTAAAAGTCTGTGAAACTCTTGAAAGCACTGAAAAGTACCAACACTTGCAAAATGCGAAGCCTTGTGAGGCTTCCTTTTATTCAAGGGCTATTTGATGTTGGTAGATAGTAGCTGTTGGGAGATTTAGCTGTGATGGTGTCTGAGCTGCTCTCTGTAAAGGAGAAGGAATGCGCGGGTGACCTTTGCAGCAGGGATGTTGTAGAAACAATGGGAGACTCTTCAGCGCTCAACACAGATGTCACACATCTCACAGACAACAACGGTAGGAGATGAGCCCGTAGCATATTCCAGTTGTCATTTGTTCAGGGCCAGGCTAGGGGAAACCATCTTGGCAAGCCAGAATGTTCTCATGAAATAAAAGAACATTGAGAAGCAAAAATCCATCTAATGGTGAAAAAGATAAGTGGTGACATTTCCTTATTTTCACCAGTTCTTAAGCAGCTTTCTGAAACTGAAGATCAGAATTGGAACAGCGCTGTTGTATTTTTAAAAAGGGAAAAGAAATCTCGTATTTAATTGCAGCTTTCACTAAACTTTTTTTAATGCACTATTCATCTATCAGCTGGTCCGCTGGTACATCTAACATATACTTTCTGCAACGCAAAGTAGTTTGGTTGTTATCACATTTAGTCCATAGCACTCTCTTCCCATATACCAAGAGTATGTAAAATGTAAATAAATCCCGAATGAAAAATGCTAATGCTCCTTTCCTCCAGAATTTAATACAATATAATGTTAGTTCTAGAGATTTTGCTGAAAAGACTCACTGCGATTTAGAGTAGCAGCACTGAGAACTGTTGTAGGATGTTCTATTGCCCTCTGAAAGCGCTAGAAGGAAGGAAGTTACTTAGAAGGAAGTTACTTGTAAGGAAGTTCCCTTCAGATGTGTCTCTTGGCACTTGATGGCATTGGCATCTTAAAAAAACTGCAAAGTTGTAATAGGGTTTGTCCTGCAATCAGGACCAAGAATCTCTCCTCATGCGGTTTTTCTGCATGAGCTGCTTTTCTTCACAGTGGGCAGAACGCCGTCCTCTCTTTAGGCAAACAGCCTGTTCTCATTGATTTAATATTTAAAAATGTTTCATCTTGCATATAGGAGGGAATTGCAGCTGCTGTGATAATACATGGGCAAGGCAAATTTGGGTTCATTTATCTATTACATATGACTTCTTCCTAACACTCTCTTGTCTCTACATCCTTGGGTTCTGAAGCCCCACAGAAGAATTTTCCTCCTTTCTGCAACATAATGCACTGCAGTCTCAGCTCCTTGCGTTGTATCTCTGCCCAGGGATAACCAGAAAGAACTGGAGGCAGTGGCTTCAATCTCTTAAAAATTGGATAATGCAGCATCACATGAACAATCACAGGCCAAATGTTGATGGAAGGAAAATACAGTGTTCGATTTGATCTTGGAGTCTGCTTCTTGGCAGCACAAGTAAGAATAACTATTTTTTAATCTCATCTTTTCTTGTAGCAGCTGGTAACTAGCACCAACATTCTCCAGTTGGCTCTGTAGCTGTGAGGAATGGCTATGGAAGATCCTGACAAGAAGACTGAAGTGGTACTGCTGGCCTGTGGGTCCTTCAATCCCATCACCAACATGCATCTAAGGCTCTTTGAGCTGGCTAAGGACTACTTTCATGAAACAGGTAGGATGGTCATTTATATCGTTCAAAACAGCTCTGATAACTAGACACTTCAGGTGAATATTTTGTGTATATGAACATCTGTCTGACAGCGACAGGTATTTTTGGAAATACTAATAAGATGTTGAAGCTAGAATGTGTGTATGTATCATACAAAATCATGTGGGCCAAATACATGAGAGAACAGTCTTACATATGTGTTGTTTATTACTAATTTTAATGAGCTAAAGCATGAGTTGTATAGTTTTTTCTTTATAGAAATGTATCTTTCCAATATATCTTACTAAATCTTTAATCATGCTGCCCTGTGCAATGGCAGTTGCGTACCGTACTTTTCCACTGGGCTGGCTATCAGAGCAGGCATTGGTGTTCTAAGAGAATGCAGTGGATAATGGTTATGCCGTAGCTTAAACACAATACAGTGGAAGTAACATCTGCTCAGTCGCTTTTCATGTTCTTGTGCGATGTGTTTTTTCCACAGGAAAATACAAAGTCATCAAAGGAATAATTTCACCAGTAGGTGATGCATATAAGAAGAAAGGTCTGATCAGCGCAAATCACCGAGTAACTATGGCAAAACTAGCTACAAAAAATTCAGATTGGGTGGAAGTTGATGATTGGGAAAGCAGCCAGAGTGAGTGGTTGGAAACACTAAAAGTTTTAAGGTATTCTTCAGCCAAACCCTACAAAGTCTCAACAACCTGTACAAGGATAAGGAATGGTGTTAGCTCTAACAAGTTAGAATAATAGCAGCCTGATCCCACATCACATGAATAGACTCAGTGAAGTCTATTCCATTTATATGAAAGCTGTAGTTAAAGGCTGGCATGAGAATTGTCTGAAGGAGTATCTTTTTTTTAAAGTTTTACATTTTTCACTCTTTCAGTCACTAATACTTCATTGAAGTTCTTCTTTTTGAAAGAAATTTTTACTAAAAAAGAAACAAACCAACCTGTAGTTGTTGCTTTGAAGTCTTTGCACTTTGACCATTTTATGACACAAGTCCCTGCTCCAGCAGATCAGTTCTTGGATGGCTTGTCTGCGACCAAACTGCAGGAGAAAGTGGTGAAGGATTATTTAGTAGCTTTTCCCTACATTCTCCTACATCTTTAAAATACGTCTGTTTTGCAGGTACCATCATCAAAAGCTTTTATCTCCTGATGCTACTAATATTCTGCAGAATGCTGTACCTTTAACTAAGCCAGGTCGGAAGAGGAAACAGGAACCAAATAGGCATGACCCAGTTAAAAAGAAAAATCAGAATCCTGATATAAAAAGTTAAGTCTGTTTGCAAATGAAGTGCTTAACAATACTTGCTATTTCAAGGGAATTGCATTGATGAGTTATTTTTTTTTAATGCTGTTGATGCTAGTTCTTGGTTCTGATTTCACTGAACAAGTTTATTCCCTGAGATCCCACAACATAAAGCAGTAGGCTTCGTAACAAGACAACTGTAAGGATAACATATAGAGGACACGAAAAACGCTCAAGATAATAGAAATTTGAACTGAAACAGGTCTGTGCTATCCATTTACCTACAGAACTTTGCTATACTGTAGTTACAGCTGGAAATTTTGGATCATATTATAAGTTATTATAAGTATAAGCTTCTCTAGATTCCCAATAAAACATAGTATGGAAGAGACGCCCCTGAAGTCAAGGTTTTTTTGGTCATATTTGGTTTCCTTTTACATAATGCCCTCTGTCCCCTGTCCCATAAAAGCTAGCTCCACTTCTGTAACTATGGAATGTCACATAAAGTTTTAACAGCATTACAGGATCCTTTCAACTTAGCTCTTCTGGAATTTTCTCTATATTTTCTTTTACTTTGATCCTCACAGTGATTGATTCACCCCAAGGCCAAATGAGCATATCAGAGTTAATTTTCCAGTTCTTTTGAACGAAGGGACTCCCATAGCCTTTTTTTCAGAAGAATTCTATATTGAGGCTACTAATTATAAATGCTATGCTCTGAATCTTTTTTTTTTCTTCTTTCATTCCATTGTCTCATCTTAACCATTAAGTTACAGAGATGTAGCCTAGAAATTAAATGTCCCCATCAAGTTAGCGAAAATCTGGTGACCTAAACCACGCCCTGTTTCTCACTTACTCTTCTTTTTAAGGTGTCCCACAGGTTAAACTGCTTTGTGGAAGTGACATGCTGGAATCTTTTGGGATCCCCAATCTGTGGAAGTTGGAGGACATCACTGAAATTGTGAAAAATTATGGCCTTGTATGCATCAGCAGGGCTGGAAACAGCGTTGAGAAATTCATCTATGAATCTGATATTTTGTGGAAACATAAGAATAACATTCACCTTGTGGAAGAATGGATCACAAATGACATTTCCTCCACCAAGATTAGGAGAGCACTGCGGAGGGGCCAGAGCATTCGTTACCTAGTACCTGATGTAGTTCAAGCATACATAGAAAAAAATAATCTCTATACTCCAGAGAGTGAAGACAGGAATGCTGGGGTTGTCTTGGCGGCTTTACAGAAAAATGCAAGTGATTCCAAGAACTAACAGGCACTATACAACTAACTTTTTGCTGTGAAAAAAGTTACAGTTCAGTACAGGAAGATGTGTTTTTTGGGGGTTGGGGTTTTGTTTGGGTTTTTTTTTAAGTAAATAGTAGGCTAATTCTGTGGCTTTAGTACATATTAGTTGCTGTTGAGGTTTGTTGCACTCAGTAACTGAATCTGCACAATCGTTTTTAAATCCATCAATAAGATTTTCATGTTTAGACATTTTTTCACAGTCCAATGAAATAAGTACAAGAATTCACACTTGCATGTGAGAATTAACAAACCAAAAAAAGAAAATGTTCTGATTCCTTTTAACTCAGACTGCTCTGACTGCTATTTATAAAATATTAACACACAACACAGTGTCTTAACAAAGACATTTAATTTCAAAATGGTGTGCTTACTGATTGTAAATCCGTGTAACTCATTTTTTAAAGAATTGCCAACGTATGGTGCGTCTCAAAGAAATAATTTAGATCTATCCTGGAAAGGAAAAATTAACTCCTGGCTGAAGTGGTGCATTGCCTGCCTTTCAAATATGCAGCCAGTTCATCTGCCGTCATGCAATTTGCTCCCAGAAATAATTTGTGCTTCGCTTTTCCACTCATGTTCCAGAACTGTACGTTAAGCTCAGCATGGTTTCTCATGGAAGGACAGACCTACTTCAGAAACTGGTTTACAGCCATTGATTTAATGGATAGAAATTAATAGTGGTATCATTGCACTGATTCTCAGACAGTTGTCCCTTTATTTCAAATAATAGATGAGCTTTTACATTTGAGCCAAATGTATATAGCCAGAATTGTTTTCTGCAACTGGAGTTGAAAAGAAATGGTACGATATTAAGACTGTACAAAAGTGAAATGTTTTTCTTTGCTAGAAATCTGGTTTTGAATCTAACAGTGTACTGTCTGTATTATGTGAATATAAACTAGGGAAGCACCATGAATATCATGGTGATAGAATTCTACCTCCCTTTATTTGCTGTAATCTCATTTTTGTTTGAATTATGTGCCTTTTTGAAAAGGTTTCCAAGATGCTACCTAATGGGTCAACAGCTTTTTAATGCTATCTCCACAAGATGACTCTGTTCACATTTTTGACATCCACAAATCTAGCAGAATCTGAGACTCTCAGGGCAGGAAGCCTAAATGCTTCTTGTTGGGCAAGTCTAGAACCAGAGATGTGTTCCAGGATCATAACCGTGCCAACCCACCATCCTCCTTCCCTGAGCAGAGGATCCCCAAAGAGCCGAGGCAGAGGTGTAGGCTTCCCTAGGAATTTAGGGAAAGTGTGGAAGCCAGAAGCCAAACACAGAACATCAGAGGTGGCCCTAGGGCTTGCAAGGCTCGTATAAAACCCAGCAGGGGAGTTGAAATGCTGTTGGGGAAAACCTGTAACACATGGTGGAGGCAAGCATCGGGCGTGCAAACTTTGGAGCCCCACATAAAATTCTGAAATTATGATACACTAGAACATCCATGTTCTGCTAGCTCCAGCCTGTAAAGGTGACTGTCTGCAAAGAATCAACAAGGAGATTAGTAAAATAAAATTGTCACAACTTAGAAGCGCATCTGTAACTGCACTGTGACAGAAAGTAGCATCAAGGATTCTTAGGTTTTTTGCTGGTGATTCCTCCATCAAATGTGCTGGCTGCCATTTGTTCCTCTAGAGCTCAGGTGAGCTTACACTGTCCTTTGATAATGGGGCTTTATCATCATAATTTATAATCAATAGTAATAAAGGTACTGAAGTGAAACATAATTTATACCCCCTGTGAGACTTTAGCAATCAAACTGCCGTAACTGATAGAAGATAACTGCATTATTGATGGACAAGATCTACTTCTTTCTTTTGCTCACTGTTTTTATTTCTGACAAGAACAGAGGGCAAGAAAGATTTATTTCCGACGCTGAAGTCAACCAGTGTGCTTCTGAATAAACAGAGCAGATCTAATGGGAAAGCACCCTATTTATGTGGCCACCTTTGAGAGTAAAACTGCACTTTAAGCTAGGTTTATTCTTCTAAATAATGATGCTGGTGTGTGTTGGTGCACTTTGTGTAATTCTAGAGAAACTGCAAATTCAATAGGATGTTTTATAAAGGTTTGGTCTAACATGTTTCACTGGGTTTGAATGTAGTTATGTGTGATAGATCTTTCAACAAAATAAATATAATATGCTACTTTTAGTCATCCTGTTATTAACCAAATCTGATGTCTGATGCCTGTGTGATTTTTAAGTAGACAGAATGATGTCGGTACAGTTTTGTCTTTACAAAATAGAACATTGTTCAAAAATTACACTGACTGGTGAATACGGATCTTTTGTTTTACTAGAGCGATCCAGAAACCGGTCTGTTACAACACTAGAAGTAACCACACACTGACAATCTACTGTTCGAATCCGTTATAAATATCAGCATCGCAGTCAGTGATGTGGCCTATTGAAAAATGTTAGACAAGTATAACTTTCAAGAGTGGACTAGATCTAGAAGAGAATCTATATACTTCAAAATATAAGGTTTGTGAATAATGCAGTTCAGTAACTTCTTTATAAAAGAGTTGTAACACATTCACAGATGTTCTACAAATAAAAAAGAGGCTTTTTTTTTTCTTTACATCACTGCATTCGGTTCTGCTGTATTAAGAGAACATAGGGCCCTTATGCCACGTGTAATTCAGACTCAAAAAATTTTATAAATACTGGAAAAGCAGCAGAAGCCACTTTATCTACCTCTGTAATGAGGCCACATCCTTAATGCAATGTGTTAGATGGACAGTGCTGCACAGCAATTAAGATGGAAGTGGAAAAAAAATTCTTTCCACAAAAAAGGATTTTTAAGGGAGAAAGAAATGACCCATCATAGGACATTGCCAGGGCACTCGGCAGTTCTTACAAAAAGGTCCATAGGCAATTCTTTGGCTGAGCCTTGAAACAGTCACCCTAGTACTCTTTTGTAAATCTTAGTTTGAGATCAAGTACTGATTTACAGAAAGAAGCACCACAGCCCGGACAATCTAAATAATCTTAGTTTTAAAGTAAAATGTCATAGCCAGGCTTTTACACATCACTTATCCAAGTACTAACTTCTCTTTACTTGGAAGAGTCAGTAATATTGCAACAGTGCTTTACTACCATAACCTCGTAATAACAAATTATGGGTGAAATGTTACTGTTTGAATCCAGAGGAAACAATTTGCTTTTCTCTGTGTCATTCCTAGTTTAGTATAGGTTAGAGAACAATATCCATCTGCAAACAGGAAACAAGCTTTGACGTCCTAATTTCCTAGTCGTGTGATTTTATGAGTCATATAGGTCAAACTGTCAGCTCCAAAAATGTAGCTAAAGTTCAGAGAAATTTAATTTTCTCTGCAAAATATTATCTTTTTATTCAGCCTAACCAGAGTCAGGTAAATGTAGTAGCTATAGGTGAGTTTCCTCATTCAAGATTCAGAATACCAAGTTCCCTTTTTACTGTGGTAGACACACAGTTAAGATTTCCCTTGCCCATCAATTTGGGGTTTTTCTTTGAATGTAGCCTGCATTGTGGTGCTCATTACTGTCCCATCTCACCCCTTAAAATGTGGGATTAACCAAATGCTCAAAATGTACATGAGACTTTGGGAATGATTGTTTTCTCTGTTTTACCGATGAGGAAACTGAGGTATGAAGTTATCTAGCTCTCCCATACTTAGCAATTCTGGAGTGCCTAGTTGCTCAAGATCATTACATTCGTATCTCTCACCTGGTAAAGGGTAACATTAAGGCATACAGTTTGCAAAAAGTAACCAGAGATGGAGGAACTGCAAGAGTCTGGAGAATACTGTATCTTCTAAAGGAAATAAAATCTCACTTCAAAATTCCTTACGTATCTTTTATCTTTGAAGTCAAGCATTTTTTATTCACTTTTCAAAACGCACTGACGGGTCATCACTTAAGAGATTTCTTTCACTTCTTTGCTGAAGGTAAAGTCCAATACTGCAGCTTACCTGCTGCATCCTGTGCTCTTCTCCCTATATTCTCTGCCACAATGTATAGCATCTAATAAAGCATCAGTGGGAATAATTTCTGTATCATGTCTCCCTTACTGTATGTGTCAAGAATAAAAAGCAAAGGGAGAGCTACATCTTCTATATATATATGAGAGTATTTTTTTAATTTCTTACTGTTATTGGCTATTTTCAGGAGTTGAAAGTGGATTGCAAGAACAGCTATTCATCCTCTTTCCCATCTAGGAAACCTGAGAAATACAGAGCTGCTTAACTGGGAACAGAGCTCAGACCTGCTCTCTCATGCCTAACTGTTACACAAATTTTCTGGTTGGTGAGGCATCTGAAAAAATAAAGAATTTTTTATATGTACGTTCGCTATAGTTAGGCTATAACTAACAGCATCAAAGAAACCAGAACACAAATAGGTAAGCTGTAGCACAGTAGAGTTTGTGTCGAACAAGATTTGGCTTTCATTTTTCTGTTCTAACCACTAGACAATGATGCTGCCAACTATTCACTCCAGACATAAACCAACAAGATATAGTACTTATCTCTACTACTGTGTCATAGGTACTGCTTTAGAATTTGCTGATATGATACCATTCACAGTTTAACAGTCGTCCCCTGACTGTTCAAATATAGTGTGTATTTGCAGTGGGTAGATCACCTTTTCAACAAATATGTAGATTTCAGATCATAAAGCCACAGATCTCGTACACATGCAGGGAATTTTAGTAACGACAAAATCTGTCCATGGTTCTCTTTAAACTACACAAGATGAACAGAAACAGTTTAAGCCAGTTTTTGGTTTGCATTGTGACTCTTGGGCTACTAACATTTGCTCCACACACAGATTTCAGAAACTGTGAACTTTTCCCTCCAAGGCAGCTGAAGCTGATTTACAAATACCCTCTCACCTATTGGCTCAACAATAGTACCCTTCCCCTCCATCAGAAGGGCTCTGGGGTGTAGTCCCACCCACAGCCTTCCTTATATAAGGTCTGGTTGGAAAATTACTTCTTCATTTTTGGCTATTTGGCCAGAGAGCAACTGCATCTTCTTTCAACTGTCTGGCAATGCCTGTGGATTTCAGTGGAACCTGGAACCTTGTCAGCAATGACAATTTTGAAGGTTATATGGTGGCACTAGGTAGGTGAAAATACCTGATCCTATCTTTTTTCCCTTGCCCTGTAGGGGTCCTCATGAATTTTAAGAATCTGAGTTCTTCTAAAGCCTAGATATTTCTGAACCTTTTTATCTCTGCAAAACAATAGAAGGATCTTTGTTTATTGATAAAAAGACAACATTAATTATACTTTAGCCTATCACTGAAGTGTCCTTGCAGCTTTCAGGAATTTCTCAGGCTAGCACTTTTTAAAAGTAGATTTTTTGTATGGCTTTCATCAGAGACAGGAAGACTGTCCTGCCCACTCAATTTCTGTTGCTTTTTTAGCACAAACTTATAGACCCTATATCTAGGCTTAATTAAATGTTAAATAACAAAAAGTAGCGCTTGGGTATTTGCGACTTCCGAGCAGTTGTTTAGCTTAATGTCATTTATCTTTAATATCTTTAAACAGTTTACAAAATACTTCTCTCGTTACTGTGACTAGTTGATAAGTCTCTTTAACTGTCCCTTTTTTGAGGTGCTTGAAGGTAGCCTCTTACCTTGCTCAGATATTTTATAGAGAGAGACTAACTGTGCTTTAATGGGGAACTAAGAAAGTTCTCAGTACTTCATTAGCTTTCTTGTACAAAGTTCCTTTCAGACTGACAGCAGGAAACCTTGTGCATTGCCTTCTCTTCTCCCTGCCTCTCCCACCCCGCTCAGCCTTTTTTGACTTGAGTAGGCTGGTGACCAGCAGTGTCCCTTGATGGTTATTGTATACACAACTAAAACGAAATCTGTTCTCTGGCTGTAACTAGGCTGGGTGACCTACTTAAATTGTCTAGTTGGTATCTTTAACATGCTGAAAGAACTTGACTCTGTTTCTAATCCTGCTGTGTTCTCAATTAGGAAAAAAAGGAAAGGGTGCTCCCATAATAAGGATTTATTCCTCAGTTTGAATACTAAGTAATACAGTCACAATCTGCTAATGTCTTCAAACGGAGTAGAGATTCCGTCTGTTCCTTGATATTAAACATTGTCCAGCTAAGTAAAGGCCTTTTTAAATGGAATATAACTACCAATCTTCTGATAAATGCCATTTGTTTTCAGCATGTAATTGAGGGAACTTACTTAAAAGTAAAGGCAAAGAATCCTGCTAATGATTGACAACCTATCTTTAATTACTCCTGCTTGGTTGCCCATATACTGAACAAAACAAAGACTGAAATCAATATTGTAGAGCTAGAATTAAAAACTTTTCTGCCAGGGTAAGCAGAGTGAGGAGGCTAATATCTGATCATCTGAGTAATTAGAGGGTTATGGATAAGGACATGGCTATTCCAAGCCTAGTCCTTCCTTTAATTTAATATCTGTTCCTAAAGAACAGATTTATAAATAGTTTGTATTTATACATTCTTAAAACCATGTGTTGCGTTAAGAGGCAAAGTAATTTTGGCAGAAAATGAACTCCCTTGCGTTCTAACACCCCTCACCGTGGTGGGAGGCTAGGTTTAAATTCTGAGTGATGCCCAATTTACTGCTATCAGTCCAGTCACATTCAATATATTAAGTTATCACGATTCCAGATACACTAATAGTGGACTGCACCTTCAGTCTAGTTGTGCTCATGAACTAGCACGGCCACTCTCAGGTTTTTGGTTGCGTTCAATGAGAAATCAAAATGACTAGCTACTTAAGTAGTGCAGTCTATTCAAGCAACAGATATATAAGTTCTTACGGATTGCTGGTGACAAATACACTGTCTGCAAAGCAAGTGCAAATAAGTATTGTTAATTGTACAAAACATGCAACAAAGTTATAAACAATACAGCCTGGCTATAAATGTAGACAAGTGACTCTCTAGAAAGATTGCTAAGTTTCCCAAGGAAGAATTTAGTATAGTCTAAGTCTTACCCAAAGGCCTCTCTGTTGGGGGGAAGAAAGGCTCAGCCCGTCAACTGGCCCTGGAAGTCAAAGGCGGTCTGTGATAGACTCCTCCCTGACTTGTTCATGATGATGTCTTCCCTGATATCCCCCCTTTCTTGGGCCATTT
>VXAK01020441.1:131480-141622 GCA_013399435.1 Arenaria interpres | reverse complement strand
GCCTTTCCCGGTCCCGTTACTCGGTGCGGCTCCCGGGGGGTGTGTGTGTGGTGTTGCGGGTCTGCCCCGGGGGGGGTCCCCGCTGAACCCTGCGGGGCTGGGAGGGCTGCGGGACACCCCCTCCATCTCCGGTGCTGCTCCCTCCGTGTCCCGTCCGCCTTTGTGTCCCCCCGGGTCCCGGCCGTGTCTCTGTGTGTGTGTGTCCCCCCCCCCGCCCCGGGACAGGGGGCTCCGGCCGGGGGATGCTCGTCGGTTTTGGGGCCGAACGCGGAGGGGAGGGCGAGTGCCCGGTCCCGGCTGGTGGAGAGAGGGACGGGTTCCTCTTCTCTCGAGGAAAGAAATGTCTGGGTGTTATTTTTCCTTCGTGAGCTGGTGGGTTTTTTTGTTGGTTTTTTTTTAAGGTTGGGCGGGGGGACACACACACACACACACACACACACACACCGCGACGTGACTTTTCCCTTCTCCTTTCATGGGAAAACCTTGTTTAAAGTGCTGGCAGCGGCTCCGTGTGCCCTGGGCAGGTGCCTGGCCAAGGCGATGGGCGAGGTATGGCCCTGGGGGGCCGGCAGCCCCTCTGCAGCCCCTTCCCCTGCTCTGCTGGGGGGGGCAAGGGGTCTCCCCAGCCTCTGGTGCTGCCTGGCGTGAGTCCGGGAGCGAGGAACACTTGATCGGGGTTGGTGATGCAAGGTATCTGTGATGCACAAGAGCACTTTTGTGTGAATTCTGGAAAAATATGAATGACTCCCTTATTTTGCTCGCTACAACAAAAAGACCACACCAGTCTAGACCTGCAACCAGTAACACACACGAAAATTAGTGCTGTCTGCTCCGAGGGACCCAGCGCGTTGAGGACAACACCAGCCCTTCCAGTGTGCAAGGATCCGTACGGAGGGCGAGGGATGCTTGTTTAGGGAAAGGATGTTTGAGGTTACTTTGATATAAACAAGAGAAGCTTTTATTGCCCAGACATTGTTAGTGTTGCTCTTTGCTGGCTTGGAATGTGTTTCCTCTGAAGGGTTTTGAGACTAGAGGAATTGCTCAGCTCTCTTGCTAATTGAGACATCTTTTTATAATCATGGTCACAGCTGGTGGGGTGGAAGCCCGGGGAGAGGGCTGGTGTGTGGTGACTCAGGCCTTGGGAGGAAGCTGCATCTTGGTTTTCCTGGCATTGTGAAGGGGAGACTCCAGCTTGGAGGCTGGAGCAGGGTAGGCAAGGATGCCTTTCTTCCCTGCTGTCAGGCAGGTGATGTTTTTATGACATCAGCTTTCTCATTTCCTTGTAAAATTAGGGATGGGTGGAAAAACCTTCCCAGGTTGTCCTAGTTCACCTTAATCCTTCCCCCAGGTGTGGGATCAAACATGTGTAGAGAGTTTGAGCCCCCTGACTGGGAGGCATCGTGGGGCAGAAGGGAGCTGCAATGCTTTTGTGTCCTGCTTTCTCAAAGGCTTTGCTGCAAAACGAGCCAGAACTGCTTGGACTTGCTCTTTCTATGAAGCTGCTTGTTTTACCACTTGCTTTCCACGTTCAGGTGTCTCACACAAAAGGTAGTTTGAGATGTGGCACCCCTCGGGCTTCATTTGACGTGTTGGTGGTGACCTTTTTTTGGGCTGCTGCTGAAGGGCATCAGGGTCACCCTCTGCAGTGGGGATGTAAAGCTTTCTGATGGGAAGAGGGTCCCAAACTGAAGTGTGGAGGTGCTTTGCCAGCACAAGGTGTGTGCAGAGGAATAGAACCCCCTTCTTGTACCGGCAGGAGGAGGTAAGGTAAAGCTGGCTCTGATGGCCAGGCGTGTTCCCTTGGTGGTGTCTCCTAAGCTGTGGGGTAGGAGGGCTATACTGGGGGAGTTTGAGCTCTGTTTGTGTGGCAGAAACCTTGTCTGTGGCTGTGGAGCCTGGGGAAGCCTGGAGCTGGTGGGGTGAGATGTTGGCTGTGGTGGGCAGTGAGGTTTCTCTGCTGGGCTTGATTAGAGTGACTGGAGATGCTGGTGCTGGGAGCAGGAGTGTGTCCCCCCTGCCCAGGTGGTAGATCGAGTCCAGGATCCTCCTGCCTGCCCCAATGGGGCTGGAAGGGCCGTGGGGGAAACAACCCCAATGGTCTCAACCCCAAATCTCTTGGGCTTTGCCAGGACCCGGTTCAGAGGCACTGAGCTGGGGCTGTTTCTCCTGGCGAAGGTCCCCAGCAGAGCCCTCTGCCACGGCCGTGCTGGAGCTGTCACCTGGGGAAGGTGGGTTCACCCCTGCTGGGCTGGAAGAGGAGGGCTGCCCTAAAGCAGACTGGGAGAACTGGTAGTCATGGTCACTTGCAGAGGACACCATGAGCTGTTTGAGGAGCAGCTGGAAATGAAATTACATATTGTGGGGGTTTTAGTAGTCTCTGAACCAGACTCAGGTGCCATCTCAGAGCCCGACTCGGGGCTGTGCGTCACAGGGGGCAGAGATGGGGGCACTTGGGGGATGCTGTGACCGGGGCTGGGACCTGACTCTTTCCTAAGTGAATGCTTCTGCCTGCAGCAAAGCACAGCTCTGGAATCTGGAAGCCCTGGGCTCCGACCTGGCTCTTCCCGGGGCTGGGTTTTGCTGTGGATTCCCCTTGCGCTTGGATTTGGACAGATTTGATACCGTAGCATCACTTCCCCTCGGTGCTGGGCGCTTTTTAGTAGCAGCTGGCTCAGATCTCGACTGGTTTGGACCCAAGCTCTCCTATCGGATGGTTCTTCTGGATAAGAAATGATCAGAATGCCCTAAATTTTAGGAGATTTGGGGCCACACCCATTCCCCCCCTTGCCCCTCTGAGCCCCAGACAATGGAGGGGGGGATAACGCCAGGAGCACAATGCAGCTTGCTGGGGTGGGTTTTTCTTCTGTTTTGTTTGTTTGAACTTTGAACAGAAAAGCAAAGCAACAAAAGAGAGGGCAAGAAAAGCAGAGTGTTTTGCCAGTTACCAAGGCCGGCCAGAAAGTTATAACTGCATTACAAAGGGTGGCCTTGTTCAGAATGGCTTATTTCATCAGAAAGATGTATTTAAAACAAAAAAATGAAGGGGAAAACGCTAGCATAAAGCCGCCCCCCCCATGTCAGTACAAACGCTGCATGAAAACACTTTTATTGCCTCCTATAACTTCCTAATAAATACCGTTCCTTTTTGATGAAAGCCCTTAGTGCAGGATTAGGGTTTGCAGTGCGTCGCCTTATTAGTCCCTGGAGACAGAGCCCATGTTCCGTGTGGCTTCGTGTCCCGCTCTGCAGCTGGTTTCTGAGCTTCAAAGCTTCCCCCTTTCTTCATTTTTGGGTTTTTTTTCCCCCCCTGTGGCAGCCTCTGAATTGCAGGCAGCGTTTTTCCCGCACCGGCACCCAAGAGGAGAACTGGGAATGAGTGTGGTGAGGCAGGTTTGTCTCGCTTCTAGTCCGTCTGGAAGTGTGTCTTCTCCCAGACAGAGCTGATGAGGTGCGAAGATCTCGGTCCCGGGGCTGGGCTGCACCCATGCCCTCAGAAGGCAACGGTTTTTCCTTCAATTGGCTGTTTGTTTTTTGTCTGCCAAGCCACAGATGTGTTTTTTTGAGGGCTAAAACCTAAGCCTTTAAATAAATGTGTTTGATCCCTGGGTGGCTGTGCAGCTTTGAAAAAATACAAAACCCATTCTGGGCTTTTTTTTAATCAGGAACAAATGTTATCTAGTCAGGCTCTTTTTGATGCTTCTTGCCACAGGGTTTTATTCTTGCCTTTTCTCCCTGGGGAGGGGGGATCAGAGCTGTCATCTCTCTGGTCTGGCTGCAGCCAAACTGCCCGTGGCCTTGCAAAGGAGGAGAGGAGCAGCGATGGCTTCATTCTAATTAAAGCTGGGTCTAAGACAACACCTTGAACCTCTCAAGCAACATGACTTGGTCACAAGGGCCACAAGGTTTGTGTGTGGTACCGTACGGTGGCTTTAAACTGGCTTTGAAGTGCTGCTGTGGGCTGCTTGCACGTGTCCTGCGCTGGGTCAGATGAAGGCAGGACGCTTTGGGACCCTAGTATCATCATCCTCTCCAGTCCGGGATGGATGGTGGTGTCACTGCGGCCATTCCAGTTCAGCTCCTGCTGCTGGTCTTTAAACGGCAGGTTCAGGCCAGTGTGTTTCAGGGGTGGCTTCTCAATTTTGGAATTCTTTCCCGAAGTTGCTGTGAGCAAACACATCTCTGGTGTGTGGTCTCCTGCCGGCAGCCAGGAGATGCAGAGAAGGTCCCTTCAGGATTTGTGGGTTGGATGATCGTGATGTTTCTGCGGCAGGTGGCATTGTCCTCTGCCCATCTTCATTCTTGGCAATGGGACTGGCACATGTGTCACCGTTGGAGGGATGGGAACGTGGTGCCAGTGACACCAAGAGGCAGCCTGGCTTGTTCTGCAGGCGGATGGCCAAAGGCCTATCTCTGATGCAATGAGCTGGGAAGCAAAATTGCTGAATTAAAGCTGAGAGGAGATTTTTTGTGTTTCTAAGACGAGAGGGCCCTGTTTGCTCACTGCTGGGAGCCCCTGAGCTGAGTCCTGCCACCTCTGAGAAGCAGGAAAGGCTTGGGAGAACAGGTCCCCTTGGCTGCTGGGGTGGGGTTGTGCGTGAGTTCGAGCAGCTTTCTTCATGGCCAGAGAGCTCTGGTATGGACTGGATTGCACCTGTGGTTCCAGCACCTCCTCAGCAAGCTGGAGGTGAGGAGGAAACAAGGGAGTCTGGTGGGGTGAGGTCCTGATGAGATGTTGCACGCCTCTGGGGTACACGCAGGGCTCAGTCTGGGGGTGGGAAAATCATCCTAGAATGGTTTGGGTTGGAAAGGACCTTAAAGATCATCTCGTTCCACCCCCTGCCCTGGGCAGGGACACCTCCCACCACACCAGGTTGCTCCAAGCCCCCTTCAACCTGGCCTTGAACCCCTCCAGGGATGGGGCAGCCACAGCTTCTCTGGGCAACGTGGGCCAGGCTCTCACCACCCTCACAGCAAAGAAGTTCTTCCCCACATCTCATCTCCATCTCCCCTCTTTCAGTGTCAACCCCTTCGCCCTCATCCTGTTGCTCCCCTCCCTCATCAAGAGGGGTGTCAGCATCTGGGCTGTGGTTGCTGCTGTGTGAGGTGCCAGAAATGCTGCAATGCAGCCCCAGGAGCTGAAATAAGTCACTCTGAGAGTGGTTGGGGTCAGTTGGTTCTAACCTGGAGCTGAAGCTCACCAGGCAGACTGCTGTGGCTCTGGCTTCTCTGTCTGGGCTGTGCAAGGCTCAGTGTGTCTGCAGAAAACTCTCCATCATGAAGCTGGGGAGAAGGAGCTCCTCACTTCGGGCTGGCTGGTGCCTCTCTGTCTGAGCAAGCTGTGTGTTAGCCATGGAAGTGCCCTTCTTGCACAGGCTTGTGTCTCTGCGAGGATGGGGGGACATGCGGGTGCTCCTGTATCCCTGGAAGGATGGTGGCATCCTGCTCCATCAGTGGACGTTTGAGTCAAACGGTGCTTCTGGGAGATTCCCTTTTGTTATTTCTGAGGCAGGAGGACCTGGAGGTATCAGGGCAGCTGGTCCTGGGGAGGAGAAGGTGACTGGTGTAACTGGTACCCGTCTGTGGGAGGGAGGAGGACATCTCCTGCTCACAGGGTCTGGGCAGCTCCCTCAGCAAAGGGACACTGGACGGTGACCATCGTCCCACCTCTTGTGTTTGTCCGAACGGTCTGTGTCAGATCTTCCCAGCCAGGGGCTGGGGAGGGGGAGGGAGGGCTTCCCAGCCCGGTGGACTGGATGGGAAATAATGATCCCCTTTTTATAGCTTCTTCAATTGTTCCTGAAAATCCTTTTTAAAAGGAGGAAAGTTCCTTCCTTCCTTTCAGCTCCCGGTATCTTTAAGAATTCGCTCTATTGTGAGCCCAGGACAGAGACCCTTCTATGAGGGCTGCATAGGCGCTCTTCGGAGGCCCCCTCCCCGCGCCCCCTCCCACCCCATCCCAACAAGCCCCCATTCTCCTCTGAAGAGGGTCCCTCTGTCTAACGCCAAGTAACTCTTAAGGGTAGCATTTATCCTCGGGCACTCAGCTCACAAAGAGTGCTGGAGTGTCAAATAAACTCACTCCAGCCTGCAAAGAGAAGAGGAAGAAAATACAAAACCCCCTTTATTTCCACCCCTGCAGGGAAACAAATACGGACTTTGTGCTGGGGAGCAGCAGTGCCCTAACGAAGCAGGGTAGTGCGCGTACTAATGTATCTCTAATAAAATTGTGTGTGCACGCACACGTGATGGTGTGTGTGCGGGGCCGGCAGAGGAGGAATAAATCAAAATCCCTCCCAAACAAGTGTTGACCATCCTCCGTGCTTCTCTCTCTGATGGCACCTGGTGAATTCTGTGGGTTTGCTGCTGGAAAGGGGTACAGGGAAGGGAGGTGCTGGGTCTGTCCTGGACCCTCTGATGAGGTTGTCACCAAAGGTAAGGGACGGTGGGGGGGTGTCTGTCCTCGGCCACATCTTCAGCAGGTCCTGGGATCTCTGAGCGGACCTTTGGAAGGGCTCAGCGGGACTGGGCTCCGCTGCAGGTGCTGATTTCAGGAGGGGGATCGAGCTCCTGAGGACTCCACGGTGGGAGATGACCATTCCGCACACACGGCCGCTGGTGTGCCGTTATCAGTGTGAATTGTCACCTTTTTGTGAGCCTCTGGCTGCATTTGCTACACTTGTCTCTACTGCTGGGTGGAGGAGGCGTGCTGCCCTGCGAAGAAATCATTCTCCCCTGCGGATGGATTTAAATTGTAGCCCTGCACATCAGAAACCAGTGTGACCAGTACTGACCAAACAACTGGGACAGTAGCATGCTAAGCGAGGAGTTGGCCGGTGCTGCCCGCTCCCCGGGACGTGTCCAGCCGCACGGCCAGGACCTCTGCTCGGCAGCAGCAAGAATAATCCCACTTCGTGGTCCTGGCTTCTTAAGGCTGAATTTGGGAATATCCTGCAGCTGCGCTACATGGGATGTGCTCAGATACCCTTGGATGTTCCTGCAGGAGACCTGGAGAACAAGGTCACCGCTGTCCTCTCATCCTGACACTTGCTTTGCTACAGTTTTTGGTACTTTGTACTGGAAGGGGCAGATGCCACCAGCCACAATAGCAGTTGGACTGTCCTTGTGCCCAGAATTAAGGAGACAAGACTCCAAGAGGCTTGTGACTTCTCCCCCTCCACCAAGCAAGCTGTCCTGAGCCGAGAGGATTTGTCTCTGGATGGTTTGTCTCTACTGGGATCCCTGGAGCCATAAGCCCATGGACTAGTGTGGGTTTGGGATGCTCCCTCCTGTCTGTAGCTGGGAATGTCACGGCTGGAGGCTGCAGATGTCTGCTTCTCTCAAAATCTGGTGGATTACTTCTTGTTGGCATTATTCTGCTGGCGTTGTGGGTTTAACTAATCTGGTGGAACTGGCTTCGTTATGTGAACTCTCCGGATTGTCAGACGTGGAAAAGCAGCGGTTACAGCCTGATGCTCCAGCCCCCTCTTTTTTTGGGCTACTTACTTTGAGCATCGTGGCTCTGGAGGAAGGAGGAGTCCGTGGGCATGTGTAGGACAAATCCTGCTGGTCTTAGGTGAGTCAAGAATATGTACTTTCCTTTCCTTTTTTTTTTTAATAAACCCTTCCTGTGGGACAGGCTTCTTGGAAACTTGTATTTTATTTAGGAAAAAATAAAAAAAGCCAAGTCTAGTGACCTGCTGCTCCGCGGGGAACAGGAGAGTAGAGGGCTTGTTTCTGAAAGCTGGCGGGGTTTTCCCCTCTTGCGTTAATCAAAGCACTAAGTTTTTACTACCATTTGAGCCCGAAATCCCTAATAAGAGCTTTCTTCCTGGAGTTATGCTGCTGAGTGATGGACAAAGGAGTTAAAACCAGGCAACCCCCAAGCAGGTTTTCCTTTCTTTCTTTCTTTTCCTGGCGAGGGGGAACCCCGCTGACTTTCTGGGCTTTAAAGAGCGTGGAGGGGAGCGGTGGTGGCTGCCTGGGGGAGCCTGTGGCTTGTTGGGCTTACTGGGAACAATGTGTGGCTTGTCCCGAGGGTACCACGGGGCTCCTGCTGCCTCAGCGGATGCAGGGGATGAGCTCCCGTGGGGGGGGAGTGTGGTGTAAAACTCCTCGCAATGGGAAAAATCTACTTTTCTGGGGAAGGCGGGGTTGGGGGGCAGAACTGCTAGAAAATGATGCCAGGGCTTTGGATTTTGAGGGGACTCGTATCAACGTTGACATCTTGGGAGGTGACGGTGGGAGATGTGCCCAAGGGGCTTTGCAGGAGCTGTGGGAGAGTGTGTGGCCTGGGAGAATGGGGATTAAACGTGGGGATTTCTGCTCGGGTAGAGAATGACCTGGTGGTTCCTGTGCTGGGGGGGACGGGGTTTGCCCTCACTGCCCCCTCTCTTGTCTGGAGGTAGATGCAATGGTCCTGTCCTGGCTTTCCTCTGGGACTGTCCTGCTGGTGGTACCTGCCTTTTGTGGTCCCTGTATGTTTTGGTGAGGACATTCCCCCTTGGTCCCTGTTCCCTGTGCGGGGTCTAAGCCCTTTGCTCTGAACGGGGGGGGGATCCAGTTTGGTTTGGGGCACGGAGCAGAACTGACTCTCACTCGGGAAGGTGCTGCGGCTCTCCCTGCCCAGGCTGCTTCCTCCTGTCTGCTTCTCTGTAGGGAACTTTCCTCCCGGAGAACAAGGCTGAGAAATCTCATAAACAAAGGGAAAACTGTTGCTGGGAAAGACTTGATTATTATTATTTTTCTTCAAAGCACACTTCTCTCTCTGGTTAGAGCTCGTCTGTTCTTGTTCGGTGATCGGTCAGTCCAAGAAGTCTGGCAGGGGTGGGAGGTCTATGCTGGTCTCCGTTTGGGACCAGTATTGGTCGTGGACATGTTCTGCAGCAGCCGAGCAGTGGTTTGTGCCGGTGTGGTTAAGGGGAGACTGAGAAGAGCTGTGAAGCTGCAGTTTTCCCATTTTACAGGATGCAGATGCAGGATGTGGTGTGTGCCTTCTCCAGAGGGGCAGCTCTCCCGGGTGGGTGCTCTTCAGGATGGATGGAGATGGCAAACACAAGCCTGAGGCTCCCTTGATTTCTTTTCCTTCTGCGCTGCGAGATTTTCCAACTATTTGAAGAGCTGGGGTGTTTTAATGCCCCTCCCGGGTCAGTGTCTGGTGCTGGTGTAGCTCAGTCTCTTTCCAGCCCTCCTGGGATTGTGGTTTTTCTGTGGAGCATCTGAATGTGCCAAGTCCTTGACTTCATCCCTTTTGCAACACGAGTCTCTTGGCTTCCCGTCCGCTGAAGCGCAGGGAGGAAGGATGAGATGGTGCTCATCCTCTTGCTGGTCGTACAGCATCATCTCCTTGGGCAAGGCAGAGATTTTTCCACCCTGAACCAGCCGTGGGCAGCCGGGACCTGCTGTCTCCGCACCAGCTGCTGAGATGTGGGACCAGGCTGGTTCTTGGAGTTTGGTTTTATTTTTGGCACCTTCAGCTCTGAGAGATGCCCTGTCAGTGGATGCCTTCGCTGTCCGCTTGGCTCCCGCGTGTGTGTGGTACGGGCTGCGCTGAGCCCTGCTTGCTCTGGGGACCTCGGTGGGTCCCTGGTGCCGATCTCAGCCCTCCTGAGGGGCTGCTGAAGGTGGGGGGGACAGTCCTGGTCTGGTACGGTGCTGCTTCTGCATCCTGCAAGAAATAGCAATGACAATCCAGCTGCAGGGATCCCTCCCTCTAGTTTCAGGCGGGAAAAGCTTTTTCAGATGATGGTGAGTAGCAATCCCTCGTCACACGGTCTGACTTTTAGAGTATTCCTTGTCAGAGGCACTTTCTCACCTTCAATTGCTCCCTGGGGAGCCATCCCCCCGGACCTCCCTGTCCCTGTCCCCTGAGACCTGTCCCTGTCCCCTGAGACCTGTCCCTGTCCCCTGAGACCTGGGGCCCTGGTGTCCAGTGTCCGGTACAACTGATCCCGGGGGATGTTGCGGGGGATCCCGGTGCTGGGTGCAGGGGGGGCCCTTTGGGCGAATTCCCCAAAAGCCGGGGGTGTCTTTGGGTGCGGGGGAACCCGCATGCGAATCCCCCCAAATCTTTAGGGACTGATGCTCCCTGCTCAGCCGCTCGCCCTGTGAGCGTCTCCCCATCACCGGGGGGGGGTTTCACTTCC
>VXAK01020441.1:105886-128630 GCA_013399435.1 Arenaria interpres | reverse complement strand
CCTCTGTACCTCCAGCTCCCCAAAATGCTGCTCATAGTGGGTGCAGTACCTGGGGGGGTGTCCTCTGCCCCCCGGCTCCTCAAAATGCTGCCCAGACTGGGTGCAGTACCCGGGGGGGGGTGTCCTCTGTCCTTCCAGCTCCCCAAACATGCTGCCCAGACTGAGTGCAGTGTCCAGGGGGGTGTCCTGTGTCCCTCCGGCTTCCCAAAACGATGTTCAGACTGGGTGCAGTACCCAGGGGGGGGTGTCCTCTGTCCCTCCAGCTCCCCAAGATGCTGCCCAGGCTGGGTGCAGTGCATGGCAAGGGTGTCCCCTGTCCCTCCAGCTCCCCAAAACGCTGCCCAGACAGCCCAGCCTGCCCACGGGCGGCAGCTGCACCCTTGCAGGGATGCCAGCGGAGCTGTGCTTAGGGTCCGGTTTCCCTTTGGATGTGGCGGCAGACGGAGAATGGCTTTTTTTGAGGGCAGGGGAAGGTAATTCAGGATTTGGAACCTCCCGTGCTGGCTGGAGCAGAGGATATAGCGTGGTGGCTCCCTGGATGTGCTTGGTAGGTGGCTGAGCTGCTGCTGAGGGGACTCGCTGGTGCTTTGAGACCTGGATTGAATCCCTTACGAGGGTTTTATCTGTGGTGGTGGGCACCCAAATAGGCCTCTCTAGGGCTGTGTCTCTGTGCCCTGTTTCTTCAAACTTTTGGGGACTGCCAGCAGTTCCTAACCTCCTGGGATGCTCGTACCCAGAAGCAAGCATGCTGAGACCAGGGTGTCAAGGCGATAAGGGATGAGGCTGGGGGGGGAGCAGATCTGGGGCTATAAACGTGGTATCTATGGGTCTGGTTTTAGCGAAAAGCATGTGACACTTAGGAAAACTGTTAAGCTGTGTCTAAAAAGCTGCTGATCCATGAGTGTGACCTGGAAATGTGGGTGCCGAGGGCAAGGCTGGTCCTGAGGACACCTTGCATGGTGATTCTGGGGCATCGCCTTGGGAATCGGGGTGGGAGGACACTGGGAGAGCGAGAGGCTGATGTTTGGGTGACAGTCACCTTAGGGGGGGTGTGACACAGAGGCATCTGCCGTCCCCTCCTGTCTGCAGCTCTGAGGAGGCCACCTACCCGGCATCCCTGGAGCCGAGCGGCCGATGCAGGGACGGCTCCTCCTGCCACCTTCCCCCAAAGAAAAGGCGTTGGAGACCCCCTGCTCTGCCTCTCCCTTCCTCATCGGCCTTCCCCTCCCTTCTCCCACTCCCCCCGGGAAAAGAGGGGTTGGGAGCGCTCTCTGGCTCCGCTTCCACATCGCTCTGTCTGGAAGGGGGTGAATTATTGCTGGATAAACCGGCGCGTTTGGCTGCCTTGAAAAGCACTTCCAGAGCAGTTACAGATTACTTGCTCGGCACCGTTCACGTTGAAAGGTTTCACTGTCCAGGCTGCCTCCTCCGTAGCTGCAGCCAACTGCAAATTCCACCAGCGCTACCAGCCCCAGAGCCAGGTTTCCATGGTGAATGCATTTGGGTGCTGTACCTAAAAGCCTGAAGCTTTTTGGGAAGTTGTTGTTTTTTTGTGGTTTTTTTTTTGCCCCCCCCAAGTGTCACAGTTTGCCTGTTGCTCTGTCTTTGCTGAAGGAGGTCCTCTGGCTTTCCCCAACTGGCTGCTGCCTTTGAGGGGGGGAGAGATGCTGCTTTAAAGGCCTCTGATAGCCAGGGATGGGGTTCAGGAGCTTTGCTCTCACGCTGCTGGGGGCTCCTGCCCCCCCCCCCCCTTTTCCCTGGGGTGCTGTGGGAGCTGAGCTATGGGTCTGTCCTGGGACCTGCTCCTTCTCCCTGCTGCACCGCGCTCCTCCCGTGCACACCTTGTGCCTTCTGCTCGCTGTTATAAACCGCCATAAACCCGCTTTAACTTGCCAAGGTGCTGCTTCGAGCCCCTCCTGACACAACTTGCATTAAAACCACACAAAATGTTTATACAGGGACTTTGTGTTGAATAAACTGCAGGTTGCACCTTCCAATAAATGGGTGTGAGCATGTGTGCCCACCCCGCCGCTCGGCACGGCCCCGGCTGCTGTCCTCAGGCAAAAAAAAAAAAACCCTAAAACTTACTTAAAAACTTTATCTAGGCTTCCCCTGCGTTGCCTCGCACGCAAAGGAGGTTTTGAGTTGCTCTATCTGCCTTTCCTGGGGGCAGCATCTGCCCGGCTGCTCCGCAAGGACATCTCCCGTGCCCCGGGAGCTGCGCTGCGCCCTTCTCCTCTGGAATGCTCTTTTCATTGATATTTTTCTGAGCACAAAAATGCCTGCTTTGTGTCCACTGCCCCTTTCTTCCCCCACGCAGAAGGGGAGGGAGAAAACGACTCAAATATTTTCTTGTAACAAAAGGCTGAGGGTGAATCTAGATCAGCTATTCTGATCCATTTAAGGCAAAATCTCCAGGGTTTTCAGCAGAGAAATTAAAACACTGGAGCTTTCTCTTTTCTTCCGAAGAACAAACAGGAGCGGTTACCACTTCCTCTAGCTCATAAACAAAACCAGCCCGACGTCTCCAGGAGAAACCCTGCCAAGAGACTTTCCTTCCTAATTGTTTGATATTTTTTCAGTTCTGATTAGTATTCGGGAGTGCCTGGCACACACGCGGGAAGCCTCAGGAACGGGCTGCAGCTCCTGCTTCTCGCGGATCCTACCCTCTCTCTTTTTCCGTCCCTTGCCCTCCTTGTCTGCCCCACTCCCCTTCCCCTCCCTCCCTCTTCTTTTCGCTTTGTTTTCCTTCATCTGCCGGACTTGGCTTCTCCCAGGGCTTGTGGTGGTGTCTTTTTGGCCACCAAACTCTTGGCGCTTGCTTTTGCAGTTGAGGCTTTTCTGCATTTGCAGGAACTGCATCAAGGCTCTAAAGGCTTTTATGGACCTGCTCTTCTGCGGTTCCTTTTCTCTGCTTTCAGGCTTTTTCTCTGCTCTCGGGAAGCAGCTGTGGCTGGACCAGCTGCAGGGGGTTCTCCTTGCCCTGGAGCAAAGGGCGGGTTGGCGTTTGGACCAAACCCAGGGGATGCCTCCTCTGTCTCCCCAGCATCCTCTGACCGCTGTCACCAGTAAAAAAACCGGCTGCTGTCCTCAGCAGGGACCTCCAGCTGGCCTGGGAGGTCCCTTCGGGGAGTCCTGCACAGCCACTCACTGTCATGGGACAGTGACTCATTTGAGGCAGTCCCAGGGGACACGGGGAGAAGAAACTTGGGTTTTATTTTTTTTTTTAACCCCTGAGATCCTTCCCTGGGACAGCCAGCCTGGCGCTGTGCCTCCTGCCGGGGGGGGATGAGCTGCTGCCCCCATCCCGCTTCTCCCGGTGACTTTATTGTGCAGAGCGGAGCTTTCCCACATCTCTGCTTGGTGGCTGGGTCTTTAACGTGTAACACTGTTCTGAGTTCTGTTCTTGCATCATGTGCTGGAGATTAGGAAATCGGTAGCGATAATAAATATCGCTGAATGAGTGGGTGTGAGCAGGAGGGAGGGAGAAGAGTGATTTAAAGGGCAAGGAAAATGGTGTGTTCCCCCGTGGGCAACGCTCTTTCTGCAGGGGCGAGTCAGGCTTTTACATCCTCTTCTGTGGGAGGCAGCTGGGGGATAAAATAACTCATTTTGAGTGCGTGGCTGGACATGCTGGTGCGTGAAGCCGTGATGTGCATGGATGTGGTGTGCATCCCCTGAGCATCCCACCTCCCCTGCAAGTGATATCCCAAAAATCTCCCACTGATCCTGCCGGGTTGATGCCGGGCTGGGGGGGGGGGCCTCGGGACGCAGGGTCCCCGTCAGCCACACGCCGTGTTCGGTCCCATCTGGGATGAGCACCGAAATCCCTTCTTTGGAAACCAGTTTGTTGAGTGTCTGGTGCGCGCTCCCTGCCTCTGGGAACGCACAGCCTTGACTCCGTGACTCAGCCTGAATTTCTTAATCGTAAAAACAACCAGCGTGTCCTGGGCTTTTCTCACGCTTTCCCTGCCATGGTTTCCAAGCGTTTTGTAAACCACCGGCGGCCTGGGGCTGGCGAACCCTCTGGGCGGGCAGGTGAAGCGGTGTTTGCTTCCGTTTCATTGTTCAGGAGGGGAAACTGAGGCTCTGAAAGACCAAGTGACTTATCCGAAGTCGTGTAGGGAAACGGTGGCGAAGCCCAGAGCCCCGTGGAGACGGTGCCTTTGGTCTGCGCCGATGGGTTTGCTCCCCGCAGCCTGTCCCCAGGGCAGAGCAGGGACCCCTGTTGCTGTTCCTGGCCTTGAACAAGACGTGTGGGTATCCCTGGATGCAGTTTTCCCTCTTTCCAAGAAGACTGTAGCTGCTGGGCCAGGGGACCCCCGAAGGCAAGGCACGGCTGAAGCTTTTTTTGGGGAGCAATTCCTCGCCGAGCGCCGTGCTCAGCTCATTACAAGGCTCTGAGCAGCTTGAAACCAGCATTAGCACCATTCCTCTGGGGCAGGAGGATGTTATCCCCTTTTTTTACAGAAGGGAAGGGCGGCTAATACAGCGCAGAAGGATTAGGGCTGGGATTTTCTAAAGCCTCCTGGTTAAGAAGACTGGGACTCGCAAGTCACTGAAGTTACTCGAGAGCCCACGTGTAAAACTCCTGGCTGGAGCAGGATATTGAGCTCAGGTCTGCGATGGTCCAGGGCATCCAAGCTTTTCAGCAGCACCACGATGATTGTGAACCCCTTGAGCTGTTTTCAGAGCACAACTTTTTTCCTCCTTGATTTTCACCTGGCAATGTTTCCATCTTATATTTATATTTTTTTTTTTTTCCCCTTTCCTGATGTTTGACCCGTGACCGAGCTGGGATGGCGTGGGAGAGGCTCGGCAGGAGTGGGGGGAGATGCCACGGGATGGGGGTGATAAGCAAATCTTTGAAAACAAAGTTCAGGGAAATAATGTGGCGGGGTGGAGAGCAGGCTCCTCTCACTGGAGATACAGCTCCTCTTGCCTTCACATGCTGCTCCAAGGGGAGCAGCTCTGCTTCTCTCTGTGTTTGGGGGGGACTTTGAGCAGCATCCTTGATTTCCCAGAGTGAGGAGAGGCTTAGCTGAGAAGTAAAATGACCCAACAGAAAGTTGGTTCTGTTTTACCCCAAACCAGGCCAGTCCTCCCTCGCCTGCACGGGGTGCTGGCTTCTCGCTGGGCTGTGGCCGTTGCTCAGTTCTTACCGAGCACTTGATTTTTGTGGGTGCTGCTTTTGTCTTCCCCCACACTTTTTCATGTGAAAACGCAACTTTTTACTTTCAGGACAGTTTTGTGTTATTTTTTTATAGCTGGTTTGCGTTCAGGCTGCCTCATTGACCCAAGGCACCAGAGCTGCCTATGCAACTTTATCATAAAATAAACCTGAATTCAGTTTTTAGCTGGGCTCTGGGAATAGCTGGCCGTGGAGCCAGGCACCCTGGGCACCCAGTGCTGGGTGGCGATGGCTCCCCTTCCGTCCTGGGAAGTGCTTTGCCTTGGGGACAGGGAGAACGGGAAGGGGCCAACTTGCATTTCTGAGGTGGGAGGGTTTGGCCTTTTTCTTTTGCAGTTTTTTGGGATGGGGTGAGAGGAAGCAGCTGTTACTGGCAGCCATGGGGCTGGTTATCTGGCAACTAACTCCAATTTATACAGTTAAAAGGCCAAAGGGGCAGGAGGAGAGCGTCCTGCAGGCAGGAGGGTGACCGAGCGGTGCTGCCAGCGCTGAGCAGCCGCATTGCGTGTTCCTGCCGGGGCATCTCCTGGTCCAACGCTCGGGAAAAGTTGCTGCCCGAGAGCTGTATTTCATTTCAATGGTTTTTGGCATCCCTTCCAGCACTTGGAAGAGGGATGACGTGATGTCAGTACAGGTAGAGCGAGCTCCGTGCTGACCTCCCCTTCTTGGCCGGGACTTACCCGGATGCTCATAAAACCCCCTTTCTCCAGCTCCTGAGACTTGTTCCAAGAGGCTTTGGCTGGTTTTGGGAGGGTGAGCGTTTGCAAGACAACTGGGGGCAGTGTCTGGAGGGTGGTAGCTGGAGGGTGGCTTCCCACCTTCCATGTGAAACCCCCAGTGTGCCCCCCAGCCGCAGCCCTCCCTAGCATCTCGCTCAGCCCTGTCTCCCTTGGCAGAGGAGAGCTCAGCTGCTTCCCCAGAGCTCAAAATGAGGGCAGAAGGAGCTATTTTGGTGATGCATCTAAAAAGCGACTTATTATTCTTCTTAAAACGTGTTGAGTCCTGCAGAGAACATTCTTGTTGTGATGGTGGAGAGAGGCTGTGTAGGTCTCTGTGCCATCCCAAGGCCAGGATGGGACCAGCAGTTGGGAAGGAGCTAGGTGACCCCAAAATGTGCTGTTGATGGAGCGGCGATGCTGGGAAGCTCAAGGTCAGGAGTGTGGGCCTCTGGTTTCTTGGAGAAGGCCCCTTGGAGCAGGACCCTGTTGGTTGGTTCCTCCCTTGGACATGGTCCCTCTCCAACCCCGAGCGGGTGCTACATGATGAACATCTGCCCACTGGGGTTCTTTGCCTTTTTTTTCCACTTCCCCAATTACCTGTGGTCTGTCCTCAAAAGGGCACGTGGTGGCTGAGCCCCGCTGGGCGGTGGGAGAGGACAACCCCAACGAGGCCGATGGGTTTCCGTGTTCTTCAGGGTTTCTTGCCCAAGTGTCTCTGCTTCTCTGCAGAGCTGGCAGGTTCCCCGGCCGCGGGGAGTCCTCGCTCATAAAGAGCAGCGCTAACACAGGATTAATGGTTAATCGGTTGTTCGCCGAGGGTTATAAACAACCTGTCGGGCTCTTTAACACCTTTCGCTGATGTGCTCGTTGCCCTTCATAACACATTCCTGTCTGTCTGATGCCGCCTTGTAACCTCTATTAATCACTCGTTAGCTCCGGCTGCCGAATGCGGCTTGGATGGTGCTCAGCAGCCTGTGGACCTTCCCGGCTGTGCCAGGGTTTCCAGGCTCCTTGGGGGACCCCGTGAGGGCTGGTGGGGGGCCTGATGGGGCACATGGAGAACAGGGAGGCCCTGCAGCCCCAGTGCTCGGTTCTGTGTCCTCCCCGTGATCTGCTCTGCAGGGTGGTGGTGGAGTCTCCTTCTCTGGAGACATCCAGAACCTGCCTGGACACGTTCCTGTGGGACCTGCTCTGGGTGGATCTGCTTCGGCAGGGGGTTGGACTAAATGATCTCCAGAGGTCCCTTCCAACCCCATGTGATTCTGCTCTCCCCCAGGAGCCAGGGATGGAGGAATTGCTGGGAGAGGTTTTAAGGTGTCAACAAACACCACAAAGGGCGGCAGGTCCAAGGAAGGTCTTGTGGGTTGGCCCCAGAGATGGGGATGCAGCGCTGAAGGTCCATCAAGTTGAGGTAGAAACGGAGCCTGCTCCACGCCGGGTCGGCTCCCACCTCCCCAGAGCCGGGGTCCTGGCCCCGTCCAGCTCCCGTCCGGCTCTCCTGGGCTGGCTTTGGTGCTCTCTCCTCCTGGCGTTTGGGATATGGCGTGTGTCCTTCCTGCGGGCTGCCGGGAGCTCGCCTGGTTAAGCAAACACCGCTGGGATATTACCTGTCTGTTAACCTGTCAGCGCTGTTCTGCAGCTCCTTCTAATCTCCGGCTGTGGAATTCCCCCCGCGGTTTCTGCCTCCCCCTCGCTGCCCCCTTCCCACGATCAGGGTAATTAAATATTGTCTGAGTCCCGTCACTTAATGGCCCGGTTGTTTGCCAAGGGGAGATAACCGAATGTTTGCGCGCTGTAGACCAAGGACGTGGGCAGCTCATGCCCAGACAGGACAAGTCGCCCGGCTGTGGGGTGACGCTGGCGTGTGACATCTGGCTGCGGTGGCAGAGCTCTTCCCGTGGGGCACAGCCACCACCTGCGGCCGGTGCTTGAAAGGGACGTGTCTGGAGCAACCTCTGCCCTTTGGATACGCTCTTACTGTGGCCTGATTAAATACCGACGTCGCTGTGTCTTCAGAGACTTTGATCAAAGGAAAGGTCGAGCCACAAAAGGAGGTTTCACTTTTTATATTTTTATATTTCCCACTTTCTATATATTTTTTTTTTTCCTTGTTGTAAGCTGCCCTGTGGTTTTATTTTTTTTTTACTTATTTTTTTTTATTTTTCCCCTGAAGCTTGAGGCTGTTGGTAGATGCTCACCCAAGCCTAGGGCGGGAGAGCCACCCAAGTTCTGGTGTCCCTGGCCAGCAGGAGGAGGTTTATAGACCTGCTGCCGCTTCGAAGCGAAGAGGCAAGTCGGGTTTTAAATCCCAGGAGCTCTGAAGTCGGTCCCCACGGGCTGCCCAGGAGGTGGAGTTTCCTCGGGGATCCTGCTGGGATGACGAGCCATACGTCAGTGTTGGATTTAATGCTTACTTGAGGCTGTCTGCAAAAGCCAACTTTCTTAAGCCAGAAACAAAGTCCTCGAGTGGAAAGCTCAGGAGGAGGAAAACTCCCAAATTATGATTTCTGGATACTCTTTGAGTTTTAGGGATTAGGAGTCCAATTTCTGCGTTTCTCCAAGGTTACCACGAGCGCGGTTACAAATTAGAATTGCTGCAGAAACGAAGGCTGCTGCCAGAGCTCTGGAAGCCTGGATGTCGCTTGGCTGCAGATGTCCTTGCTTCACCTTTCCTCAGTTGAGGGGAGGGGAAAAAACCACCCCGTCTACACTTGGCTGGAGAAAAGCATGTAAACAGTAAAATCCTGCGCCGGTGCCCTGTGAAACCCATCACGTAGCCGGGCCCCTGTGCTCGGGGTGGGCTCCCAGTGGCCTCCAGTGAGGAACTGGGCTAGCCCCGGAGCTGTGTCTGTGCTGGGACCTTCTTCCAGGGCAGACCTGGCTCTGGGCTGGTACCTGACTTGGGATGGATCCTGAGACATGGAGATGTGTCTTCTGATCAATGCTTATAAATACTTAAAGGGTTGGTGTCAGGAGGACGGGGCTGGTCTTTTTCAGTGGTGCCCAGGGACAGGACAAGAGGAAACGGGCACCAAGTTGCACATAAGAAGTTCCATCTAAACATGAGGAGGAACTTCTTTGCTGTGAGGGTGGCAGAGCCCTGGAAGAGGCTGCCCAGAGAGGTGGTGGAGTCTCCTTCTCTGGAGACATTCAAACCCACCTGGACATGTTCCTGTGGGACCTGCTCTGGGTGGCCCTGCTCTGGCAGGGGGGTGGACTGGATGATCTCCAGAGGGCCCTTCCAACCCCATGGGATTCTGTGATGCTGAAGGGGTTTGCCCCAGGCTGGAGCTGCCCGTGCAATGAGGGATGCTGAGCAGCACACTGAAGGCAGGGCTGGATGGCCTCTGTGTTCCAGCGAGACCACCCGTCTCTCCCCAGCTCTTACTTTTTTTCAGTGACAGCCTGTTTCTGTCTGTCCTGTGGCCCCAGAGCTGTGTCTGTGGGGCTTTCCTTGGTGCCTCTGAGGCAGGTTTTCTCCCCAGTTTCGCAAGGAGCCGTGCAGCCGATGAAACACAGACTCTGTGCTTCACCCAAGCTGCAGGGAAAGCAGAGGTTGACCATCCCTTGTCCTCCTCCCGGGACAGAAGCAGCCCATAATGAGATGGGTTGTGTTTTGGAGCCTGGGCAGCCGGGTTTGCTCTCCCAGTTCTGCTCCTGGTGAGACTGATGCCCTGAGCGAGCGGAGTGACAGCCCCTCGGGTGCTGGGAGGTGGAAACCTGGAGCATCCCAGAGTCTGGTGCATCCAGGAGCCACCTGGGAGGGGGCCAGCGCCTCCCCCAGCATCCTACCACTGCAGATGGGGGCTCCACTAGTGGTTCCTCTGTTTTTCCCAGCCCCCCTGAGCCATTTGGTACCCGCAAAGGGCTCCGGCAGCACCCCCAGCCCCTGTGCTTGAAGTGAAGTTGCCGGCTGTGTGGGCTCCCTTTTGTCTTTCCTTCCTGAAGCTTGTGTCACCCCTTGAGCTGGCTCAAAGGCTCGCCTTCGGGGAGCCTCAATAGACGCTGTGGAGAAATGAGAGGAGGAAATGAAACACGGTGGGTGTTGGGCCAGCACCCTGGAAGCTGCTCCGTGACTGGGCTACCAAAGAGCTCCTCGGTGGCTCATGGGTCCCTTGTTGGGGGGAGGAAGGAGAGAGCACAGGGAGCAAAGGGCTTTTTTTTAACCCCCAAGGGACGTCAGGAGCCTGCCCAGAGGGGATGGGAGATGCAGCCGGACCCCGAGGTGGTCCCCAGTGCTGCCGTAGGGGGGACGGGAGCATCACTGTCCCCATACTTGGGGACAATGCCCGGAGGGGCCAGCCTGGTCTGAGCTCTCCTGGCTGAAGTGCTTTGGGCAGAACGGGTCTGTGTCTGGAAAAATGCTTGTGGGTGACTTCCCTTGCAGTTAGGATGAGGTCTTGGTGGGGGTGACACTTGGGGGTGGTGGGGTCAGACCCCTGCTATTGTAGGTACTGTGTCCTCTGATGCTCACAAAACTTTAAATGAAAAATATTTTGTTGTTGGCATCATGTGGTGCATCTTCCTCCCTGGCTTTCACAGAAACGTTGGCAATTCAGACAAGTTTGGGGATGCTTCTGAGCTGAGGTCACTGCTCGGGGGTGTCCTGCCCCTGTGTACCCTGCACCTCTCTAAGCCAGGGCAGCGAGTGCTACAGCGATGGCAATTTCTGGAAGCTCATGCTTATTAAAGGCTTGGAGATATTTGGATATTTTTTTCCTTAAAAATTGAAATCTTGGTGTTGGGTGAGTGCACTGTAAATCTCACTTTTCTTTTTTTATTAAGTAACTTTATAGCTCTTCTCTTTGTAAAGTCAAGTTTGCAAACAGAACCCTGAGGTTTCAAAACCAGAAAGTGAGTAAAAAGGAATGTAAACCACTTTTTCTGTATGTTCAGATCTCAGGATTATTTTTTTCTTAAAGCGGTTCCGTGACTTCCAGAGAGCAGCGAGCCTGCCGAGCGACACAATCACCGTGTGCTGGTGGAGTCCTCTAGTGCCTGGGGAAGCCTGCTGTTGGGTAATCCTGGAGATACCTAATTAAGATTAATTTAAGTAAGAGCTGCTTCTGCCGCAGTCGGCGGCGCGTTGACTTCCCTTTCACATACCACAACTTCAAAAGTTGGTTGGAAGGACTTTTGAAGGCTGTTTGAGCGGTGTCACCGTGCCAAAGAGGCAACCCCCCCGCCTGCCCTAGGCTGGTGTCACCGCAGCGGCTGGACATTGTGGTACCCGGTGGGGGGAGAGGGTTCAGGCTTGGACCTCCTGTGCCCGCCCCTGGCAGGGACCCTGCCTGCATTTAGACCAGCCACCACTCCGGTTGCTTTAACGCACCAGCTTGTGCGCCAGGATGAGGTGACATGTCCCATCAGGGGTGGCAACTTGACATCAGAGGTGGCTGTAACCTCTTCACCGTCCCAGGCAGGAGCTGTCGGAGCCTGGTCACTGATTTGGGGCAGCATCAGGTCTAATCGTTTGGCCTTTCTCCCCAAATATCTCTTAAGATTTTATTTACTTATTATTATATTTTTTTTTAGTAGGTTCTGTCTGGGGCTGGTTTAGAGGATTAAGGTCCCCGAGTGCCTGTCGCTGTGCGGGGCCGGCTCACCCGTAATGGCTCGTTACTGGGGGCAGAGAGATTTGGGGTTTGCTCTCGCCCTCAGCCACGTGAGCAGCCTGGCTGGCACTGGATGATTAAATTAGTTTCTAGGAGAACAAATCCCGGATTAGCGGAGCCATTTGCCATGCTGAAAGCAGAGCCCTGCTAATTAGGTTTATGTAACGGGCTCGCATGGCCTTCTGTAATCGGTGTGGGGGGGAGAGCCGGGGCGGCTGTGCTGGTTAATTGGGAAGCACGCTGGGGTCCCTGGTGGCCGCTGGGGCTGCTGAAGTCTGGGCTGAACTTCTGCAAATTAAAAAAAGAAACAAAAAAAGAAAAGTATTGCTTCCAGCAGCACTGAGAAACGTGTTGCTGTGCAATGAGCTGCTGCTGGTCTCTGCTTGTTGCCGAGACTGGAGGTGTCCCCGACTTCTTGTCGTGTATCACAGATGCCTTTTTCTCGGGACCAAGGCACCCAAGGAAGGGGTGTCTGTGCCCGGGAGGTGACGCGGTGTCAGGAGGTGGTTGTCCCACCGGCATCTCCTTTTGCTGGGTTAGTTGCTTGCCGAGGTGCATCGAGCAGCTCAGGACCCCTCATGCGCGTCCAGCTCCCGACCACGAGCGAGGTGTGGGCTTTGCCAGGGCCCCAGATGTGGGCAGATTCCTGGGGGAGATGCTTTGTTTCTCCAGACCTGTGGGTGCTGTTACCCCTTTCCCGGCGGGGCAGGCAGCCTCAGCATCTGGATGGCCCAGCTCCCCCCCTCCTGCTGCACAAACCCCAGTAAAAAATTGCCCAGCAAACCCCAGTAAAAATTAATGGAGTAGTCAAAGGCTAATCCATCCCGGGGAAATGTCGATTAAATCCCTGCAGCAAGGGGAGACTTTCCTTCCAGCTGTGATCGAATTGTGAGTTCTTCCCTTTGCCTCCCCCCTCCTCTGCTGGCAGCGGCGAGGGAGGGTGGCACTAAGGGACATCGCTGGCATCGTGGTGACAGGGGAAAGGAGCTGGCCCCACGGTGGGATCAGTAGCCACTCCTGCAGTCAGGTGGGACGGAGATCGCCATCAGTGGTGGTTGAGGATTGCTCACTGGGGCATGGCTCTGGGGCCCCCGTGGTTGGGGGGGGTTGAGAAAACCCTTTGTGCAACTGGTAATTTTTGTTAGATGTGATGGGAAAGTGGAGGTGGGGACACAGTGAGGTGTCTCCTGCATGGCCTGCAGCAAGGGGGGGGTCAGCACATCACTGAGCTGCAGTGCAGCCCCCATGGGAGCCAGGCTGTCCCCCCCAGGCATCTTGTGACCCCCTGGGATCAGAGCGGGGGGGCTCGGTGGGTCCCTCGAGGGTTTAAATCAGGGCTCTAGAAATAGCAGGTCTGGTGGGAACGCTACAACTGCCCTCCAGGAAAACATCCCTCCTCTCAATGGATACTTGTGTGGGGATAAATGCTGCCCAGAGGAGGTGAAGGGGCTCGAGCAGGAGCAGAAATGGTGGCTGTGGGTGACAGCTGAGGTCCTTGTTCGTGGCAGACACGAGGTGTAGGTGGGAGCAGCGGCCAGGCCAGCAGCAGGCACCTCTCCTCCAGAGCAGAGCATCCCTGGTGGCTTAGGAATCGGGGGGGCCGGGTCGGTCAGGCTGATGCTGCCAGTGTGGGGTTGGGGTGCGGAGGATGGGTCTGGGCAGCCTCCGTGGTTGGGATCGGTGGTGGCTCGTCCTCCCTCCCCGCTGGCATTTCCTTCCTTAGGGCCAGCCCTCAGCCCTGCCAACAGCTTTGAGTCGCAGCTCCCATCTCCCCCTTTGCACATCCAGCATCCCGTGGAGACGGTCCCCATGGGCAGGTGACATCCCGGGAGCACGTCGGGGCTGTTCCACGCCGTATGGGCTTTTCCTGCTCCTCGTGCTCCGGGCACATCCATCCTCTGCTTTATCCCTGTGTGTCCAGCCCACCACCGATCGCGCTGCGGAGCTTTGATCTGCTCCCAGTGATTAAATTCATATCATCCAGACTGACAGCTTAATATACCTCGGCGAGGCCGTGCTAAATTAGTTGTGTCTGTCTTGCCAAAGCTACAGAAATGCTTTCTGACAGTTACAGGCACTTGATACATCTTTTTTTTTTTCTTTTTTTTTTTTTTTCCCCTTCTTTTCTTAGCGTACAGTGAGGGTTGCCGTGGCTCTGTTTGGGGCATCCTTCCTTGGGTTTCGTATAAACTCCTCCGTGGCTGCTGGAGTCACTCTCTCTGTGTGTTGGGTGGGACCAGCTGCCCCCGAGCTCGGCTGTGGGCGCAGGGGAGGATGCAAAATACTGTGTCGTCATCTTTTTAGATTTATATGCGTATATATATACACCTTAGCGTGGGTTGAATTTTTGTTTGGTGAAAATGATGTGCTGGATGGGCAGTGAGATCGGTCCAAACTCTCCCAGAGGTCCCTTTAGCATCGGTCGTTGTCCTCAGGTGGGTTGACCATGGCTCGTGTCACCTGATGACCGTGGGTCTATGATAATGGTGTTGCATCGGGGCCTCTAATTCAGCGCCGACAGCCCCTCAGCTCCGAGGTCAAGCCCTGAAAACCACCCGTGAGATGTTCCCCTTCTGGTGTTGGCAAAGGTCCCCGAACGCCTCAGGTTTTTGGGATTCCTTGGAGGAGAAAATGCCTTTTGTCTCCCCATGGATGCTCCAGGCCTGGCTTCCTCCACCAGGGAGCTGCAGCTGTTTTGGGGTGAAACATGGCACTTTGCTGGTTCCTGAGGAGCGATTAAGATGCCTTTGGTGAGGATCTGCTGGTGGCGCATCTTTTCAGCATTGGATTTGTGGACCACACTTTCTCCCAGAGGGATGGGGAAAGCATCTCCCTTCTGGTTTCAGAAATGGGCTGTACCTTTGGATTTTCACACGCACGGTGACAGGCTGGGGCGAGGAGGCGAGGGGCATCCCCTTGTGCAAGAGCCTCCTGGGGGTTTGAGCACAGAGGGGGAAAACAAGACTTGAGATCTAACTAACTCTTTTCAGCCAACTTGGAGAAAGTGCTCTCCTTGCCAAGAGCTTAAAGAGGGGGAAAAAAAACCAACCACCACCCAACCACCCTTCATAATTGCCACATTTAGAGGAAGGAATTCTAAATAAAAAGTTAATCTCCTCCAAGGATTAGCAAAGCATGCGGCGTCTTGTCAGATGTGGAAGCGAAGCGGAGGCCTTAATTTTTTAAGACAAGGGAGATGTTTCTGTTGGAGCCTGTCTTCGCCATGTGCTGGCCAAGGGACCCGTGGGCTGGAAGGGGCTGAGGTCCCTTGTCCCCATCCGAGGGCGACAAGTTGCTGCTCTGGGGGCTGCGTCTGGTTGTGGGGACCATCGGCCTCGCAGGCGGCTGCTCTGCCTCCCCCAGACCCAGCTCTGCCGCGTAAATCACTTATTTTGGGAGAGAATTTCTCATACGACAGTGTGCAAGAGACTGAGATTGTTGGTTTGTGTCTGTTTGTGGGTTGGTTTTTTTATGTTTTGGTTTTTTTTTTTGGTTTTTTTGGTTGGTTGGTTGGTTTTTTTGGTTGTTGTTTTTGTTTTGGGTTTTTTTTGTGGTTGGACTCGATGGCAAAGGTCCCTTCCAACCATGAAGATTCTGTGATCAAGACTCTGTTCCTTGTACCCGGCTCGTCCCTCTCCTTGAGAAGAGAGGTTTCTGCAGCATCTTTTCAGTTCCGGGGAAGAAGCGCTTCACGCGTCAACTGCAAACTGGAAGAGGTGGCCACGGGCTGTGGGAGTTGCTGGTTTTGGCAGCTGAGCGGCGGAGGCACCGCTTCGGTTTGGCTTTGGCAGGGCCTGAGCGCACGGAGTTATTAGTCGCTGTTAATTGCGGTGGGAGGTTTGGGAGTTGAGCACGTTTGGATGCCTGGATGTGGACCCGGGGAATGAAAAGCTGCTTTTTCCAAACATTGGGAGCCCTGGTGGAACCTCCCATGTTTCCCGGGCTGGCATGGGATGCTTCCTGGCACGGGAATGGGGGAATTGCCACGTGTCCCCCTCGTGTCTTCTCAAAAAAGCAGCAGCAACTTGTTGTAGGTTTGGTTCCTTCCCTCCCTGTATTTGTACGTTATTTGTTTGTAGTTTGTTGATTATCTGCTCCATCTTTGCTTCTCCGCTGATAAGGGGATATGCAAACCCCTGGTGTGGCGTTTGAAACACAGATGCAAATGGGATGCAGCTCCCTGGCAGATGGTCCCCACCATGCAGGAGGCCAGGTCCCCCTGATGTCCTGGGTGCTGGCGTCCCACCGTGGCAAGCACAGGGCTGGTGGTGGGACACGTCTTTGGGAATCACCCGTCTTCTCCTCCGTGGCACAGCCAGGCCTGGAGGTTCCTTTACTGTCCCCAAACCCCTGGAGCTTCAGCACCAGGGGGGTCAGCAGTGCCGCGTTCTTTTTTGTATTTTGCTGGTTCTTTTTTGTATTGTGCTGGTTCTTTTCAATATTTTCTCTGTCTGGGAAAGCTTGGGTGAGCCCAGTTTCTTCCTTCTGGACCCTGACGTGGGAACACCGTGGCAGGACGCGCTCATTGCTGCTCATCCCCGTGGTTTCCATCCCTCCCCTCCAGCGTTGCATGGGCCAGGCAGCCCTTTCCTATCACTTTATATTTATTTACCCTATTTATTTACTTATTTACTATATTTATTTATTATTATTTACCGATTACTTACCAGCACATCAGCTGGAAACCCCTCGAGGCGTGCTGGATGGTCGAGCTGATGCTCAGACACAACCTGCCCCATCCCTAAGGGCTTGCAGGGAGGGAGATGCTGGGGGGGGGACCCAGAGGAAGATGCTTTTGCTGCTGGTCATTTACACCTGAGCCCAGCTCGGCGGGGGAGAGGCCTCTGCGACTGCAAGAGGTTAAAACTTTGCCCCTGTGTTTACTTTAGTTGGCTGCCACACTGCATAATAACCTGTCAGCACTTCAGGTGGGGATTTATTTGTGCATTAAAAATTGCCTGGGGCGGGCGGATGCAGACACTCTGCAGCATGCTGGAAAATGTGCCTCCAGCGTAAAAACAGCCTCTCCAAATATTTCACCCTTTTAATAAGTGCATTTAATTAAAGTCATATAACTTTTTTTATTATTATTAAAAAGGAGGGAGGGGAGGGGGGGAAAAAAAACCCCGAAGTGGGGCCTGCTGAGGCTGCAAGCAAAGGCTGGAATACAAAGAGGGGGTTTAAATGTGCATATTTAATGGAAAAGTCATCAACAACATGTTGTGTTTCTCTTCATTTCCCAGCCTCGCTTCTGATTGTGGATAGAAAGTTGATGGGGGTTTCTGGATTTCCAGAAACCCCCATCCCTCTCTCCCTCTCTCCCTCTCTCCATCCACTTCCCTGCTCTTGAAACGTTGCAGAATTATTAATTTTTCCAGACAAAGTTGCCAAATGATGTTGCCCTTGGATAGGCTCGTTTTCTCTTCCCGCGTTTCACCTTCTAGTCCTTTACATTCGGATCCAGGCGAATCTTTAAGCCACCACTTCTGTTGTGAGCACCTGGAGGACTCTGAAAAGCAGGTTTTCCAGTCCTGGAGGAGGAGGAGGAGGAATAGGAGGGGCTTTGGGAAGGGGCAACGAGGCGGATGGGCTTTTGAGACCCTTGGGTGGGAAGATGCTGCTCCGTGGGAGGCTGCGTGCCCCCCACAAGCTCTGCTGGCACAGGGTGGTGCATGGGGGGGACCGGGTTTGGAGGCCACGAGGCCACCACATGCCCACCCCGAGCTGAGGTCCTTTGGTTCTCTGTGGCATTGACTTGCCCCTCACCAAGAGCTTGACCTGGGCTTAACCTGTCACACTGGGCTGGCAATGCCGGGGCTGCCGGTGTGCCAACGCGGTGCCAGCCTCCCGTGAATGTCCCCGCCGACATCTGCGGTTGTGTCGGGAGTGGGGCGGGGATGATTTCAAAGCTCTGCTAAGATAAGTCCAATTTGATCAAATTCCACCTGGGAAGGTGCTGAGAGACGCGCGTTGCACAAAGCGCCTTTATCCCGAGGCGGATGGATGGCTTTAACACGAGATGCTCTTCAGGGGGGTACAGCCGAGGGGGGGGACAAGGCTGCGCCGGGGGGGCTGCCTCCCCCCTGCTCTAGGTACGAGATGCCCTGAGATGCAGCCGGGCAGTGGCAATTTTTAAGGATGATCCTGCACTTTTTCCCGGGGCTGAGGAGAGGGGATGGGAGGGACCGCTTTTCACAGCGAAAGTTGCTGAAAGAGGTTGAAATGGGTCGCTGTTGCACCCACCAGCACAGGAGGAGCCTGGCGTTCTCCAGCCAGAGCCCTGAACGCTGCTGCATCGGTAGTGGGAGTTTGGAGCCACGCAAAAAACTGCTCTGAAATGGGATCTTGCTCCCGTTCCCCACGAGCATCACTGAAACGGGAGAAGGGGGGAGACGGGATTTGTCCTGAGCAGTGATGTCTGTTGTGCGTAGGACTGGTGGGGATGGGACGTTGTGACACGTGCTTTTTTCTCCCTCCAAGGATAAGACTTGCAAAAAAAAGCATAGAAAGGAGTCCGTTTTCACCGCAGGGCAGCCAGTGTCTGCAAGAGGCAAAGGCTCCTGGGCTTCTCTGTAACGCAGGGTCGTTGTGCATCGCGTTTCCCAACCCGGCACCCAAAGAGCTTTCCCCATTCCCTTCTCCCCAGTGCGGTTCTGCAAGATTTTGGTGTTGCTGTTCCTTCCTGCACTGCTCTCTTCTTTCTCTGGAGATTGTTATTTTTGTTCTGAAAAAAAAAAAAAAAAGTAAAAATCTAGTGGATTTGAAATCTGAGGAAGGGCAGGAAGGTTGTGGATAATATCGAATGCTGTCCTTGGCAGGTGATGAGGAGGTTTAAGGGCAGGGGAAGCTTTGCAGACCTGCTGATATGGAATAAAATGGTTTTTAATAGCATGGGGAGCAGGTAAGGGGTGGGAAAACACAGTCCCTGGGCATCCTTCCCCTCCCTTCTCCACGGCATCTCCCTGAGCTGGTCTCTGCAGGCAGCTTTGCTGGCTCTGCCGAGTTTGGGGGTGGGAGGTCGAGGACCAAAAGGTGTATTTGGAAGTGAAAATATATGGTGGGATTTGGTGCAAATCCCCAAACATGTTCTTGTGCCACAGTGCAGGGTCACTACCCGGGGGGACAGACGCTGCTGTGGTGCTGCCCACCCCTCCGGAGCACAGAAAATGGCTTTCTTGTGCCTGCCGAGTCCGGGCTGGAATAATAATCCCTCCAGCCAAGATCCACAGGAGGATTCGGGCTCTTTGCAGCCCACTGATTTCCCCGGGAGCTCAGGCTCTGAAGGAGGGGTTCATGGGTTCAGGCTCGTGGGTGTGAGGTGGCTGTTGGCCAGTGTTGAAATACTGGTCTCTTCTGAAGCTGCCGTGTGCCCTGTCCACGCCAAGGGTGAATTTTCCCCCGTGGGAGGGAGCGGGCAGAGATGAGTTGGGGGCAGGAATAAGCAGGTGCCTCCCGGGCTATGGGAGCATCGCGTGGAGCTGCGGGATGATTGAGGGCTCTCAGCTTTCCAACTGGAATGGGACCTGGGTAAAAACTGGCTGGAAGTGGAGGGAGCTGGGGCTTTTTGCCTTCCCTTTGCAACAGGATAGGCACAGGCTGTGTCCCTTTGTGACCGGAGCTGGCTTGGGGCGGGGGGGTCTGGCTCCTTCCAGCTGGTGACTGTCCGGATTTATGGGCTGGGGAGAAAACTAGATGGTTTTCTTCTGGGTGGCTGGGAGGTCCCTGGCAGGGATGCTGCTGCTGCAAGCACAGGGGAACCATTAATGATATTTCCTGGGGGGCCACAGGGAGCTTGGTGCCCCCAACTGAGCAGGTTTCATGGCCAGGGTTGAGGCTTTTGGAAGAAGACACCGAATGGGGCGGGAGCGTACAACCGCCCTCCGGTCCTCGGGCAGTCACCAGATCTCGTCCCAACCCTAAATCCAGGTCATATGAATCTTTATTTTTCTTTTCCTCTCCCGCCTGGAGTCTGCTCTATTCATTTTTGTTTCGAGCGAATGAACCCGCTGTAAAGGAGACTCGCATTCCTCTCGATAATCTTAGGCAAGCGTGGCCTGGCCGCAGTCTCTCAATTAAGCAGAGTTTCTCTTGCCTTTCATTCCCCGTCCCTTTGGCATCCTAATTGCAGGCACTGCGCCCTGGTCTGGGGACACGGGTGCCTTCGGCGTGGGGCAGAGGGTCGGCCCCATCGGCACGAGGAATCCATTTGCCATCGGGGTGCAGCCGGTGGCCGCGCCGTTGCCCAGCCCCTCCGCTTGCTCCGTTTTAGTTTCTCTCTGGCCGAGGAAAGGAGTTTCTTTTTGCATGGACCTGAATTAATTTCGTCTCTCCACAAACCCTCCCCTTTGTCTTTTTCTTGCCACCTCGTTCCCAGGGCGCAGGAGGGTGCATGTGTGTCCCCCCCCCTCCCCTGCCCCGAGCCACTGGGATGGATCAGGGGTGCAGGTCCCTTCACCTCCCTCTTATCTCCCCGTTCCCCTTCGTTGACCTGCAGCAGCCAAATGAGCTCTGGAATGAGACGCTTGGTTCCTCCTGGAAGGCGTCCCATGAGCTGAACCTGCCTGGGAACCAAAGCCGGCATTCCATACCCATCCCTGGTCGTGGTCCCCATGGGTGGGATGGGGATGGAGAGCCTGTGGGAAGCCCCCTCCTCCTCTGCCTCTGCAGGAACTCTGCAGAGGGGTTCGTCCCCGCCGGGAGGCGATGGAAGAAAAGATATGTAAAACCGTAAAAACAGAGTTGGGAAGGAGCTTGGAGGCATTTGGTGTGTCCCAATCCGGTTGCTGTGCTTGTGGTGGGTTCATCCAGCTTCTCCTTCCAAGGAGGCTGTTGGCGATGTCCTGGCAGTCTGTCCCATTGCCACTGCAGCTCAGGGCGGTGCCACCATGTCCTGTCCCCGTTCCCTTCCTCTTTGCAGCAGCTTTTTGCATATTTGATGCTCATGAACCTGTCTCTCCTCTCCGGAGCCACCCGTGCCTGTCCGTGCAGGTGTGGGCGGTGGGGATGAGACTGCTCCGTCCCTCGCAATCCAGAGGAGAGCTCGGGGAGCAAAGGGGTTTGCAGAATCCGGTTGTACCTGCTCATAACGGGGGCTGTTCTCTCCCTTGGCAGCTCCGGCTGCTCTGGTGGGAGCGTGGGGCTTCTGGGGATGTTCTACAGGACTCGGCAAAGTTTATGGGATTTCTTAAATTTCATCCAAACCTTTTTCTTCCCTTTCTTGCTTCATTTTTTTTCCCCTCCTCCTTTCTTTTCTCTTAAACAAAATTGCGAGTCGGAGCCACCAAAAACAGCCCTTCCTCTTAAAACCAAACTTTGCTACAGCGCTAAAACAAACACAGGGTAACTGCTGCTCGCATGAAACCGCGCTCAGCTGCTCTGTAAAGAGAATAGAAAAGGTGGAGTCAGATTTTTTTCGGGCAGGCGTGAGCCTTAAAGGTATGAGAGTGTGTCTGCAGAGGGGCATCTCTCCTGGCCGGGGGATGGTGACTCCGCAGGTACCCCCAGGTGTTTGCTTTGCTGGGAGCTACTGGCACCCCGTCGCCGATACCCTGGCTCACAGCTTTCCCCCCTCCGCAGAATTTGGGTAGTTTCATTTTTTCCCACCAGTGGTTTTTAGCCCCTTTCTCACCAGCTCCAGGCTGGGGGTCCCGGTGCCAAAGCGCACCCTTCGCTTGCCAGGGCTGGGGTGAGCTGGTGCCGGCGGCGATGAGCTGTGGGGAAGGGGCAGGTGGTGGGGCTGCTCCGTGCTCTGGGGAGGGGACAATAGATCCATGGTTTGCCTTTTGGAAGAGATGAGGCTCCTCTTGGAGCCTGCAACATCTCACATGGACATTTTCCTTCCCCCAAGGGGAATCCAGGTTCCCCCCAGAGCTTCTCATTGCCCTCTGTTTCTGGGGAGGGAGGGAGGGAGGGATGGACGTGCTGTTTAATGTCAAATAGAGGGGATGTGGCCTCGGTGGACAAACCCTTGGGGAGGGTGTGGGGGGAGAGAGGGGACCCTTTGCAATGCAGGCTGTTCCCACTGAAAGCAGAGCCCGAGCGACGTGTGATCGGAGCAGGGGCTCGGTGGGAATCCCACTGGTGTGGCAATGGGGGGCCAGTGGGCAAGCTGGGGGAGACGCGTCAACCAAGGGAGGAGAAAGGAGTTGGAGAGGTTGAACGTTGGGCATGGGCCAGGACAGCAGGAACAGAGGATGGCAAACTGGGAGGGGGTTGGGATAAAGTTTTCCCTAATATGAGAAGGACGGAGAACCTCCATGGAGAGGAAGGGGGTGTGGGTGCCCATGGGGAAAACGAGGGAGCCCGGCTTATGGCTGTGGGGTCAAACCTTCCTGTGCTCCCCGCTGGGCTCCGTGGGTCTGGCTGGGTGAGTCCAGCCCTGGGGTGTGAAGGGGACCAGGGTGGGATGCTGAACCCCCACTGTGGGGTGGCCACTGCCCCGCGGTCCCGGCGGGTGGCTGCTGGGCTGTGTGTAAATCACTGGGGTGTGTGGGTTTGGGATCTGTCCCCACCACCACCATCCCACCCCCCCAGCCTGACGCTAAAAGGGTTTATTATTCAGCCTGCAGATGCCAGGTAAGCTCCGCTCCTCCATAAAACTCAGGCAGGCGCTAGGAAAACACGGCCCTGCCAGGTCCGTCTGCTCCGGGCGAGGGGAGGGCGAGTGTTTTGGGGAGGGGAGGGAGAGCTGTTCCTTCTCCTTCACCCCAGCCAGGCCCCTTTTCCATCCGTGCCGCCCTGGGGAGTTTTTTCCCACCTGGAAGCGGAGCAGGAGGGGAGGGCAGGAGCCTTCAGAGGGGAGTGTTTCCCCTCTGGCTTGCAGAGCCCTCCTGCTCTACCTGCTGCGCTGTGAAGCTTTTGGGGCAGGATTTGGGGTGTTTTACAGGCTCCCCTTTCAAAAACCACCGATGTGAGCCAGCTCTGCGAGCATCCCGCGTGCAGGGTAACTCACAGGGGTGCACCCCCATCCCCAGCCACGTCATCTCTCCCCCTTCCCTGCCAGCGATGGGGGGGGTGATGCTCAGATTTTTGCTATTTATGCTCCCGGAGAGGAAAAGATCCGTTCGAGTGATGGGAAGACACCGCGGCCGTGTGCGGTGCGAGCGACCCCAGCCCACGGGGGGGCTCCTCTCCAGATGTTGCACCGTGTTTTACGAGGAGCGATGCTCTCGGCTGAGCCGATGTATTAATTCACACATGGGGACTGGCCGGGGGGGTAC
>VXAK01020441.1:82451-93962 GCA_013399435.1 Arenaria interpres | reverse complement strand
AGGCGCCTGGACTCGAGGGGTGGGGAAGCCGCAAAGATGGCAAAGGGTCCGTCTGGCTCCATGAACTGGGGGCGATGGATCACTCTGGGAGGGAAAGCTGGATTTAACCCAGGATTTTCAGGAGAGATGTGACCTGAGCCATCTCCCATTAGGGCCAGGGCACTTGCACGGGGAGACTCTGCAAACAAAATTGCTTTTCCTTGGCTTCTAGAGCCAAATGGGTGAGGAGCCCCTTTGTAGCCGTGGTGCTGGTGGGCAATGGGACGTGGCTTGTCCCATCAGAGGGTGTCCCCGAGCTCCTGTGTCACCTCGGCAAAGACGTGCCCTGAAGCCACCACCCTGGAGGCTCCTGGAGAGATGCAACTTTTGCATCCCCCCTCCTCGCCCCCAGGTCCCCGAGCCTCCCCAGTTCCTCTCTTTAAGGGGCTCGCTGGTGTCCTGGGCTACGTGCCACTGCCGGCGACGGACGAGGAGGTTCCCGTGCTCGGAAACGCGGCGGCTGGATCGTGCCAGGGCAAGTTTCCCTGCTCCTGGATGAGTCCCCGCCGGCGTCTCCGGTAGGAGCCAGTTGCTTCCATTGGACTGGGAGAGCGATGCTGGTGCCGAAGGACCTCACCCCGGCCAGCTGGGATCAGCGGAACGGGGAGAGGGGGAGGTTTCTCCCCTTCCTCGGGGATATCGTTTTGCGTTAAAAAGATAAAGATTTTTATCTTTTTAAAGATAAAAGCTGTGGTTTACGTGGCCCAGCCAGTGCAAGAGGGCTAATGGTTCTGCGGGGGAGGCAGGATTGTGCCCCCCCTTGAGCTCGGGGAGCATCCTTTTGGCCGTGGTCCTGCTCTCCCCACCTGCCTCTGCCTTGGCACACTTTGCCAGCATTTCATATCCTCNATAAGGAGTTGGGGGGGGGTACAAAGAATTAATCAGCTTAGGGTCAGAACAGGAAAAAACACTGCTTAAATTGGTAATCCCTGGGGGATAGAAATCGGCTCAAAGCTGCAAAATAAATGTGCTGCCGGATGGTTTTCCCTCTTTCCCTGCCCTCCCCGGCGGGGTGGGTGTCAGAGGGCAGGGGGTGGTGGCGGGGGTCCTGCCTCCAGCAAGGGCAGGGCTCTAACGGGGGCACTTTTGCACCCTTGTCTGGGGTGCACCCTTGACTTTGACCATCCCCAGGCAAGGGGGAGCAGAGCTCACCCTCAGGCTGAACCCGGCACCTCCCTGGAGCCAAACAAGGAGGTTTTGCAGCTCTTTTCCCATGCTTTGAGCCCAGTGTGGGGCTGCTCCAGGGCGGGAGCGGAGAGGGGTGTGTGAGAGTAAGGATGTGCAGCCCTGTTAATCCCTTTTATCCTGGGGATCCATCCCTGCTCGCCTCTGCTTGGACGCAGGAGGTGCCACAGAGCATCCCAAGGGAACACTGGCAGCGCTGGGGAGTGGACGGGCAGTTTGTGCAACCCCTGCATCCAGAGCCGTGGGACTTCAGACCTGTTTTCCACGGACACGGGACGTGGGAGTCCCAGGAAGGGCTTGGGCAGGGCACAAGGGGAGGCTCAGCGGCCACGAGCTGCCTTGGGAATGGGGATTAATGCACCTGGGCTGGTTTTGCAGTGCTATCCCATCCCATCCCATCCCATCCCATCCAGGAGCTCTTCTACCTCCGCAGGAGCAGCAGTGGGTAAAGGTCTTGCTCCAGGATGCTCAGGAGAAACCCAAGTGCAGGGTCTGAGCGTGCCCTGTTCTCCTTCTCTGGGATTAAACACCCCAAAATATGGGGATACCTTGTGCTGGTGGAGAGCCAAGAGTCCTTTGTGCCCACATCAGGTGAAGATGTGGGGTGGTGGCCCAGGAGATGGGTTGCACCTGCAGCCGGCAACGGGGAAGAGCCTGCTGCGGGATTAAGCGATATCTGAAGGTATTTGTGGGGTAAGGCTGAATTAGTTTGGTCTAATAAAAGAGGATTTTGCTGGTGGGGGGAGCGGGGCTGTGGGAAACTCTTGTGTCTGCGCTGGGGATCGCCCTGTGGTCTGTCGGGACGTGGCCTCTGTGGTTGGGGGATCCCTTCTCCCTGGGGGGCTGCAGTGTTTGCCGTTGGTAGGAAAAGGAGGGGGAAAAGCCCTCATGGCTCGTTTGGATGAGCCCAGGGATCAGGTGGATCATCAGGGGCTCCTGCTGATGGCACAAACCGAGGGTAGCTGCTCGGCTCCTGTGGTGGGAACCACTGGAGTCCCAACAGGAGAAGCAAAACTGCTGGGAGGTGAACAGAGTTCATGCTGAGGGAACGTGGTTTCGCTGCTTAGGCCCATCCATCAGTCTGTCAGAGGGTTATCACTTTGGGGATACTTTTAATAAAGGAGCCAGAACTGTCATCGGGTGCCAGAGCCTGCCCGAAACCTGCCTGCAGCCCCTGCTGGGACTCCGTCTTGTCCAAGCCCTGACATTGGTCCCTGCTTATCGCCTCGCTGCAAAAATGAAGGAGAATGGGACTTTCTTCATTCTTTCATCTGCCTGTCAGTCTCCAAGTGACACATGGCTTTAAAGAAAGAGCGGGCTTTTCTTGCAGGGAAGGAGGGGGGAAAAAATTACTCGAAAGAGCCAGAGGAGGAGGCGGCCTCGTCCCACACGCAGAACAGGTTGGAGAGCGAGGAGAAAGTCGTTGGAGGTGTTTCTGTTGGGGGGTTAAAAGGTATATTTTTAGCCTCTCTCACTCTGAGGTGTTTAGGTCTCGGTGGGTTGGTCGGGGCTGGTATGTGAGGAGGAAACCTGGAGCTGGGAGCGATGGTTTGGGCTGGAGCAGGCTCTGCTCTCCCGAGTGCATCCCGGTGGGGCCGAACGGCAGCGGTTCTCCCGGATCCGCATCCCCTGGGATGCAGCCGGGGAGCTTTGGTTCTGCAGCGGTTGCCTTTCATCTCTCTGGAGAGCAGGAGGCTGCTGCGATGCCGGGAGCAGGAACAGGGTCCTTTCTGTGATGGAGCTGTTGGAGCAGGGCCAGAGGAGGCCATGGAGATGCTGGGAGGGCTGGAGCCCCTCTGCTGGGAGGGGGGGCTGAGAGAATTGGGGGGGTTCAGCCTGGAGAAGAGAAGGCTCCGGGGAGACCTTAGAGCCCCTTCCAGTCCCTCAAGGGGCTCCAGGAGAGATGGGGAGGGACTCTGGATCAGGGAGGGGAGCCATAGGACCAGGGGAAATGGTTTTAACCTGAAAGAGGGGAGATTGAGGTGAGATGTGGGGAAGAACTTGTTTGGTGTGAGGGTGGTGAGAGCCTGGCCCAGGTTGCCCAGAGAAGCTGTGGCTGCCCCATCCCTGGAGGGGTTCAAGGGCAGGTTGGAGGGGGCTTGGAGCAACCTGGTCTGGTGGGAGGTGTCCCTGCCCAGGGCAGGGGGTGGGACTGGGTGGGCTTTAAGGTCCCTTCCAACCCAAACCACTCTGTGATTCTGCACTCTACCTGCTGCATCTGAACCTTGCAAGGTTTCCAAGGTTCCTTCCATCTTAGAAGGAGCTCTCCACAAACGCCCTTGGCTACCTTTGGGTTAAAAAGCCGGGACCGAGGGGGGGGTCTCGTACAGTTTGTCCCCTCTGTGGTTTGTCACTGCGCATCCCCGCTCTCCCCTGGGGCTCAGGGGGCGCCTGGACGTGTGTTTGGCTGAAGGGACCGTCCCCGGGTGACTCGGGGCGGTTTGCTCCGTGGCAGGTCGGTGACTCACGGCAGCGCTGACGGCACCTGTCTGGGCCGGGGTTATTTATTAACACCTTACCAGAAAAGGGCGGCATGGGAACAAAACCCTCGCAGGGCTTCCTCTAGCTGAAGGAGCTTTAATGACATCTCCTCTGAGGCTGTCTGGGATTTCGGCGAGGCTTTTTGTATCGCATGCCTAGGTTAGTAAACGAAGATAATCTCTTTGGACTGAAACTCCGGGAATTAGGTTGGCTCTTGCAACAGAGTCTGGTGGTTTTAAGGAGAAGGCTCGTTTGCGGTGCAGCGGTGACGAAGGGTTGCACGGAGCCTGGGGGCTCCTTCGTAGCCGGTTTTAAGCCACATTGAGTGAGACATTGTTCTGAAGATGTGTCGGACGAGGCACGCTGCTTTTTCCTCTGGATCACTTAGATTCCTCATGGGAATGATCCCTTCTGAGTGTGGCTTTCACGCAGCTCCAGGTGTATGTTCACTCACAGGGTGGGGACAGCGTGGGACGGGGTCACACAGGCTGGTCACCGCAGGGTTCCTTTCCTCCATCCTCTGAGGGTCTCTGTGGGACCCTGGGCTGGGGTCCCGTGTCTGTGTTGGCCACGATGAGATGTGCCAACTGTGATGAGATGTGACCAGGTTGGCTCCTCGCTGGAGAACGGTGGTCCTGGGTTACCACCACACCTGCCCACGCACCCACACCAGGGTGGGCCTGGTGGTCCATGGCCAGAGCATCCCGCTTCCACCAGATGGAGCTGCAAGATGCCATTGGGGGCTGTGGGTTCTCCAGGGCCAGCCTGAGCCCCCCATGGAACCCAGCCCCGCCACTGTGTGGGAGCAGATAGCTGGGGGCAGCAGTTTCAGATGAGGGGTGCTGGGTGTCACTGGTGATGGAGCAGGCAGCAGGGCAAGAATGTTCTCCCAAGGAGTCTCCCCAGGTCACCTCCTGGGGTTGTCACCTCAGGGCAGACCCCGCTGTGTTTCAGGTACGGCCAGTGCCTGGGTTAATGAACATCACTGCCAGGCTCCATCTTTTGCTGCAAATAGCTGTTGGCCTTGGGGACGTGAGGTGGCCCATGGTGGGGGGTTTTGCTGCTGTGGAGCGGGGCTGGTTGGCAGGCACAGGCTGTGACTCAACGGCTCCGTTTCATCTCTCTCCGATCTTTTGCCTTTTTTTTTTCTGTCTTTAATCCACTTGCCTCATTGACTTTATTTTACAATCTGTCGCTGGGTTCACTGAAGAGCACTTTGGTCATTAAGCACGTTGGGGCATGTGAATAAACCCGCATCTCTAAACTGTAAATGGCTTTAAAGGCGGTATCAAATGGCTGGCTGGGATGCGAAGGGACGATCCCATGTCCCCCCTGTCCCTCACCGCCATCCTCCCCCACCTCCCTGGAGGTTTGGAAGGGGTAAGGCCAACCAGGGTGTGTGGGTCTGAAGCTCCATCCCTTCGCAGGACCTTCGATGTCCCCGTTCCTGGACACGACAGGGCTCCCCTTTCCCTTCGCAGGGCTTTGGGGCCAGGGGCTGCGTGTAGGGACGATGCCACGAGGGGCGAAGGCCACTGTGCTGGGACCGGTTCCTGCAAACAGGCTCTAGCTCTCCAGCTGCATTTTTCTAAATCCAGCCCTTCGATGTGGGAAGGGTTTCGACAGTACAAGTGGAACGGGGGCATGTCTGAGCAGGGCGAGGGGTCTGGGGGAGGGACACCCGGGAGAGGGAGCAGCAGGGAGGTACGAGCGCTCCATCGCTGCCAGAATCCTTTTCCCTGCCTCTTGCTTTCCTTTCCTGTTTGGCTTTGCTGCCCACACAGTTTGTCCTCAAGCTGTCTGCGGACGCGATGCTCCCATCCTCCGGAGCCAAAAGGCCCGTTTCTATTCCTGCTTCTCGCAAGCACGTGTTCGGCGGGGGGAGGCGGGGTGGGCAGCAACAGGGGGACGGGGCAGGAGGCAGATCCCCGTCTCCAAAATGCCCACAGGATCATCATTCCTGCTGCAAACTGGGTGCCTCCTCCTCTGTTTGCTCTGGAGGGATGCGTTCTCCTTCCTTCCCCGGGGCTGCTGCTGAGGGGGGAGGCAGCTTGTGCCCTTGTTCCAGCGGCTGATGCTCTCCCGGGGCGTTGCGGTGGGCTGGGGGAGAGGAGAACAACAACAGCGCGGGGGCCGGTGTCCAGGAGGCACCGGTGGCCTCGGGGCTCGCGGTGTGTGGCCCGGCTGCGCTGCGGCTGCTGGTCCTCCCGGGGCCGGAGTGGTCCAGGGCACGGGGAAGCAGATGCCGCCCCTGTGGGGAGAAGTGGGGTTTGTGGGAGGGCAACCGGCCCCGGGAAAAAATAAATTGCACCTGGGATATCACACTCGGTGTGGGTTTAGTGCTGGGGAAGGAGGGAGGTTTGTCCTGAGTGGGGTTTGTTCAGGTCACTCGTGTCCGGGGAGGATGGTCCTTCATCAGGGGGGTCTCTGGGACAAAACAAAGTGCTCTGTCGCACGGCGTATGGTTAAACTGGGGCAGCCACGTGGCATTGAACCCGCCTCGGCTCCATTTCCCCACCTGAAGGGTGGCAACAAACAACATACCTGATCCATGGAGTGAGGACGTGCTAAGAGGGACTTTTTACAAGGGCATTTAGTGATGGGATGAGGGGTAATGGCTTCAGACTGGAAGAGGGGAGATTGGGATAAGATGTGGGGAAGGACTTCTTTGCTGTGAGGGTGGTGAGAGCCTGGCCCAGGTTGCCCAGAGAAGCTGTGGCTGCCCCATCCCTGGAGGGGTTCAAGGCCAGGTTGGAGGGGGCTTGGAGCAACCTGGTCTGGTGGGAGGTGTCCGTGCCCGGGGCAGGGGGTGGCACTGGGTGATCTTTAAGGTCTCTTCCAACCTGAACCATTCTATGATTCTAAGATAACACCCCTGACGCGGGCAGGAGGACATCCTACAGGAGCCAGCTGGGCTGGTTGCATCACCCCCGTTCCTGGTGCCTCCATCCTTGTGGCTCCATGGCGGTTCCGGCGGTTCTCCGGCTGCATCCCGGTCCCCGGTCCCGCGCTGGCCAAAAGGCTTCGCCGGGGTGGAGGCATCAGGAAGCGCCTTTGATCTCCAGGTGCTAACACGTTTTCAAATGAGCCGCAGCCATGCCTGCCCTCCTCCCCCGGCCGGGAGGGGAGATAACACATCAGAGCCTGCGCCCGTGGCCGCGATATCGCTGCTTTATGGAGCTTTGATTGCTCCCAGCCATGCAGCTCGCTCCAGGGAACTTCAAAAGCAGCGCCCTGGACCTGCACCGCCCTGTGCAAAGAGTCCCGTGTGTGCGGCTACGCCCAGGGCTCCCCGAGAAGGCTTTTGTGCCCTGTCACATCTTCACGCCAGCAGCCAGGTAGCTTTTGGTAGACCTTCGGGGCCCTCTCAGGTGGATGTGAAGTTGGAGGCGTGCACTGGGTAGGCTTGGAGCTTCTGGACCTTCGTGCTCGGGCATTGGGTGCCTGTGGGGTGCCACCACCGGCGTGTTATCTCCCTGTCCCGGTCCTGTGCAGTGGCCCCCAGAGCCTGGGAATTTGGGGTTAGTGCATCCCTTGCAGACCCCTTGCAGACCCCAGGGATGCCCATGAGGGAGATGCTGGGAGCGGGAGGGAGGATTTGCAGCCACGCTCGGCGCGTTCACCAGCAGCGTGGGAGTTAACAGGGGAAGTTGGGGGAAAGAGGAGGAAAAGGGTCCGGACCTCCTCCACTCCCCCCTGCCGTCCCCCTTGGCTGCTGCGATTTCATTGAGGCTGTGGATTGGCCTCGGGAGGATGGAGCTGGGTAACACCACAACATAAACAGAACATCTGGAAGCTCTTAAAGGGTTTTATTTTTTAACACATTTACAAGAGCCAGGGACACTTGCGCACTGCGTTTTGCAAACTGGGAGAGGCTGCGTGCTTTCTTTCCCCCCAAAAAAGCCCGAAGCTGGTTGTCAGGCTTTGCCCCGGGGCAGGGGGGGCTCGGGGGCTGGTTGATCCCTCCATGCGTTGCTGAGGGTGCCGTATCGTGGCCAGGAGGTGCCAAGCTGGCGAGGAGATTCCTCGCGAAGCCCGAAGCAAACAGATGACAAGCGTTGCAGGAGAAATGAGCAGAAGCCTCTGCCCTTCTTCCTTCGTGCCCCCGGTTCATGCTGGAGCAGGACGGGGAGCTGGGCAGGGGGAAAAGCTCTTTAATGATCTTACGGAGCGAGCAGGGTGAGAATCAAAGAGGGGAGGAAATGATTAATCTCCCCAAATGGGCCAAGGGCTCATCTGAGGCAAATGGGGGCTGGTTGAATCACGCTCAGCGGTGGAGCTTGGATCCCCCAGTTCTGATTTGAGAGCCTGTAGGTGGGGAGCCCACGGACAGAGAGGGATAAACGAGATCCGTTCCCGCTCTGGTGACGGTGTTTGCTGTCGGGCTGTGTTTTCTTCTCCCCACTTCCTTCCAAACGTCTAGCACGGTGGTCGCCCCGTGTCCCGCCTCGGCGCTGGGATGTTTGATCGGTGACTTGCACATCCCTCGGACCGCAAAACGCAGCCCACGTGTGCAGAGGCAGGAGGAGCCGCTTTCCCTTCCCCTGCGCTCCCAGATGCCCTTGTTTTGGCTGTTGCACGGAAATGGCCTTTTGATTTTCTTCCCTCAGCCCCCGGCTGTGTCTCCTGTCCACCCTCGCGTTATCCTGCCCCCCCCCCAGCTGATGTCTCCTGAATCCCGTGGGAGCTCAGCCTTGGGGCTGCCGCCGCTTTTGGGCTCTCTGGAGCGACGTGGCCGAGTCTCTCTGGTTTTCCCATGGATGTTGTCAGCGCATCCTCCGCTCTCGGTGTCCGAATGGCAGCGCCGCGGGCTGGGCTGTCACTGAGGGTCGCTGTGGATGCAGAGCAGCTCCCAGCACGGTTGGACGTGGGCTGTGCAGCTGTAACGGGTTCCCACCAGCTTGGGTGGGCTCCAGCCCCCAAAGCGTGGATGGGGCCCTCGATGCCAAAGGTGTTTCTAGGGGAGGCACTGGGGCTGCTGGTGCATCTCTGCTTTCACACATTGCTCCAGACATTTAATTTGGTGGCAAAGAGGAATCATGATTTGCTTCATCACAGCCGGCTGCATGGACCTTCCATTAATGCCGTGTTTTTCCTTCGCAGGGTCCGCGGTGAAAACTTGGGGCATGGGGACCTGAGAGGACACAGCCAAGGTGCCGTGGCACCGATTGTGGCCAAAACACCCAGGAGTCCCCTCCTGAGGATGGGCGCTTCAGCTGTGAGCATGGAAGAAGGGATGTTGGGGACCGCTGAGCTCGATGGGGAGCAATGGAGCATCAGGGGCTGTGGTGAGACCCTTCACCCACCACTAAAACCAGCTTCCCCACCAGCTCTCCCCCGTACCCTTGCTGGGCTGCTCGACCCCAGTCCCACAAGGGGGTTTTTCCTCCGGCGCTGACCTCGCTCCTGACTCCCACGCGGAGCCGAAAGGACTTAATTAGCTGTTCTCTGCTGGGCTTTGGAAATTATCCTCTTGGCCGGGAAGTGCTGGATGGATGGATGGCGAAGGGCTCTTGGGTCAAACGGTAGCTCGATGCTTTTCCCTTGAAGGACCAAGTGCTTGCCTGGTTCCCAGAAACCAGCTGTGGATTTTTTGATTTTTTTACCTCTCTGCTCTTCTGTTTGATGAAAAAAAATCGGGGTTTCAGGCTTTTCGTGAGGACGGCTGGACCCAGCCTGCAGCACGGTGCCGATGCCTGCGGTGAGAGCTGGAGGCACGAAAACCTTAGCAGGAGCCATGGGGTGGAAGCTCTGCTGATGATCGTGGTGCCCTGGGGTTTAAAACTGTCTGGCAAAGTCTTGTCTTGTGCCAGGAGTGCTGGGTGGCCTCGGGGGGACCTTCTGCCACGGGTGGTTGAGTATCCTCATCCCCGGCACATCCCCTGTGGATCCCAGGTGGGGCTGGGAGCGGGCACAGGAGCTGGGGGTGCCAAAGCTCAGCGAAGGGGAACGTCAAGAGAGGGGGGAAATGTCACCCTCAGAAACAATTAAACCTCTTAATAAAACCCGTTGCCTCTGTGAGTGCTCGATGTTCTTTTCCATTTGCCTTGGCTCAGCCACACTTACATCATGGCCCTATCGCGGGGCTGCCGAGGGGATGCGTTTGATTGTACAGGAAACCAGCGCTTTGGCAAACTTCTCTGCCCTAACGAAGGCCAGGCTGAGAGTTTAATGCCTTTGCTTTGCAGAAAAACTCTCCCCTGTCCTTTCCCCGTTCCCCTTCTGCAACCCGTAACCATCACCGCCCGACTGCGCGGCCGGGCAAGCCGCCCCTCGCGTGCCCCCTGCTCCGAAAGCCACTGAAATGCACTTTAACTCCCCTTAAATCCCGTTGTTTCACATCCCTGGACTGTGTGTTCCCTCCCGCCCCGGAGACTGGATGCGAAGCACCAGAAGGCGCCGTGTGGAAACACAACGTAAAAAGGATATTTATGTAATGGAAATATGCTTTTATTATTTTTTTAATTATTTAATTCATTATTCAAAAAAAACACAAAGGTGTTCTTTCATCTGAAAAGCACAGTAGCCTCCTAAGCATGGATTGAGTATAACCGTGGGTGGTGCGCAGCCACAGCGACTCGAAACTTACTGGTGTAACTGGTAGCATCTCTGCATAGCCCTGGCTTGGGTTCTCTGACAGTGAGTCCCCCACTGGGACAAACATGATGAGAAACACCCATTTTTTGGGTCCTTTCCTTTGAAACCCCTTACTTGGCTCAGAAGTACCTCGGAGGGTTTAAGAACCGGGACCCGTTGCCGAAGGGGAACCGGTGTTGCCCGTCCTCTGGCCCCGCGGCCGCAGCTCCCATTCTGGGGCTGGATGGTGGGTCGTGGACCTTTGGGAGCTCATAACTCGTATTTACTGCCAAGGCTGGTTGCCTTTAGCGTCGGTCAGTGGTTTAGTCCCGGCTTGTTTAGAGGCAGTGAGCAAACAGAAAGCTGGGCCGTTAAAAAGGGCAGGGTGTGGGAGCTGTATTGCTATTTACCCGCGTAACCAGGAGGAAAACCTGCCTGTCGTTCTTCCTAATAAATACAAACTGGAAGCGCGGATAAACCCGTGGGGATTTATTAGTTTGCTTTACCAAATGCAAATATTAAGACTGGTTGGCTCGGCCCAAGGGCTGCCTTTTGCCTTTTGTGTGCGCTGCAGCGTCTGGCGCCTATGGGTGCTGATAAGGGTGTGCTCTGGGCTCGAGGAGCTGCTTTTGAGCGGCTTCTGTCTCCCTTTTGCCTGGTCCCATGAGGGGCTGAGCTCTTGGTGGGGATGCAGGACGCGGGGCTGGCTGGGTTTGTCATCCTCCAGCCTCCCCAGCCCCAACCTGCAGCATCAACAGAGCTGGTGAGGGGTCTGGAGAACAAGTCTGATGAGGAGAGGCTGAGGGAGCTGGGGGTGTTCAGCCTGGAGAAAAGGAGGCTGAGGGAAGACCTTCTCGCTCTCTCCAACTCCCTGAAAGGAGGGGGTAGCCAGGGGGGGTCGGTCTCTTCTCCCAAGTCACAGGTGATGGGACAAGAGGAAACGGCCTCAAGTTGCACCAGGGGAGGTTCAGATTGGAGAGCAGGAACAATTTTTCCATGGAAAGGGTTATGAAGCCTTGGAACGGGCTGCCCAGGGAAGGGGTTGAGGCACCATCCCTGGAGATGTTCAAAAGACGGGTTGACACGGTGCTGGGGGACATGGGTTAGTGATTTTTTTGATTTTTTTTTTTATTTTTTTCCCTCTACTCTGTGCTCCTGGAGCACTGCGTCCAGCTCTGGAGTCCTCAGCACAGGAAGGACATGGACCTGTTGGAACGGGTCCAGCGGAGG
>VXAK01020441.1:66162-82405 GCA_013399435.1 Arenaria interpres | reverse complement strand
GGGAAGAACTTGTTTGCTGGGAGGGTGGTGAGAGCCTGGCCCAGGTTGCCCAGAGAAGCTGTGGCTGCCCCATCCCTGGAGGGGTTCAAGGCCAGGTTGGAGGGGGCTTGGAGCAACCTGGTGTGGTGGGAGGTGTCCCTGCCCAGGGCAGGGGGTTGGAGCTAGATGATCTTTAAGGTCCCTTCCAACCTGAACCATTCTATGGTTCTATGAACCTGGAGCAGGTGAAAGCTCCCTTTTAGGTGATTTTCCCTATAAAGGGTAACTCCCCATCCTGCCCTATCGATTATGGCCTTTTTGACCCCCTCATTGAAAGCAGCAAGAATTGCTCCTGACCCAGCTTGGCTTCTTCCTGCAGCCACGCAAGTCCAGCTTTAAAGAGCCCCTTTTCGCTACCCCGGCACCCAATCTTTCCCCTTCCTATCACTTACTTTGCTTTGGCTTATCCAGAAACATCGTCATTACAGCCCCCTCCGTCCCCAGGTGCACCAGAGGCAGAGGGGGGGCTCCTTTGCTGGGAAAACCCATCCTGCAGCTCAGTAATTCCCTGCAGGGTAAGCCCTGAGTCCCAGCTCCAGCTCCAGAAAAGACCCTCCACAACCACATGGGTGCGCGGACCAAGGTGCAGATGCCATGAGGCATCTTCCCCCATTTCTCAATTTTTTCAGATTTTCTTGCTCGCCTTCCCTTGAAATAGTGAAAAACTCATAAAACATCAGAAGTCCACACAACAGTGGCTGGAAATCATATTTTTTGTTTCCTACATAATTCTCTTGAGTGTGCTTTTGGGTGTCAGACAAGGTCCTGTTCCTGGAGGCTTCTCTGCACACAGGGACCCGGGACTCAGCCCTTTGTTCAGCCTCCAGACCCCACACACCCAGGGGGGTGTCCCAGGGCTCCTCCTTTCCCATCCCACAGTTCTCCAGAGGTCCTGGACCAGTGATGCTCCCTGATGATGCACCATCCAGGAGAACCTCCAGCCCTACTCACTTGGGGACATTAAAGCATTCACACCTCTCATCTGCAGGCAGAAGGGGGGAGTGCCTGGCTTTGTCTCCTTACCGGGAAATAAGGTGCAAACTGGGGTTAAACTTATTCTGAAGCCCCCTGAGAGGTGGGATTTGTGCATAAGCCTGTGGGTCTTGGTCTCTCTATGCTGGCCTTCTCTCACCTCCGTGGAGGGGAAGCTCTGCTGCAGTCAGCAGGCTGAGCTGGGAACTCGTGTCCCCTTGTCACTGCTGTGTAAAGGCTCACAAAGTTGTTTTTGGCTTATAATCAGGAATTTATTGAAAATAAAAAAGTGGTGGCTACACGGATGGTGCATGGTACTTTTCATGGCCCATGAGAAAGATGGAAAAAGGCTCTTGCTTTGTGGTTTTTTTCATTTTTTGTTGATTTTTTTAAGCTCTTTGGCCTTGCTAAAATACCTGGAATTATTGGGCAACACGAAAGCTCTTTGGGCTGCAGACTCCATATTGCCTGTATGTGCTTAGCACCGGCTCTATTGGGTGCCTACAGAGCTCCCTGCAGTCATGCTGTGCAAATGATAGTGATTAATAAGAATATTTGTGATTAAATAAGGGTATTTGTGATTGCCATGCGTGTTTGAAACAGGCCCCAGCCGCATGGGCTGTCTCTGGAACAGCAGCTTTACCCTCTGCAAGATGAACTTTTGGGATGCGCACAGCTTTCCTCATTTAATCCTTAATTGAAGCAAACCACACCTTTGAGCAGGGCTGAGCACCTGGGGGCAATTTCTAACCCCACAACAGTTTCCCAGCTTCCTTAGCGACCCTCAAAGCCTCCCCTCAGGTGTTCCTAATCCTGGTATCGGTTACAAGCTCCCTGCAGAAGCTAAGCCCGGTTTATGTGCTGGGGCTTTGCAGGAGAAGGATGTGGGGACCCCAAGCAGTCTCCATGCCCTGGAGGAGGTGGTGGAAGAGAAGGTAGGTGATGTTGAACTTCTTCTCCTGGTTTTTTCACGTAGCTCTGGGCTCTTGGACTTGGCTGAGGTCTGTGTGAGCTGCAGTTAAATGGGGCTGGGGGTTGCGTGCCTCGGCTATCGCGTCGGTGGGATGTTGCCAAGGGATTTAGCATGGGAAGAGGGCTGAACCCGGGAATGAAATAGCTGATTATTGTTTTTCGTTCTTCAGACAACACAGCTGAGCAAATCCAAGCTGCAGCTTGGATTGTCTGTTCATTAAGGGACTAATCCTTTGTTTTCCCCTGGAAAAATCCTTTCCAGGAATCCCAAGATTTCTAAGTAGGGCCAAGCTTAGAAAATGGAGGAAAATGTGCCCCTTTCCCATTACATCAGATATTTCTCAGCTGTTTCTCCAGTTCTTTCCCCTTCTTGCTTGTCCACCTTTGCTTCCCTTCCCTTTCCCACCTTCTGCCCAGAAACTCATCTGGGGAATTCTGAGGTTTGGCGTCCTACAAGGGATGGGCTGATGTTTCAGCTGCCCCTGGGGCAGGTCTCTCACCTCTACCTTGCTGAAGAGTTTCTTGAAACCTGTAGTAATAGCTTTGTGAAATCAGGAGGAGGTGTGGGCTGGGGACTGGGCTGATAGAAGATCAGTGATGGTTCTGCAGTTCATTGCAAACTGGGACACAGCGCTGGGGCTGTGATCCCACCCATACCCCCGTTCCTCTGGGATGCTGTGGGACCGGGTGGGATCCGCTCCTGCTCCTCCTTTGGTACCAAAGACCTGGTTTACCTCCACGAGGTCTCTTCTGCTTTGGGTGGGTGTGTTTTGGGACTGTGTTCTGCACAGCTCTCACCGGAGCTCAGTGTGTGGGGCCGAGCATCTCCACAAACCCCCTCTGGCATTGGGGTCCCTCCCGACCCAATCCAATAGGAATGCCCATTTGCCCAAAGCTGCTTGGTAGAAAGTGCTGAAAGCTGAGCTAATTTTCCCCTCTAAACTTTCATGTTTTGGTTGTCTTAAAATCATAGAATGGTTTGGGTTGGAAGGGACCTTAAAGATCATCGAGTTCCAGCCCCTCTGCCGTGGTCCTCAAGGGGAGGGAATCTCTCCTGCTGGAGAGATCTCTGTTCCCTGCTAGCAGAGCAATTTTCTGGCGCACAGAAGTCAAACCGTCCCACCGTGAGCAGGATGCATTGGCCCTCGGCTCCAGCAGCGTGTTACTGAGCTCTGGGGGGGCTGCCCCTGCTCCCCACTGCTCCGCTGGTGCCTGCCCACATTAACCGGGTGCTTGTAATGGCAAAACCTTCCCGGAGCGTGGTCTGACGTTCTCCCCCTCCTCTGTAAATTAACGTGCCAGCCGTGTCTCACCCTAATTAAAACCAGCAAAGAGGACTGGTCCAGGACGTCGCTTTGGAGGCTGTAAAATTCTAGGACAGTTTTATGTAGCGCAATTAAAAAGAAGGTAAAAAAAATTGTTAAGAAATTAAACACTAATTACTTTTTTTTTTTGCCAGCTGAACTGTTTTGGCAGTGGGGCTGCAAAGACCCGGGATGGTTGGTTCTCTGCTGCCATAAATCACACTGATCAAATGTTCCCTTGCTGCTTAGCAGTGTAACTCATCTGCTGTCAATTAGCCTAAATCACATTTTTTCAATTAAACAGGCTTAGAGGCCTGATAGTGAAGCCTGGTGGGGAGGGGGAGGGAAAGGCAGGGCCTGGTTGTAGGCAGCGAGGTGGAAATATCTTTTTAAAAGGTGTGATCCCATTTTAGTGTTTTCCATATAAAATGCGATATTATCGTCTGTGCTCCGGGGAGCAGTAAGAGCTGGAAGCCCAGCTGAGGAGGGGACGGGCACGGGCGGCCCCACGGCACGGTGGCAGGTTTGAGGTGGCCCGAAGGATGCCATGGGGAATCCTAGCCGGGATGCTCGTGGGTGTGATGGCAAGAAAACTCCCTTTGGCATGAATTTCAGATGTTCCCTTCAACTCCTGCCCTAATTCCCAGTGATGGGGCAGAGGTTTGCAGCCTTGCTCGATGTTTGTGGGGCTGCCCGTGGGGTTGTGGCGTGAGGGCTCCTTTGTGCTCCGGGGAAGGTGATATTGCCCCGTTGCATGCAGCCAGCGATGGGAATGGGTGGCTGGCATCATAGGTGGCATAATTTGCCTTGGATGGTGAAGTAAACCTCTGTTTCCTCTCCCTGTGTCTAGTCTTGCTCGCCGAACGTTTTCTTTCTTGATTGGAAAACAGGCTGTGAAGTATTTGGAAAGCGATAGGGAAGGGCAGGGCTTGGAGTAAACGGCTCCTTTTATACCTACATCCCCCCTGTGCCTTCAAAAAAAAAAATGAAATAGATAAAACCTTCCCAGACTGGAAAGAAAAAAAAAAAAAGGCTGGAATGGGATGAGAAGCTGATCCTGGCCCCAGGAGGAGGGAGAAAGAGTGACCTGCTGATTAGTGGTTTAGTTTTTACAAATGTTACCTGTCTCCCTGCCCTCCTACTGGTGCTTGGTTCCTGCTGGAGAGCACGTGGGGTGGCTGGGGTTTGGGGTGGCCTCTGGTTTGGCCTGGGCAGTGCTGGGTGAGGGGGTCATACCAGTAGGGGGGATTCAGAAGTCCCTGCAGATATCTGCTGGTGGAAACAGAGCATCGTCATCTCCTTGGGCTGCTCATTCAAGGCTTCGCAGGAGCTTCCTGGGTGCTCCGGGGCAGGGGGGACACTGGTGGCCCCTTCCACCTCTCCCCACACTGGGGCAGGACGTGTTCCCCGGACCCTCAGAGCCCTCCACGGTCTCATCCTGCAACGCCAGCGATTCACCTCCCGGTTCTGCCAACAAGCCCCTGCAGGTTATCCTGTTGGGAAAACCAGACTCATTTATTAATATACCTAATGTTAATTGCTGTAATTTGAAGGCTGGCTTCCCGCTCCCGGGGACGTGGGTGTGTGCTGCCGCTGTGGAAACGCGTGGAGCAATGTTTTCCCGCTGAGCCCCTGCGGTGAGGGGAGGATGCTCCTGTGGTTATAATGGTGATGACCAGTTTGTATTGTGGGTTTTGGGTTCACGTGCTAAAAGAGCAATGAGAAAAACAAACATCTCTCCCTGGCTTTGGTATCTCCTTCTTGTAGGAGTCCAAAAATACAGTCCAATGGATATTTAAATGTTAATTAGTGTAATTCCCCACTGCCAACTCCCCAGGCAAACCTGGCACCTTCATTATTCCTCTCTGCCCACTTAACTGCCCTCAGACTCCAAAAAGAGCTTTGCTGGCCACCTGGAAGAGCTTGAGGTGGGGCAGCTCAGGCTGGGCAGAGGCTCATAGCCTGCAGGATGGCAATGATGCTCTTCACCATCAGTGCCAAAGGAGCTGGAGGTGTGGGACCAAGATGACTCTTGAGGCTCTGAGTCTGTGTTGATTGTGTTGGTGAGGAGCAGAAGGAAGGGGGAGGCTTAGCTCTTAGCTCTCAGCAGGGTTGGGGTCTTCTGACCCACGGATGAGGTTATGGGACAGGACAGGAACCGTTGGCCCCAGCTCTGTCCATGTTCAGGTGGTTGGAGCAACAGCAAGCCCAAAGCTCTGCTGGAGACAAATTAGGCTCCCTGAGGTCCTGGAAGACTCCTGGCTTTGTGTTTCTCATCCCAGGAAAAAAAAAAGCAGCCCACTCTTTTTTATGGCCATCCAGTGGTGCCAGCAGAAAGCCTGGCTCAGGGCCTCTCCTGCTGCAAAAGCAGCAACGTGAGGTCCCCCCGAGCACAGGGGTGTTTTGGGCTGCGCTTGGGAAACGGCTCCTTTGCCAGGAGCGCGCGTGTCCTCGGATCTGCCGCTCCAGCTCTCCTGCCCTCTACCAAGGTTTGCTTTGGAAAAGCAGCGCTGGTGGTTGCTGGAACGTGAGCCATCTAACGCGCCATCAGAAAACAACAAACCCAAACCCGTAATTGCCTTTGGTCTTGAGCAATTTGAGCTGGGTGAGAATTGGCCACGGAGGCTCGAAAAGCGGGAGCCGTGCGGGGACGGGAACACTGCTGTTGGGGGTGGAGGGCTGCGTGTCAACCAGGACCCCCCTTTCCCTGCTTTGCAGCCCTCCTTCGCCGGTCCGTGTTACCCGGTATCCCAAAATAAACCCAGGGATGCTCAGGGCTCCGCTGGCATCAATCCTGGTGTGAAACCCCGACTTGGCAACGGCCGCCGCTGCCTGCGTTGGTGGGTGAACGGCGCCACGAGTCCCGGACCCAGCTGGGTGTTTTCTAGCTCCCGTGGAGGATTATTAGAAGTGGAGAATTAAGCATTGCATTTCCCGATTTTTCTCTCCTTTCAGCCGGCCGGTGCGATGCTCGCAGCCCTTCCCCCTGCCCAGCCTTGCACAGTCATTAGAATTCCTTTTGGGAAAAGGGGAGAGGGTGGTGAGGGGAGGGGGGAGTAAATCTGATTTAATTACAATGACACAACCTGCATGGCCCCAGCGGCTCGGCTGGGTGGGTTTAATCTGATTTGGAGCGGGGAGGTGGTGCAGCGGCTGCCGCTGGCATCAGCGCCTGCTGCACATGATGGGCTTAGGGCAGCACCAGGCGCCGGCTGCCCCCGGCGTCCGGCAGCGGCCTGGGGGGGTCTGGGCTGCCCACCCGGGGTGGTGGGTCCCTGGGATGGGAGAGGAATGGGGTTCCTGAGCCTTTCACTGCAGGGAGCTGCTCCGCTTTCTGCTGCCTGTTCTGGATGGGGTGAGATCCGGGCGAAGAGGTGGTTTGGTTGGAAGTGACTCGTCTCGTGTCCCTCTCTGGAGGGTGTCCCGAGGAGGAGGGAGAGTTCTGGGGTGGTCAGAAGCAGGTGCACAGTGCGGAGGTGATCAAACATTAAGTCCAACTGAAAGAGCTGCTTCTAGGAAATGAAAAAAAGTTCCAAACACCCTAAAAAATGGAGGCATAAATGGATTCTGGCTCCTGCAGCTTGACTCTGTGGCTGTCAGGGAATGGACCTCCCTGGATGCTAATGCTCCCGTGGTTTGAACCATGTGCTCTGGTGCATCTCCAGTTGCAAAACCGCACTCTGCAAATGTGTCCTTTGGGATCCTTTGTCCCGAGGCTCAGCAGATTGCCTTGGGCTTTTAGTGTGACTGTCACCCAGCTTCCTCCTTCCCCACTGTCCTCTTCCAGCTGAGGAAAGTCATTGCTCCAGGGAAGAAACTGTCCCAGATGCTGGTGCTTGCCAGAGAGATGGTACCTTCTAGATGCCTCCGTCATCCAAGGGATGGTTTGCATCAGTCAGCATGGTGGTATGGAGACCCACCTTGAGCTGCATTTCTGTTCTTGAAGATGCTCGTTGTCACATCCTCCCGAGAGGTTGCACCCTTATCCCACCCTCCCCTTGAGTGCCAGGAGGTGGGAAACATCCTCCCCTCTCGGTGGGAAGGCATCTGGTGCTGGAGCATCCCTGGGGAGCAGGTCGGGTCTCGAAAGCTGCCCCATGCGTGTGCCTGGGGAGATGTACATGGGACCTAACCCTATTTCAAGCAAGGTGTTTCTGCTGATACAGCCACCATCCGCTTTAATTGTGGATTATTAAGAACTGCTTTTATTTTAAGAAACTGGCCCCTTGTTACACCACAAGATCGCCCAACCCCTCTTCCCTACGAAAGGGGTGTTTGTGCCTCTTACCTCTGGGCAGCGTGCGCTTTAATTTCAGCTTGCGGCCCTCGCTGTGTGATGGAGAGGGGGGGGGAAGCTTTCAGAGCACTCTCACTCAATAACTCAGCCCAGCCTACAGCGCTAGTGAGGTATTTTACACTCCGCCAAGGCAGATAATTAATCATTCCTGAAGAATGAAGAAATGTTTCTAGACTTTTTTTTTTTTTCTTCTGCTCCTTTTAAAAGAAAAACAGGGATTTTTGAGAACTTGATGCCCCTCTGATAGGGTGGAGGAAGGGGTGTGGGATGAGAAGTGTGAAGGTTGGCTCCCGGGCTGGGGGACAGGTCCTTCTTGGTGTCCATTGGGGGACAGGTCCTTCTTGGTGTCAAGGTGAAGGTGTTGCTGAATCCTGGGGCTGGGCTGCACGGTCCCCCCGTCGCTCCTGGCTGACAGAGGAGCCCAGAGCGCTGCGTGGTTTCCTTCACGGCTGGGTTGATGCTCTTGGTGACTTCCAGCCTGGTTGCCCATGGAGCATCTCTTTGACCTGCAGATGCCTTGCTTATAGTTCTGTAGCTAATTGTTTACTTGTTTTTTCCCCCCCCTAGTCTTTAAATTAAGCAAGGGTGACTTTAAAAACCCAAACCAACCATCCTGAAAAGAGCCTTAAACATAGTGCAGAGTTCACCAGTTTGATGGGAGCGTTGCTTTTAAAGCAAACCGTTCAGGAAGGTGCATCATCAAGTAAAGATTCCTTTTTACCATTCCCTTCTGCCCCTCCTTCGATTTCTAGTTGTGGCCTGGACTTCAGAGAGGAGGAAGCCGTTGTCTCCTGTCTTTCGGGAGAGCTGGTTGGATTTGTACTTGGGTCATGTAGGCAAGGGAGTGTTGGGTCAGCACGAAGACATGTTACATATTACAGTTGAGTCTTAATGTCCCTTGGCTCCTCCTTCTGTAGAGCATAAGGGTGGGAAAACCAGCACGTGGTTCTGCTGAACGACATCTGAAATGTATGGTCTATAATGAGAGTAAAAAAGACTTAACTCTTGGTGTTGGGGGGGAATTTTCCCAGGAGGTCTCTTTGTAGTTGGTGAGTAGTAGTGAAGATCTCTTCTCCTTTAAGGTACTCTGTATAATTGACTGCTGAAGTTACTAATCAGAAAACATGTAGGCACAGGACAAATATACATAGAAGAGCAATTTCCCCAGCAAGTGGTTCTGGATGGAGCTGTGACTCAGAAGACCTCATTGCTCCAAATCCCTGTGGACCCCATGGGCTTTTGATAATGGAGTATGTGTTTGCTCACAATACGCTGAATCACACTCAGTTGCGTTTTATTCACCTGCTTTTCCATGGCAGCTCGAGCAAGGACATGGCATCCTTCACCTCCCTCCCTCTGCTGCTGCCAGGGCCACCTGGTAGAGAGATGCGGCTCCTTTCCAGGCTCTTACCTTGGGAAAAACTGGTGAGAAGCTTTATTAGCAAAAATTGCTGAGGTGCCTTGGGTTCCAGGAGTTTTCAAGGCATGATACAGGAGGAAAAAAAAAAAAAAACCCAAGCAGGAATCAGCTGGCGAAGGGAAGCCCCAGGCAGGCAAAGAAACCAGTATGTGCAGTTCTTCCCCACTGCCGTCCAAATGGGAGCAGGATGGAAAGGGGGGATGGTGGTATTTGCTACTGGTGCTCTCAGCTTGCCCATCTCAGGGATTTAAAGGTGTCGTGGGCCAGAGTCTTCCTGTGGCCGCTTTGTCTTGTGTGTGGTGTTCTCTGAGCCTGGCAACGTGTCTATGAGCTCACTTCAGTAACGCGAGGTGATGCTGATGGCCCTCGTCGAAGGGATCGCTCTCAGCTTCCCAGGGCTGATGCAGAAGACCTTGTGGAGTAGAGTGTGTGGGCAATGAGGAAAAGCCCCCTTGGAAAAGCTACCTGCCAGGTTTTCAGCAATTTGTGTCTCCGGCATCACCACCCAGCTGGGAGCTGGAAACACACGTCAGCTCTGCTGAGAGCAAGCCAGCCCTTTGTTCGTGTGTCTCCTTGAAATGATATTGTGGTTTACTTAATTAAAAACCCAGAGCATTATTGTGGGAATGACAACGAATTAAAAAGATTAAATCTGGGAAAAGACCTGTCTGGCCATCTAATCTAGCCCAACTCTGCTGTTCTCTGAGGTGTCCTTCTTCCATACAGCTTGAGGCGCCTCAGGTGATGTGCTTGCTCCCCATTCCCCAAGGAAATCTCTCCGTGGTGTGTTAGAGAGCTGTTTGTGGAAAGGAGCAGGCTGGTTTCACCTGTAGCCTGCTGCTTAAGTGTTCTCCCAGCTGTGTTTCCACCCAGCACTGGGTTTACTAACAAGCCTGGCCAGCCCTGGCGGAGGGGGCTCAGCTCCTCCTGGCTCAGACCTTGCTGTGATGTTGATGTGCCCAAGGAACATGCCCTTGAGGAATCTGAAATTGGGGTCCTTCCTCCTCCCTTCTCGGGTCCTTTTTTGTGAAGCTTCTTACTAGCAGGGTTATGGGTTGGACTGGGGAGCATTTGCTGGCAGCCCAAGCAGCTCTCCTTCACGTGCGGACGGGCTGCAGGATGCCTCTGCGTCCTGCTGGGCAGTTTAAATTGGTGTTTTGGGATACCCCGCGTTAGCTTTTTGTCTGTTGACTATTTCCTGCTTTAGTCCAGAGGTTCTGGAGCAGAAAGCATGGCTTTGGGCTCGGTGGCATTATGGTGAAGCATCTGAAAACTGAGAAGCAGCAGGAGAAAATCCTCAAAACAGCCTTTCCCTGCTGGGCATGAGAGAGGCAGATACATTTTTGGGATGCTCTAAATTAACAGTGAGTCAGTCGGTGTTCTTTTTTATGGCTCTCACTACGGGCTCCCTTCTCCTCCTTCCTCCCATCGTGATTCCTTTGCGAAAAGCTGAGGGAATCTGTGAGGGAATGTCAGTCTCAGCAGTATCTTGGGCTGATTGGAACACTTTTGGGGAAAACCTGCCTCTTCCTTCTCTGTGCATCAGCATGGAAAAATGAACTTCCAAGTGCTGAGCGTGGTGGAAACGGGAGATCAGCTCTTTCTGGGAAAGAGAGAAGCACCTAATTAATTCAGAGGATGGAAACTCTGCTGTGGTGTCACTAACCCCTGTAACCAAGATCAGGTCAAATAGCCATAAACGACTGCAAGGAGGAGGATGTTGGTCGGGTGGATGGGGGTTTTGGAGAACGATGCAGGTGATGGTGGGGAAAATGCTTCATCTCTGCATCCTGGATCAGAGTGGTGGGATGTGCAATGGCCACGGTGGTAGTGGAGCAGTGGGAAGGGTCCTACCATGAAGCCACATGGCCCTGGATCTGCAGCAGGGACTTTGCCCCCAGCTGATGCTGGGGTTGTGCAAAGAGGAACTGCTGCTGAGGGCGAAGCTGCCCAAGGGAGGTCCTGCGGTTCAGGGCTGTGACAAAGAAAACACCAGCGTTGACATTTCCACTGCCCCGGGCTCCTGTTTGACCTTGGGCAAGTTGCGTTGTCTCTCTGGCCGCATCCTGGAAGGCTGCGTGTCCAGCGGGGTCCTGCCAGGATGTCTGGGTGTGGGAAATGGAGCTCTACACGCCAGCGCTGCCGCCTGCTAATGCCTTATTAAATACAGACTATTTGCTGTGCCCTGTCCCCGTGAGCCGCAGTAGGAGGGGGCTGGCTGCTTTGCCAGGGGGTCTGAGCAAAAATTGGGGTAGTTTTCCCCTTTGGAGAGAGCCTTTCTCCCTGCCTGTGTCCCTTCTGTGGGCCCCTGCGTCTTGCCCCGTGTTGAGAACCCCCGAAACACAAATCATTCCCTGGGTGATGAACTGGGAATGAACTGGGTTATGAACTCTGCGCTTTGAGACCTCACCTGGTGAATGACACAAATCCCGTGGTGGTTTTCTGTTCGCCGGGGAGCAAATGTTAGCTCTGCTGTCGCAAATCAAAACCTTGGGAGCTTCCTACTGAAAACCTGCCCTTTGCAAACACCGTTTCTGCTCGGGCTGGATGGGCGCTCGCCTGGCTGCAGGAGATCGTACGACTTCCCCACAAAGTTCTCCAACTTCACGTGCTTTAATATATGTACGGTGGGCATATAAAACTGATACAATTTCTTTTTAAAGGTGATCTTGTGGAGTTTTTGGTTTACCTTTAAATGTCAGCCCTTTGGGGTGTGTTCCAGTAGCCATGAAAAAAATTGTCCTGGCAGCCTATTGCTACAGAAATGCCATTTTTTTTTTTAAAGAAACAAATCCTAAAGTTGAGGGTATTGTTTATTCCCATGGCTCCAGGAGCTGAGGCTTTAAGGAGAGCTGCGAGTTTTTTGACAAGCTTCCATTAGTCATGGGAACTGGCAGTTCTGAAATTAATATTTGCAGACCCTCCCCTCCCTACCCCTGCGCTCTCCTTAATGCAAAGAAAAACTCTCACCTCCAGCCTGGCTTCCAAGTACGTGATTGAGAACATGTGAATCCACAAGGATTGAACTGTGAGTGACCTCTGGGGAGTAAGTGGGTTAATCAAAGCTGGGCTCTTCCCCACACTTCAGTCGCGAAAGCTCCTGCGTTTCCTCCTGATGGCTGATAAGGAGGGATTGAGTTTATGAAAGAGATGAAGATGTTTGGATAAGCTGCAGTACTGAAGCAAGCCTGCCTGACAAGTTGGGGCCTGAAGGAAGCCCATGGAGTTGGAAGGGGTTTCTTGGGATATTTGTTGTTTTTTTTTAACTCCCAGGTCCCTTCCCCAAACGGGGACTGTGTCTGTGGGGATGCGGCTGCTGGGTACCCTGGCTGACGTGATGTGCTCACGGTTTTGGCTTGGTCTTGGGGGCTCTGTGGGGTGCACCTGGGCTGCTTGACAGCCTGCAAAGCCTTCCCCCTACTCTCCCGTTGGGGACGGGTACAACAAATGGTGTCTGTCACAGCAAAACCACTGTCACTCAATGTGCTGCTCCTATGGCAGAGGTGCTGCCATACTGGTGTGATGGGGACTCATGCCACGAGACCCAGGGAGTCACCCACAGTGGCCTCACAGACATCGTAGAATGGTTCAGGTTGGAAGGGACCTTAAAGAGGATTGATTTCCAATGCCCCTGCCCTGGGCAGACCAGGTTGCTCCAAGCCCCCTCCAACCTGGCCTTGAACCCCTCCAGGGATGGGGCAGCCACAGCTTCTCTGGGCAACCTGGGCCGGGCTCTCACCACCCTCACAGCAAAGAAGTTCTTCCTAATATCTCAGTAAATCTCCCCTCTTTCAGTTAATACTGTTCCCCCTCCTCCTGTGGCTCCCCTCCCTCATCCAGAGTCCCTCCCTGGTGTGTCCTGGCTCTTCCTCAACCCCAGCTCCAAGAAGTGCAGGGCTCTGAGATGCACTTGGCCAGCTTGGTACTGGCCCGCTGGCTACAAGCAGCCTCCTGCAGGGAGAGCTGGCACCTCTGTGACTTTCTTTCCATACCCAGATCCTAAACCAAAAATATGGGTTCAGGTTATTGAGCACAACGTTTGGTTATTTGCCTGCTGTTCTTCTGCTGTGCCAGAAAGGCCAACACCTGTGTCTCGGAGATCGTTATCTTTGTATATTTTTAGACATGCCTTATCGATGCTGAAAGAAGGTGAATCATGTTTGGGAAAGGGAGCAGCTTCTCTTCCAAATGTGTTTTGGAAAACAGAGCTGAGCTCCAGGGGAGGGGGAGGAAAGCAGCAGCAGGGAACGACCCATCGCAGGAACATCTTGCCCACGGGGTGTTGTGGGGAGAACAGCCTGTTCCCCCTGGGTCAGCCGTGCTTTGCTGGGACACGGTGGCTTCTTACGGGGCACTGAGCACCCTCGTTTCTGCAGCAGGAAAGGAGGTGACGGCTCTAGGGGTTTCCCAAAGCTTGAGCCTGTGGTTCCCCTTCCCAAGTCCTGGACTGGTGGCCAGCGTGATGGTGGGCCCAGGAGATGCTGGTGTGGGGTGTTCGGAGGGGCACCTGCACGTCATAGCTCCATGTTCAGGCTCCCATCTGTGGTCCTGTGTGCCGGAGGCTGGGCAGGGTCTGCTGAGACCCTCTTCTAGCCTTGCCCATGGTCATGGTGCCTTGGTTGTCCTCCTGGAGCCACCTGAAGAGGAGTTCTCCACTTGAGTGCAGAGCCATGGAGTGATGAAGCCACGGGCTGTCCTTCCCCAGGAGGACTTGGCTTTTTGCTGCTCTCTGGGCTCCCCTCCCTCCTCCTGAGAGGCACTGCTGAAGCTGGGGACCTGGCTGCTGCTGTCTGTGAGTGGCCACGAAGGCTTTTTGCCTTCAGGAGGTTTGCAGGTGGGGTGGGGAAGGTTAAACCTTTGGAGCTCTGGGCATGATCATCGCCCCCTCCTCTGATATCCCCCCCCCCACCTCCGCAGGAAAAGAAAGTAATTCGGGTTGATGTCTCCATTTAAAAAAAGCTGCAGCAGTAAAGCGGTTGTTTGTGCGGGGAGGGGAATGCCCACAGGTAATTTATCTTGACATTTATAGAAAGCATAAGGGTTTACTCATTCATAAAATGAAGGAACAGGGTGTTTTTCTGCATTGGCTGGGCTCTGGAGCCGCTCGAACATTATTGTAGCTGATGGTAATCGTTTCCGGACGTGCCCCAGTGTGCCTGCGGGGGGGTTGTGTGGGAACAGTAACGATGTGGGACAGGAGAGCAAACCTGTTGGGCAGGAACGGGGCCGGCTGGAGCTGACAAATCCTCTTCCTCCCCGGGCTTTTCCGAATGGCAGGAGAGGGCCAGGGCCAAGGGGAGAACCCGCCGGCGGCTGGCACCCGGCAACTGGCGCGCAACTGGGCTCTCGGCTTGTTTTAACTGGAGGGAGCCCTCGCGCTGGGGGTGATCTCCGTGCTCCTCAGCTCTGAGGGATGGGGAGGAATGCCTTGTTTTCAGAACAAGTTTTTTTCTTTTGTTTGTTTGTGGGTTTTTGTTTTTTTTTGCAAATGATTTTGGCGGCTTGTCGTTCAAGCACAGGCGGAGAGAGCCGCTCCGTGCGGGATGGAGCCGAAGGGGAGGGTCTGGCTCCAGCCTTGGGAGCAGGGAGAGGGATGAGATGCACCTGGAGATCTCTTTCCTGTGCTGATACTCGGTTTGGGGACGGTCTGCAGCTCCCCCTGAGCTCCGAGCTGCCTGCGGGGTGGGCAGCAACGCTGTGCGTGGGGCTGGATGGCGTAGGAGCCCCCAAGGCTGGCTCTGTCGGCGCTTTGGGGAGGCGCAGGGTTTTGGGTGCAAACGCCCTGGTTTGCAGAGCTCTCCTCTTCCCACAGCCTGCCCTTGGCAACCCTGATTTAGCAGGACAGGAGATGGCGGAGCTCCTCTGACCCATCCCTCCTCGCTGCCGAGATGCTCGTACCTCTTGGCAGGGCCCCAGCTTTGTTAGGTTACCGTAAAGCCCCTGGTGATATTCTGGCTCTTTACGGCTGACCCCTGTGGCACTGGGCTGCTGAATGGTATCCGAGGCATTATCATCGTTAATCCCCCTGTAATCCAACTTGCTAACGAGCCCCTATCTCCCTCTTGCTAAATGAACAGTTGTGCCAACACCACCCGTGAAGGGCCAGCAGGGGAGAGGCGCTGGAGACCTGCAGCTCTCGCTTTGGGGGGACGGGGCGTTTGAGTTCCCAGCCCCAAACTTCAGGGGCCGGAGCTGGCCCTTGGGCAACCATCCCGAGGACACAAAGCAGTGGGCCATGCCAAGGAGAGCCAGATCTTCCCTGGAGAGACCTCCTGGTGTTTCTCCAGGCCACGGGATGTTAAAGACCCCAAGGTGCAGTAACTGGGGCTTGTGCCTCGCTGCCGGGAAGAGCCCGGTGCTTCATCAGAGGTAGCACCTTCCCTGCCCCGCAGGGAGATGCTGAGGACTCTGCAGCTCGAGGCATTGGCTGCCTGGCTCCCAAAACTCTGTTCTTGGCTCTAAATGTGTTGGGGGTTGTTTTTGTTGGTGGTTTTTTTTGGGTTTTTTTCCCCCCTCTCTGGTTGCTGCCAGCAAAAAATTCCCAGCTTGGGACTGATTCTTAGTGTTGGGAATCTGGTGCTTACCCGGGAGCCACTGGCCTGGAAATTGTAGAGTTTGGGGAAAATGTGGTAACGCTCCCCTTGAACAAGAAGCGGAGGGAGCAGCTGGCGCGGGGGGGGGGTGTGTGTGTGTGGAAACACACCCCCCATCACCCAAACCCCCCCTCCGGGGATCCAGGGGAGAGCGGGCTCGCCTGTGCGTTGCTGGCCGGGTGTTTGATAAACAGAGGGACTAACGAGGAGAGACCTGCCCGGAGTTGTCTCAAGGTGATAAAATTCCTGTGCTGCCGGAGCGCGCCGATTAGCGCCGTTTTGAGACGAGGCCGGGTTTGGCGCTGGGTCTCTCTCCCCCCCCACCCCTCCCGAGAGGGTCTCCTCTCTGCACCCCCCGGCAGCTTTCTGGCCCCTCTGCCCTCATCGCCATCGCGATGCCATGCGGGAGATGGCTCCGTGTGCCACCTCCCTGTCCCCCCGGGGTGGGTGAAGGGGCTGGGTGGCACGAGTCGGGGCGGCTTGTCCCCCCCTTCACCTGTCCCCTCTGCCTGGCCGGGTTTTCCTCCCGTCTCTTGGGAGCGGCCGAGCCACAGTTTTGGCAACAGCATCTCGCAGGGGATGACGTGCCCCGGTGTTGGTGTTTGAGCAGGTGAGACTGAGCCGTGACTCAGGTGCCACCGGCACC
>VXAK01020441.1:33330-65114 GCA_013399435.1 Arenaria interpres | reverse complement strand
TCCTCTCCAAACTAAAACTCCCGCCCCACGCCTTGATCAGCCCTCGGTCCGAGCAGCCTCCCCTGCGCTCTGTGTCTTCAGGGAGTCAAAACCACCTCATTTAGCAAGATTTCATCTTCCGCCAGCCCAGAAATGCTATTTCTTAAGGGGCCTGGCTGCTGTCTCGCTGGAAGGAGGAAGGTAAAAAGAAACTTTAGAACATCACAAAAGAAGCCTTTACGAAAGGCGACGTAGCCCGGAGGTTTCAAGGGTGAGGTGGTTGGGAATGTCTGTTTGAAAAGTGAGCGAAAAGCAGCTGGTCCCTCCGAAGCGACGCTCCGGGAGCGGAGCCTGCGCTGCTGCCCCCCTCCAGCCCACGGTCACCGTCCCTCTGTCCTCTGCTGCTGCCTCCACGCTATTTCCGAGGACAAAACAAAGCCCTTTACCCCGGAGTTCAACTTTGACCTTGCTGTGGCAGGATTAAAATCTCATGAAGATGGACAACTTGATTGCAAAGAGTTAATTCCGCCCCCCAGCTCCCCCTTCCCCTTCTCCTCCCCTCTGTTTTTTCGCTCCTTTTCTTTCCAACTGGCCTGGTTTGCTGCTGAGAAATTGGGAAAACAAACAGAAAAGAGACCTCGGCCTTGTGGGTGCTGCTGTCTGGAGGATGACGCAGGCGACCGGGGGCGGCTGCAGCCGGGGGCAGGATGCACAGTCGGGGCTTTATCTTCCCCCTCTCACGTCTGTGGCTCCGGGCTTTGCTCTCAGGGGTCATTTCTTGGTCTTTATTTTTTTTTTTCCTTTCTTTTTTTGTGGAGCAGCTCTGGAGAGGTTGTAGGGAGCCCCACGGGCCGTAGGGGGGCTGTTTGTGGGGGCAGAGATGAAAAGTGTGGTCGGTGCGGGCTGGGAATCCTCTGGCTGGCGCCGAACCCCAATTTTGCCCACGTCCCGGGGTGCACTGAAAAGGGCTGCACCTCCAGCACCGACTGCTTAATTGGGGGCACCCCCCCGTGCCCGCCCTGGCTGCCTTTCCACCCCCTGATTGCAATTTCTGCTTGTTTCCCGTAGCAGGAGAGAGGTTTTACAGGTGTGCGGGGCAGGGGATGGGGCGTGGGGGGGTTCCTGTCCTGCTGCCACTTGCAGGGACTCCCCTGGAAGCACCGTTAATTCTCATTTTCTCAGGGGAAAGAGGTTTTCCCCCTAACATAATCTAAAAAAAAGTTTGTGGTCTTATTATCTTTTGTGCTCAAATCTAGATTAGAAACAGTTTTGGAGGAAATCTGAGTTTTGCAAGAGTTAGGGTTGCTTTGTCTTTTTTTTTTTTAATGGAAAAAAACCCACAAACCAAAACAAAACCACCTCCAAAAAATTTAAAGTGACTTTAATGGTAGCTTTTTAAGCATCCACTGGTCTCTTTTCAGGTTAAAACTTTGTTCATAGGCCCCTGGGCTCGTTTCCAGCCGAGTGCTGGTGCAGCACAGGGCTGTCCCGGTGGGCTCAGGCCCCTGCTCTGTATTTCTGCTCCCGTTTGTGCTTCTGCTCGGACTGGTGGGACATGGGGAGGGAGGAAGGTGGGTCCAGAAGGTTCTTTGAACACCTTAGCAGAGAAGCTGAGCCCAGGCTGGCTTCGGAGAGAAAGATGTCTCCTTACCCTGGGCAAAATAACACATAGTCAAATTTTTAAATGGAGTTTTAAGAGGCTGAAATAAGTGAAAACCTGCTTTGATCTCCTGAAATCTCCTCTGTGCTATGAGGTGGGCACCTGTTGGCTGATAGATGGGGGGGAATATCCCTTTGCTGCTGGTGTGGTCTTACCCTTAGTGGGGAGCTGGGGCTGCAGCTTTGCTTCCCGCGAGCCCTGGCTGCTGGCAGTGCCCTCTCTGCCACCCAGGGAAACAGGTTTTTCGTTTATTGTACAGCAGCTGAGCGGGACTGACACCTCAGCCGGGAGTGGGAGCAAACCTTTAACCCAAAGGCTCCTCCAGGCTCCCCGAGAGGGAGGGCGATGCAGCCCAGCAGTTTCCCGTCTCTTCGCCGAACTGGGGCTGGTCCTTATCGAGAAGCAGGGGTGTGGGGGCTCGGGTGGGTGGCAGTGGGCACACGGGATGCCGTTTGCAGGGCTGGGGAGTGCGTGCAAGCAGACGTGCCATCTCTGGGCGGGCCGGGAGCATCCCCGGAGCCGCTCAGACCGGGCGCCTGGGAGGATGCTGTGAAGTTGGGGCCAGATGTACTGAGGCGCCTCCCTCCTATTGAAGGCAGCGGGATTTGGGCTGTGGAAGCGGCGGCCGTGCCAGGCCATGGACTGAGAGGCTCCTGACCCGTTTAAGGCCAAGCTGAGGATTATTGTTTGCCCTACGAGCAGGCTGCCAGGAGCCCATTCGGACGTGGCGCCCTGTGCTCGCCCTCCCCTCATGGAGCCCGTGGCGCAGAGGGGCCTCTCCATCTCCTTCGTGGTACCCGGTCCAGGAGCATCGATGCGTCCTTCTGGGCTCTGAGCGCTGCTGAGACCGTCCCTGAGATTTCAGCAGGGCAGGGAGAGGGGGTGTTCTACTGTTTGTACCCCTGGGAAAGCAAGGCTCATGTAAATCTGTGTTCACCAATGGTTGTGCCAGAGCTGGGCATCGCGGTGGGGTGTCCTTAGTGCCCCTCTCACCCGTGGTTCGTGGCTTTCTTGCAAGGAGCGTGGAAGATGCTCAGGGACACAGCAGGGGTGGCTCCAGCACTTCCACCTTGTGCTCTGCCTTCGTCTCCTACCCTGGCGCCGTGCCCCAGCTTGTCCTCCCCGATGGGACGTGGGGGATGCTCGGAGGAGGAGCTGCTTCACGGGAAGGGGGCAAGTGTTGAGCCCTGGTGGTGTTTCAGGGCTGGCAGGGTTGGGAGCACGTGGCTTTCAGGGGAAGGGTAACCGCTGGGTGCCAGCGTGGGTCTGGAGGGTGTCGAGATGGTGCAACCGCCTCCGGGGAAAGCAGAGGTCATGGAAGGAGAGGCTGAGAGAGCCCAGGGATTTCATGCTCCTGCAGCTGGGCAGGGAGGTGGGCGCGGGGGCGAAGCTGTCTCCAGCCACAGGCAGGGTCCGCAGCGGTGCCGTGGGGCAGCCCTCGCTTCAGTGGGAGATGTGGAACCTGGGTTTTGGGTCCTCAGCATCGGGAGCTTTTGGGAGCATCCCCAAGAGCGTGGGGAGACGGGCAGAGCCAGCTCCCGGGGAGGGATGGGGAGAGCATCTGCTGCAACCAAATCCAAATTATCCCGAGTAAAACTCCGCTTGGAGCAGGAGGGATTGCGGTGTAAATCAGCTCTGTCCCGCCTTTGGATTTCAATAGCCTTTTAAATTTATTTATTTAATTATTTATTTATTTTTAATAAACCCTGCGCTATCCCCCGAGGAGCGGGGAGGGCGAAGGGGGAGGATGAACCTCCTGGTTTTTAGCCCGGTATTACTAAGCAACCGTGTCCTGAAATTCACAGCCCAATGGAGAGAACTTTGTTTACCAGGAAGAAAACACTTGAAAAGGGGAATCTTTGGCGGAAGCATGACGGGATTAACGCTGGGGTTTCTTTAGGCAGTTTTGTTGTTTTTCAGGGCCTGACCTTAGTGCTCTGATTCGCTTTTGCCAAGCGACTCTTTCTCTGCCTAAATTAGAGCGGGGTATTGTGCTGGGGTGGGAAGGGGGAGGCGGGAGAGCCAGGTTTGGCAGCGCAAATAGGAGCCCGAGATTATCTGGTTTAGAGCAGGGGGAGCTGATCATTAGATGCCGTGCTTCTGAAAAATCCCGCTGTAATTAATTTTCTCCTGAATTAATTAGAGGAATTGTGAAGGGGAGGCTGGGCCGGGAAGGTGCGGGGGAAGTTTTTCGGTGTGATATATAGGTTGTTGGTAGAACAGGAATTAAATCGCCTTCCTTTCCCCTCTTTGCCTGCTTTCTAGAGCTGCCGTGGCTGGTGCAAGGTGCTGGTGAAACAGTCCCGAGTGCTGATTCGGGGTGTTTTACCCATTTTTTTTTGTGTGCCACTGGCATTGCAGTGGGATGGACGGGGCAGACAGCCCGTTGGGGCTGGCACGGTGAGGCCGGGCTGTGCGAGGGACCAGCAACTCTGGGATGTGCTCCTCCCCAGAGGGTCCAAACGTGGAGGAGGGAATTCAGCCTCAATTTCTGGCTCTGGCAGAGGAGAGAGGTTTAGGAGACGGTTTATTCTCGGCTTTGCTATGTTTTTGCTGTAATACATGTGTGGAATCACTGTCTCGACTCCCTTCAGAACTAGGGGAGCAGTTAGTGATGCCGTGAGCCTTTAGTGCACGATGGCTTGCACACGAGAGGACAGAGGAATGGGGGGGGGAATGTCTTGGGGTCCCTCTGCTCAGCAGAAAGGTCTCCAGCATCACCCCCAGCGTAGTTTCCTGCATCCAACCCTCCGCTGGCGTCAGGCAGGAGAAATTCCTGGGCCACTGGGTGTGCATCACCCTCTGGGGCTCACCTGCTGGTGCAGAGCTGGGATGGGGGCCCTCCCTGCCCCGTGGCCCCCAGCCTGGACCGCTCTGCGGTCGGTGGTGGCTAATCCTTCCTTCCCCGCTCGGGGCTGGCGGGGGCGGTGGGAGGGGAGGGCAGGCTGACGAGCATGGGAATCTGGAAGGCTATTCAGCGGTAATTATCAACCTCAATACTGAGCCGGGGGGAGAAGGGGGGAAGCTGGGAGAAAGGGGAAGACCTCCCCGTGCTGAGGATGAGGAGGGTGCCATGTCTCTGCTTGCTGTCTCCCGCAAGCCCCGTGCTGACCAGCTGGTCCTTGGGGGATGCAAGCCCTGAGCCTGTGTCTCGGTGTTGGGAGCCCCCATCCAGCTCCTGATGAGCTGGTCGTCACAGCATGGTGCCATGTGCTAATACACCTGTTTAATTAACCCCAATTAGTCCAAGTGCTGTTGCCCCCTCAGGCAGTGGTACCTCCTGGGGTAGGCAGAGCCCTTGCTGGCAGCTGATGGGACCTGGGTAAGGAGCTTCTGAGGGCTCCTGCAGTGACACATCCAGTGTGCCTGATTTGAAAAAGGGTTTGGCACCTTCAAATCCACAGCTGGAAGAAGGGCTGGGGTGTCTAAATTTGCAAGGCAGCCTGTGTCTCTGTACCAGCCACGCACACCCACCGCAGAGGCCCTGTGATGCAGGAACCAGAAGAAATCCGACGGTGATCTGTGGGTCCTTCAACCATTTCGGGAACCCCTGCCCTGAAGGGGGTTGTTTAACACTGGCTTTTCCAGTTTAGGCTGTTTCTAAAGGATGCTGGATCCAGTGCCTTGCGGGAGGAATGATGCGTGGTGCTGGAAAAGGAGACTGCGCTGCTGTTTGCTCCAGGAGCTCTCGGCTTATCCCCTGGCAAAGGGCTGGCTCTCCTAGCCTAGTTTCACCTTCCCAAATGACTATCAAATGTCTCTTCCCTTTAAATTTCAGCGGAGCTTTTGTTTATCAGAGATTTGGTATATCCTTCCTGCCAGATTACCAGTGGAAGGAACGCTTCGGGGTTTAATCCTCTCTCTAACAAGCCGTGGCACATCGTTTGGCTCTGGCGTTATCCTCCCTGGCATCCAAACTCGGATGCCACTTCGGGGACCGGAGCTGGTTTCTCCAGCAGTTTCCCGGTCTGACAGCATCCCACGTGCACTGTCCCCGTTCCTCTCCTCTTTTTGCCCCAAATCTGGGAGACTTGCAAGGCTGCATTGGGCAGGGGCTCAGGTGGCCCGTTCCGGGGCTGGGTTGCCACTGAGCATCCCTTCTCCAGCAGGTCCCCGTGGCCTGGCCGTGCCATCCCGCCGCAGGTGCACTGCCCTGGGCATCGCCGGGAAAGCAGGACCCACTTCTCTCCCTGGCGCTGCCTTTTTGGGGCCACGATGCTGAGGGTAATAAAACCCCTGAGGTCCCTCTGCCCGGGCCTGAATGGGAGCTTTGTCTCTGCAAAGAAATGACTTGAAACCGATCTGGGGAAAGGCGATTGTTATCTGAAGGCTCCTGAACTGTTTGGATCCTGACTTTGTTAGAGATCTTGTAATTTAAACTTCAACCTGCTTATTAGAAATTTGAGATAATAGTTTAATAATAAAAAGCAGATTTTTTTTTTTTTTGCTTGGTTCCTGTGTTCCTGTCCTCCTCTTTCTCTCAGCTGCTGTGGATATTTAATCATCTGATACAGGCTCCCCCCCGCAATCCCCACCTCCCTCTTGGCCTTTATTTTTTTTTAAATACTGGGATAAAATGGCGAGATGTTTCTTTTTGAGCTCTGCCAAGGAAAGATCACGCAGGCCTGTCCCTGTGTGTGCATTTCAGAGCTGAAAGGAGCTGGCGGGACTGCCAGCTTGTGACTTGTCCCCAGATCCTGTGGGTCCCCTGCCCTGCCAGGGTCTGTAGGTCCATCCAGGTGATGGGGGGTGTGTGTGGGGGTCCCCTCCCCGGAGTGTCCTGAGCTCCCCCCTTGGCTGCTCGGTGCCTGTGCTCAGCCCGCTGCCCTGCCCCATGGCGGGGTTGGGGTGGGATTTGGGAGCTCTTCCCAAGAACATGATCCTCATCCAAATTCCCCCAGCTGGGCAGCAGCTCCCTGGCCCCGAAAGCACCCGGAGGAAACGTGTCGGGACATGTGCGGGGTGTATTAGCATTCCTGCCGCCCTCTCCTTCCGCGCGCTGGGGGTGGCCACTGGCCATGGGGCTGGAGGTGTCGCTCCGGAGCCCCCCTGCCGGCTCTGGGCTGGGGGGCTGTCAGGAGGGGCTGGCACCCCGCAGCGGTCCCCAGGGGCTTGTGCCGGGAGGTGGGTGGGCAGCAGCGGGGGTGGTTGGGTGGCAGGGGGTGATGTTCTGTCCCGGTTCCCTGCTGCTGGCCCCAATTAATGGATTTTGGAGCTCGGGCAGGGCTGGATGCCGGGAGCGCGGTGCCGGAGCCTGTGTCTTGGCTGCGTGGAAGCGGCTCCCAGGGCGCAGGAATGCGGAGGGCTGGGGGGCAGCCCGTGCTGGTGACCCCGGTGGGTGTGGGACCGGCCCCGGCGGAAGCCACCCCGGCAGACCCACGTTGTTCTCTGTCCTCGGGTACCTTCGGTTCATCCCCTCGGCCGCTCCCAGCAGCGAGAAGAGTGGGTTTTTTTTGCTTCTGTGGCTGCCTCCCATTGGAATAAAACCTCACTGAGCTAAAGTGGCCCCGGGCGAGATGCTCTGTCGTGGTTTGGAGGTGGCCGCCGGGCAGTTTGTCACCTGCATGTGACTCGGAGCCCTGCTGCCACCCCCTGCTCCTGTGTCGTGGTGCTCGTTCGTGTGCTCACATCAGTGGGTTTAGCTGGGGCTTCGCGCTCAGGAATCGGAGGGGGTGGGTTAAGGTATGAGACAGGGCTGTGGGTGTTGGAAACCGGCTGCTGCCCGGTTGGGTTTTGGCTCCGCTGGCTGCCCCGTGCCACGGGCTCTGAGGATGCTCTTGGGGGGCCTCATGGGGAGCGAGGAACCTCCCAAAGACATCCTGGGGGTCTCCCCACCGTACAGCATACCCCTCTCCAGCCCTCACCCACAGGCAGGGTCTGACAGTCCCAGCCAGAGGAAAAGGCTGGGGCTCAGCCAGGAGGAACCTGGCAATTTTAGCTTTTCCAGAGGCTGTTGGATACCGACGGCTCCCCGGGCTGTCGCTGGCTGAGGGGAATTAAAGGGAGACAGAGCTCAGCCGCAGCCGTGACTGGTTTGCAAAGTTGGCAAACTTGCTGTTTAGTGACTGTAATTGGGCTGGTTTGTGAGTTCCATCCTTGGCTTTCAAAGTTACCTGTGGTGGCTGGGTTTGTGAGCTCTGGGCTTGCTCAGGAGCTCGGATGGTGGCCCTTCAGCCCTGGGGCGGGTGAGGGGATGTGCCCCCACTTTGTGCCGGTGATGGGGAGCCCCAGGGGAGAAGGGGGGCTGTGTTTGATGGGGCTGTGGGTGCTCCCCACAGATTTCCTGCTGGGCCCAGGTTACCTTGGTTCATTTTGGCTTGTGCTCTGGATGCCACTTCCATGACATCATTTGGCTCTTGAAGAGTGGAGGAGGTGAGACACTTCTGAGCCATTATCTAGTGCAAATAGCCCATGGTAAATAGACTCAGCGAAGTATTGACACTGAGACTGTTTCTCTTCCTAATTTCCTGCTCCGGGTGAGTTTGCCAAGTAGCCAAAAATGGAGGGAGGGGGGAACCCAAACCCTCCTTCAACCCCAACCTCAAACCCAAGACTTCAAATTTCAAGTCAGGGCATATAGCTGCTGTCATCCAGGTAATTGTATTAGCAGTTAATGACATAACTTCCACCTGGGATCTCGGCCTAGGACTAATTTTAGGAAATGAGTCTCTATTTAGCCTGTTTGTATTAGCTGGGGATCTTCCTCCTGGACCAGAGCTCTGATGTTCTCACCATTGCGCTGTCAAACTGATGGTCCCGCCCCTGAATGGAGCTCACTTTCCTGGGACAAGCTGTCCTAAAGAGACATTAAGATTAGTGCCCAGTGGTTGCCTCTTGCCCAACTGACACCTAGGATGGGTGCATTTCCAGCGTGAGGAGGGATGGATGCAGTCCTTGAGGACTGATGCACCTGAACACCAATAACCAGCAGTTTTCCCAGGGGAAGGGCACTGCTCGTGGTCCCTTGTCCCCTCTCCCCGGTCTCTCTGTCCCTGGAGCAGGCACTGCCGGCAGCTTTGCCCTTCTCTCCTCTGCAGCACCCTGCTGGCCGGCCGTCAGACCCGGCTGGACGCGGGGGCTCCGGCTGCATCCCGGGGCTGATACTCTGCACTCTCGGGCTGGCAAACTTTAACTAACAGAGCCCGTTTTTTATTAACCTGCATTTCCTTCTGGTTCCACTATTACCTCTGCAGAAAAGAATCTGACCCCTTGCTCTCTGCATCACCTTCACTTTTTTTTTTCTCCTTCCCCCCGTCTCTCCATCCTCCTCCTCCTCCCCGCTGTTGCTTTGTGGTTCGGGTGAAACCCTGCGAAACCCTCCCCGTGCCGGCCAAGCCATCCCTCCGCTGTGTCACCATTCCTCCTGCCTTTTGTGCAAAAACCCCTGAGAGAGCTTTCGGGCTGGCACAGCGGCGGCGTTAAGCCCGTCATAGGTCCCTCTTAATTAAATTTGAAAACTGCCTGGATAAGAGGGCTTTCCGAGCCAGTCAGGTGCTGGGCCATGGGCCTGAACGACTGCCACAGACTAGCACTACCACCCACAGTCCTGATCCCCATGACATGTGTACAGATTACGGAGAAATCCCTCAGCAATGAGGCTGCTTTAACTCCTTCGCCGCTCTGGGGCTTTCGTACCGAGCTCCCAGCTGTCCCCGGAGCCTGGCCCTGGCCAAAGGGACACGCTGGTGTCCCTGTGCCACCTTCCGGGGGCTTGGGTCAGCCAACAGCGTGGGCAGGGGGGGCATAGACAGTGCTTCCATGCCCAAGTGCCGGGGTGAGGAGCTGTAGACCTTGCTGGGAACGTGCAACCTGTCGGGGGAAAAGTGCCATCTAAATATTTTCTTTGGAAGCAGCACGTAATGAAAGGAGGAACATCTCTCCAGCTGCGTGGCCAGCAATAGGAGGGAGGTTTAGCATCACCATTTTGCCCAGAAGGGATGGAGGTGGACGCGGTCCCATGGGGAGAGCTCCGTGGGATGCAATGGGATGACCTGCTTTCTTCTGGGAAATGCCACCCTTGCTTCACCCCGGCCTGCCTGGGTCCAGCTTCCCAGGGAATGTGCCTGCCCAGCCTGGTAAATACAAAATAAATAAAAAAAGAGGCCAGAGCTGTGCTTTAACCCACCCTGGCCGAAGCAGACCGGGCTCCTGCCAGCTCTGAGACCTGTTTTACGTCGCAGCTTTGAGCTCCCCTGAGTTACCCTGGCTTGTGGCACCCACCTGCACGAGGCATTTAATTTATTTATGGCCACCTATGTCCAGCGTGGAGCTGAGCACACAATTGCTGGAGGCCTTGGGGTTTCTTAAAACAGTGAAAGCTTGTTCCATCTCTGCTCGGAAGAAAAAAAACACCCCCAAACTTGAGCAACCCAGTCCCTGTCCTTTGGGCACCTGGATTCTGCTTGGGAGGTTCTGCCAGATGGCTGTTGGGAGGTGTGGTAGCTGTGCCCGGCTCCCGTTCCTGAGGTATTTCCCCGCACATGCCTACTGGTTTCCCAAAGTGGGATGGGTGAGAGCTGGGGAAAGCCAGGCAGGGCTGCGCACAGGGCGATGCGCGACTTTGCTCCCAACAGCAATGGCTTCGCCTTTTCCTTCAGCTCCTAGTTCTTAACGAGTGCTTTGGTCTAATGGCAGTAGGCATTTGGAGCACGAGGGAGAGGTGGTTTAGGAGGAATATTAAAAAGCAATAATGCAGTTGTTGAAGTGGTGTATTGAAGCCTCCTTCCAGCCTGGAGTTTTGCTGGAGTCAGGGGTTTTTTTTTCGTCTCCTATTAAATCACGCGTTCCCAAGGAGCCTTTGAGCCCGGTGCACTGGGCACGTTTCAGAGCCGGGCCAAAACCAACAATTATCTCCAGTTTCAGGAAATTTGAAGCTGTGGTTTAACAGTGTCTTCTCGAGGACTGACAGATGACACAGGTGGCTTAGCGTGCGGCCGGCGCTAACCCTTGCGTGTCGGTGGCATTAATCATCCCGACAGGTTGCGGTGTGGCAAGTTGCTCAAGGTCGGGTCCACCCGGTTGGGAGGTCAGGGGTTCAGGTCCCCGAGGAGGTTGGCGTGAGGATGGGGTGAGCAGCCGGCCCTGCTCCTGGATGAACTTGCCGTGTGGGATCGAGGTGGCCCGCGGGACTCTTGTTTCCTAGCGTGGCTTGCTGTCGTTATTTCCCCAGGCGGTGGGGAAATCACTCTATTGCTTCCTGCAAAGAAACGGAGGTAGAAATTTTTATAGGCTGTTACTGGGTCTTTACCGTTAAGTAAGGGCTGAGGGAATACTTTATTTGCTGAAAAGTCGACCGTCGTGTTTTCTGCAACTATTCTGATAGAACGTATTGAAAACTCGGGGGTCCCCATGCCCCCTGGAGGCAGTCCCGTGTCTGTCCCCCCTCGTTCTGACCCCCAGCTCCTCTTTAATTCAAGCTCTGATGGTTTTGGCTTCACGGGGAGACAAGGGAATTGTCTCAGCTCGATGAGCCAGCCAACAGCCCGCAGTTTTCTGAGCCCTGTTGGTAGGTCCTGGGATCTGCCGGCCCAAGGGGAAGTTCGGCATCTCTGCGTGACTGGAAAATCCCATTCCCTCTTGTTCTGGGGGAACGGGGATCACAGGCTCACCGGAGCTACTGCCCAACTGCCTGCAGTGGGGAGGAAGGATATGTTTTATCAAAGTGAGTCCCTGCTGTTTGAGTTCCTGGTTAGGAGCTTGATATCATCTAAAAACCAACACGGGGAAGTAAACAATGACTCTACTTTTATTTTAGTCCTCTTTTTCTTTCTCCCATTATTTAACCTTTTAATTACTTCAAGAGTGGCTGAGAACGTAAGTCCCAGCAGATGGAATGATTTGTTTGTTGGGGAGCCGCTGCTGCCGGTCCCTTCCTGTAATCCCGTAAAAGCCGAAAAGAGGAGGAAATATTTTTCTAAGGCTGAAATGAGTCCTCCTTTGGCTGTTCGCTGTAATAATACTAGGTGTGAAAAACCCTCTGGTATTTATGAGCAGATGTGATTCAGGAATAATAAAGACCTGAGAACCTGTCACAAGATCACGTGGATCAATGAATCATCTGCCAGATACGGCAATTTCGAGTATCAAGCTGCATACCTGAAAGTGATGCTATTTTTATGGTTTTGTCTGGTGGCAGTGGAACTTACAGTCACTGAGCAAGTCCAAAATGTCCCCAGAAGGGAGAGGGACCTGGCTGCTTTAGCAGAACTTCACCAGGAAAGAAACTCAAGTCGACAGGAACCCTCACTTGCTGCTGTCTTGCAGCTTTGATGAGGAAATTTATATTTCTGTTGAGCCGTGCAGAGAAAACAAATATCACCCCCGTCAGCTGCCTTCAAAGGAAAAGCTTCCTGCCCCTCGGTTTTGCCAAGGGCAGAGCGGGTAACGTGGCACCCACGTGCCTGTGTGGCGAGACCCTGGAGAAAACCCTCTCTTTGCACAGGAGGGACCCGGAGGAGGAAGGTGATGGGCAACACCAGGCAGCAGCCGTCTGCAGGGCATCCCTGGGTCTCTTGGGCTGCAGATTATCGAGATCAAGGCATTATTATTCCTTACCCAGTACTGGTAGAGAGCTATGGAAACGCTGTTACCTGGTCTCTCTTCATTTCACATCAACTAATGGCTGACCACGGGCTTGAAAAGTTTGCTGTTGCTTTTACAAAAGCCTTTCCTTGCTGCCTGTCTTTCCTCTCTGTGGTTTTCCTCCTGTGCTTTCTCCCCTTCCCTCTTCCGCTCTCCCGTGCTTGAAGTTCAGGGAAAATATGTGCAGCCTTCCCAAGAGAACATTTTGGCATAGTCATAACTTGTTAAATACCGTAATTAAAATATTTTACTCATTAACTTGGAAATAATGTTTCTTCCTAAATTATACCGGAGGATTTTTTTTTTTTTTTTTGATAATTAAATTGCCAGTGCAAGAAAATCCTGGAGCCGTGAGGCTGCCCTTGGTGGGTCTCTTGATCTGCTTCTTCCGGCCAGTATCATCGGCAAAACAGGGGAGAGGTTCTCAAAAAGGGTTTTTAAAAGGCGTCTGCTGTGGTTGGGTGGTGGGGCCACAGCTCAGAGGTTCATTGCGAGTCGATGTCTTGGGCTGTGTTGGGTCTAGCAATGTCTTCTGGTGTTTCCGAGGTTTCTCAAAGTGATGTGGATCCCTTGAGGCTCTCGGTCTGGTTTTCTGTTGGGAATCTAAGACTTGTGAGATCATCGGGGTGCTGCAGAGCCCTTGTCCTCGGGGGCTGCACAGGATGCAGAGGACTCGCTCCCTGCCCTGTCCCCGCTGGCTGCACGGCCCTTTCTCTCCCATATTCAGCTCAAGCAGCAGCAGGACCCAAACGTTCACAACCACTGGGGCTTCCATACAAAACAAGGAGCAGTTTCCAGTGGCCTTGGTGATTTTCTGCATGTTTACAGATTTCCCTCTAGGGATGCAGAGCGCTGAGAGGAGGCTACCCATAGCCCTTCTGTAAAGGGCTACAGGAGCTGGGTCCTGGACGCGTAATTTCCTGCAAGAAAGCTCTTCAGGAGTTTTTTTGCATTAAGCGTAGCACTGGTCTGGTTCTGCCTTGGTGGCTTTCCAAGCCTGTTGCTTGAGGCTTCTTGTCCTTGGAGTGCCTTGGCTGGGTTAATGGAGTCAACTTGAGCATCTTTAATGTTTAGCTTGGTCTTCAAGGCTCTCTTTTGAGCGTTGCCCCAGATTTATCCCATTCGTGTGGAAGGGCCTGTTGATCCTTTAGCAGCTGCTGGGGGCTTGCTCTTTGTGGCTGTAATTCCACCCCACAAGTTTCTCTTCTAGCAGAGGGTCGGAGTCCCACCTTGCCAGAGTTAGTGATGCTGACAGTGGTGCTTTGAGAGGGCTCTTGGGGAGATTCCTCACCTCCTGAAAGAGTTTGTTGTTTGATCTTGTGAATCATGTTTTAAGAAAGTTTCCTTTTAAAAAACCAAATTTCTTCCCCGTCCTTCCACATCCCCGTGTGCTCCTAGTGCTGGTCTTCTCCTCCTCCTCCTGCCAAACGTGGATGGGTTTGGGTCTGTGCAAAGCTGCGTGGTGTCACCCTGTCCCACAGGCTCTTTTTTTCCCCTGGTTTTCGACACCCCCTGTGAGATGTGGGGAGTGAGAGCCCTGGGGGGGCTCTGGGGGCTCCCCGCAGCCCTGGGACCCCTCAGGGTACAGCCCCGACAAAACGCCCCGTTCTGCTCCCCCGACAATTACCTGTCCTCGGATCCCAGTTGGGTGTTCTCTGTCAAGCTGGTGATTGCGGTTCAGAGCAAGGACAGATTTATGTACACATCGCCCTGGCAACGTTTAGGTAAAAGCCTCCGAGAAGCGCCGGGGTGCATATTATGGGCTGTTGCCTTTTTCTGCTTGTGCGCATGTGGGCTGTTTTCCCGACAGTAGCCCGAGGTGCAGGGAACACCCGAGCTGGTTTAATTACCTTCCCTGCCTCCTGCTTTTGAAAATCTCTATCTTGTGTGGCACTGGTTTTTTGTGTTGTTTTTTTTTTCTTTCCTTTTTCTCCTTTTTTGGGCTTTATGTCTGTCCCAAACCCCGCTGCAGATCCGTGCCCGAGAGTCTCGCGGGGTCGGAGTGCAGAAGGTATGAGGTTAACCCCAAGATTGGGCAAGCAGAACTCGGGCCGATGCAAACACCCCAAGGGCTTCATAACGAGAAGGGGTGGCCCGTGGGTTTTCTGAGCGTATCACCGAGGTTAATGCAGCAACATCTGGAGAGCCTTCTGCAGGAGGCTGCTTGAACGTAACGTGGGCCAAACTTGCCACGACTACTGTGGTCAGCTAGGAAGGAAGAGGCTGATCTATCTGGATAAGTCACCCCACCAGCCTTGGACCTTGGTTTCAGGGTGGGATGTGGGCTCCTGGCTCTCTCCTTTGACTCCCAAGGGAAGCAGAGCAGTAGCTGGAGGGGTGACCCCCCTGCCTGGTGGGATGCTCCTCTCCCAGGAGCCGACAGTGTTTGGGGACACGGGGGTGAAGGGGTTGTGTTCATTTCTCTGCTTGTATTCTCATTTTTGATGGAGGCTTTCTGAGTATGCAGGGGGCTCTTTAAAGAGCAAAGAGGATGACATCAAGCCTAGTAAATGTTGGGCAGAGTAAGAGTGAGCTTATGGGCTGCTTCACTTGGGCTAGAGAGAGTGTTTTACTGACCTGTCGGTTGAGAGATCTCAAATAACCTCCTTTAATCTGAGTGTGCCGGTGGGGTCATTGACTTCAAGGATGGCCTTGTGCGCTGCTTTCTGCAGCTGATCTAAGTTTTGAAACATCCTCGGGCTCCTGTCTTAAAAGTATGATGCCACACTAGGCTTTAGCAGTGCACTGGAATGCAGAGACTCCTGATTTTTCACTTTTGCTACCGCTGGTCTTCAGCTGGGCTGGTAGCTTTATTTCTCTGGATCCCCGTTTCCAGGGAATATTGCCTCCCTCCTGCCAGCACCGCTTGCAAAATGTGTTTGATGTAACTTCTCCACTTGGGAAAGGAGTAAACCCTTCTGTGCGTTTGTCCTGGGTGGTTTCAAGAAGGGCAGTCCCCAGAGAAGTGCTTTTCAGTGTCCTAACGTGTCGCAGAGAGGAAACAACATGCTCCGTCTTGTCTTGTGCACGGCATTTTCTTGCTGCCACCAGCTCATGGAAGAGGGAACCCAGTGCCACCGGGCACCCGGGGGGGCTTGTGGCCAGGGTGTCCGATGGTGCTTGAGCCAGAAAATGGCCCAAACAGTGCTTGCTTGTGTCTTGCAATTCACGGCGAGATCTCTGACTCTCAAGATTGCATCAAAATCGGTGTTTGGCTTTTCCCCATTGCAAAGATGCAGAATTTTGGAGAATATCAGTTAAATTGGCTTCCCTCCTCTTCCCCTCCCCGCCACTGATGCTGCGTCTTGCACATCTGTATCCATGAGCAATATGTTTTGTGGGTGGCAATGTCGGATTAGCTGATGGAATTTATTAGCTCTGGTGGAACCATTTTTAGGCAAGATGTTTTTGCAAACAGTGTTTCATCATAAAACACCGCTGTCAATCACCTGTAGGCAAATGACTCTCAAAAACCCAACCCTAGATTAAAGGAAATGATAAGTAGCTCTTCTTGTCCTAAAAACCTTTTTTTTTTTTTTTTTTTGGTCTCTTTATTTAATATATTTCTGGGTAAATAATTATTGGCCTCCTGCACTGCAGAATGGGCGTGAAGGGTCAGCAAGCGTCTTGAAAATGGTTTCAGTTCTGCGTTTGATAGCAAAGCCAGAGGTTTCCATGAGCAAACAGGACCGACCGCGCCACATTCCTCCCGCCTGGCCGGCGGGTGGGTAGGCAAAGGCAAAAAGGGACCTGAGCTGCTGCAGGAGCTCTGCCCTGGCTGGAGAGGTGACCCACTGGAGGGACAGCCCTGGCCACTGCTGCAGCGATAGCGATGGATGGACCTCAGAGAGGTTGCCATCCTTCAGGGCTGGATTGAAACGCAGAAAGCTGGGACTTCCCTAGGGCTGCAGGTAGTGAATAGCTATGACTTTCAGCAGGAATTATTTGAAAAAAGGTGACTTTTTCCCTGTAGAAGGGACCAACTGAGAACTGCCGGCTGGGAACGGCTCCTCCTTGGCAGCGCTGTCTCAGCTGTGCAGCTGCAGATTAAGTCTTTAATTGGGTACAAAGCATCAGAACTTAAACACTAATTTACATACCTGACATATTGATGGCAAATATTTTAAGGATTGACTCAGGATAGAAGCAGCACCTGAGCGGGGTGAGTGGTAAGAGATGAGGTGATGCATCTTTCCAAGAAGGCGTTTGAGACATGAACACTCCCAACGCCGGGAACGGCAGAGACACCCAGGGCTGGAAACAGACACCAGCCAATTTCACACTGGAAAATAAAGCATGTGGGTTTGATCTTTTTTTTTTTTTTTTGTTTTATTTGGAGTTTAACCAAATGCTGGATCGGCTTGTGAGGAGGGGGAAAGTAAATTCTCCATCCTTTGGGGTCCTTAGTGGCCTTCTGGAAGGTCCACTGCTGATCCCTGCAGGGGAATTCCCTCTGTGAGCTCCCAGCCTTTGCCGCTGGCCATGGCATCTATGGAAAACCATCTTCCAGGGAGCCTGCGGGTCCATCCCGGGGGCCAAATCACCCCCCGGTGGCCACGGCAGGGCTCTGGCGACCGTGTGAAGGACCGTTAGCTGGGTTCTGTTCTCCAGGAACAGGGCTGGTTGCGGCACACAGCCCTTCCCAGCCTCCTGACAGCGCCTTCTCATCTCCAGCTACTTTCACCACCTCCATTGTTTAAAACCGCACTGTCACTTTTCTCGCCTGCTTGTTTTCAGTGTTTTCTCCGACAGTTGCTTTTTAGAATTGTGATTTTTTTTTTTTTTTTATTATTATTATTTTTTTCCCCCTCCTTCCCCCCCGTCTCTGTTGCTGCCTGTTCCAGCCCTCGGGCGCTGAGCTCGGAAATGCATTCGCTGGGGTTTGCCCTGGCCTGTCGCATACATCATCCCGCAGAGGATGGTGTGCATCTGTTTGGCATTTATTAATTGTTGCAGCTTGACAGGGCTTCTTCTGCTTCTTGCGTTTTTGTGTCCAAAACTACCTGCTTAAAACACCAGAGCGGCGAGTGGAGGGGGGAGAAATGATGTTCCTCCTGCCCTTGTGTGGGCTTCTTGGGTGCACCCACTAAAGGCCTTGTTTGGAAACTTTCTGCCTTCATCACTTTGCAGGGATGCAGGGGGTGCCCACCCCTACCCCCTCGCGAAACAAGAAAGGGGCGGGCTGCATGTAGGATTCACGTGATGATGTCTTTTACCTTTGCTTATCAGTTGAAAATTAAGATTAATAGTGGCCAAGGCTTGTAACTGCTTAATAGCTCCCTGTGCATATTACCCTTCCTTGTTACCATTAAGAGAAAATCAGCTTTTGCCACCGGCTGCCTTCAGGTGACCGTTTGGGACACCCCAGTGCCTAGTTTGTGAAGCTCTAGGGAAAGAGATGCTCCCATCTGACACGGTTCTGCTCCCCAGGGCTGGCACACCGGAGGACCGTGGGTTTAATTCCAAGAGCCCTCGTCTGGTCTCTGCCAGCTTTCCCAGGCCCTGGCACATCATGGCAGCAGCATCAATGCAAAGGGTGGTCTCAAAGGTCTCCCGGTCGTACTTTGCCTGTGAGATGCCTTTCATCCCAGCTCCCTTTTCCAAAAGTACAAGTGTTGCACAACAGCACACTCACCGGTTAAATGGAGACTTCCCACCTTTCCTCTTCTCTGGAAATATTTAGCGATCAGGCAGCTAAGGGCAGAAGGAACTTGTTTCCAGTACAATGTTTTTTTCCATCTACACATAATAACGTCTTTAGCTGTATGTAATTAACTCAGAAGTGATAGGCTTGTAATTACCCAGCAGAAGCCTGTGAAAAGGATTGCGTTAGTCTTTATCTCGGGAACTTTATTACCAAAGATGTTCTGGGCTGTTTTGGGATACGCCAAAATGTCTGAAGCGCAGCCCTGGGTGCAGGTAGAGGCTGTTGGAGGGCTCTGGCTCGGCCCTGGGGTGTCCTTGGCAGCAGATGGCTCCAGGTGTTGGTTTGCTGATGTCCTCCGTCACGGACGTTCATCTGGGAGGACAGAAGTCTCTCCTTCTGGTCTTTGATTGAAAGCGCTGGTTGCTCTTGATTCTGCCTGTTCCTGGGTGTCGCTGGAGGGATGGGAAGGAGGCAGCCTGTGGTTAACTTGTGGAGACTTAGCTGTGTAGGAAAGACTCATAAAGTAACCACATGATGTAAAAATGACTGTATAGGTCTGGAAATTAGTACTTAAGGCTTCTCCTGTTTGGATGTGATGAAACCATCGCAAACTCAGTACGTGTATATCGTACGTACTGTAAGAATGCTTCTAAAGAAATGTGGGTTTTAGCTCATGGTCCCCTCAATGGGGCAATAAGCTTAGTGGCTCTGTTTTCTTGGTGTGCAACTCGCATCAGTTTGTCTTCGTTATCCCTCTGACTGGGAAAGACGAGTTGAGTTGGTCAAATGGAGGTGACTCAGAGCTGAAATCATATGTCAGAGCCTTCTTCAGAAGTTTTGAGACAAATAAAATCACGCAACATGCCCCTGGGGATTAGATGCTGAATGGACATCAGAGGTTGATGCCACTTGAGGGAGATCTGCCCTGATTTTGCTCTCTGCAGCCTGTGATTTGAGAGTGAGCAGTGTCTCCCCTTGAGTTTGTAGCCCCCGCAGGATGGACATAACGCTGGGAGACGGGGCACACCCTGGGTGCTGTAAATGTTACTCATGAGCAACACCCTGCAGCGGAGAAATGGGATTATTTAATTCTGCGTCTTGGCTGCTTGGGATTTGCTAGAGGCAGTTCTTGGCCGTCTTCTGGAATTGCTCTTGTGGCTTGAACTCATAAGTCTTGGGTGTTTCATGGACGTTGTGTTTCATACCACATCAGTGCCTGCTTTTAAGTCCATGACTGGTTGGAGACTTCTTGGTGCCCCACCACCACCAGCAGCTCTGCAGGGCTCATCAGCCAGTTGTCCTGCCTGTGCCAGGGTACGGGTGTGGGATGAGAACGGTCTTTTGGGTCCAGCTACTGACCCACGTGCCCTGTTTGTGACAGCATCGGTGACTTCAGGCAGTACCAAGTGCTGTGGTAGAATCCTATGACTTGGAATAACAAGTTGGCGGGTAACCAGGTTAATAAATGTAAAGGTAACTGGTGAACAAGAAAAAAAGCCAAAGTGGTTAAATAATTTATTTCATAATTCATTTTTTCCCTCCTCTGTCATTTGAGGCATTAATAGGGGAAGATTGGTTCATTGATCAGGGCACTGGTCTACTTTTTTTGGAAAAGGAGTTTGTCTTGTTCACTACCGTGCTTGTCTTGTATAAATCTGGGCCAGTAATTTCATCTCTTTATGCTCCTTGTGTTTTGAGGCTAATCATAATAAATTCAGTAACTTGTGTATCTCATGGGGGAAAAAAAAATGTTGTTACACTCCAGGTTGAATACTGTTCATATTAAGAGTCAATATATAGTGGGAGTAGTGCTAACTACAGTGAACAGGTTTGGTTTAAATAGGTGTTTCAAATAATGACACTTAAGATGCTTCAAGCAAATATTAACTAATTTGTATGACGCTCCTGTGCAGGTGGTGTGGGTTTTTGCAGCATAGTTTTCAGTGTGCAATAGAGAAAGTGAAGGCAGGCGGTCTGGTGCTATCACAAAAGATCGTAATGAGCATTAATAGCTCTAATTTATAAACAGACATAACAAGTTCAACACTTGCTTTTACCAGAATGATTATCCTTTGGAATGGATAATCATTCTGCATAATGGATAAGGGCTCTTCGTCTTCTCCATTTCTTGATGTCTCCTAATCAAGGCTGGGATTATCTCCCTGTATGCGTTGCTCAGCCCTGGTTGTGTTGGGCTCGGTGCGGGCATCGCAGGGTGCTGAGACGTGAACAAATTAAAAGAGAGGCTGAGAGAGGACAGATGTACTCCCTGGTGGAGGGAACACCACATCAAAAAGAAATTTATACCACTGAAACCACAGGACTCATCGAATATTTGGAGTCCATGACCACAATAGTCCCCTGGAAGGTCCCAGGCATTTCCAAATATCAGGACTCTCTGCTTCCTCACGATTTGGCCATGCGCTGCAGGGTACCGAGGGGTTCCTGGCTCTGCTGGAGCCGTGCAGGCAGCCCTGACCCCTGAGCTGAGAGGGGAAAATGCAATTCTGAATTGCAAGGAAAATTAAGCCCTTTAGAACGACTTTCTAGCAGGGCAATTTTCGATATTTTCACTTCCTTTGTTGCCTGCACGGGTTGGGTAAAATCCTTTGCTTCTGCAGCCATGAATTTTAACCCATCTCATTTTTTTGTTTTAGGTCCTGGAATCGTGAGAACTTCCAATGACTTGGCAAATCTCTCTGCATGGCTGACGTTTGGCTGCCACCTCCACCCATGCCTGTCCCTTGCTTGCTCCCTCGCCGGGTGTCAGTTCGCCAGCCTACGTGCTGAGAAGAAAAGTTAAAAAGGTAAAAGTCTGTAATCTGATTCCGCAGTGACCTGTCTAATCCTGTTCCCTGGTACAGCGAGAGCTGAAATACTTGTACTGCAAAACAATGGCTTGAGGAGACTAGGGAAGGAAGATGAGAATCTGCAGAGATTTATTTATTTATTTATTCTTTTCTCCTTCCATCTTCTGTCTTTTTCTGACCCAAAGCTGCCCAGCTGGAAAGCAGGGGTGGCAAGAAATATGTTGGGGCTGGATGCATGGGTAGCAATGCTTTGGGGTCCTCTTTGTTAGGAGAGCAGGGGCACGGTTTCAGGCCCCCCAGACTAATTCTGTGGGGCAGCGGCTGCACCAGGCTGTCCCAGAGGAGAAGGGCTCAAATGCGATGAGTAAAGCGCTGCAGCTCCACGAAGAGCTGCTGACTGTGCTGTGGAGCTCCCAACAACTCCAAAATGGGTTGAGAATGGGGTTTTTGAGATGTGGCTGGGCTGTGTTGGGAGCGGCTGAGCTTTCTGGGCAGGGACAGACCTTCGCTCTGACCCTGCCAGGTTCACGCCTGGAGTCCCAGGGTGCTGCTGCTGCTCTTCGTGTAAGACCAGGGCCGCTCTGCTGGTGTTTCCTTCCCCTTGACCTTGTGTTGGACTGGGGAGCTCAGCCCAGGCATCCAGATCCAGGAGAAGGGCTGTGGGGCTTTCCTGTTGTTCCTTGTGCTGAGCGTGTACTCCTGTGCAAATCCTTCACGGACGTTTTTGGGCTTTTTACCTCTAGTTCTATTGTTGAGAAAAAACCTCCCCTCTACTGAGTCTTGATGGAGGTTCCACTGAACCTGCCTTTTGCCTCTGCAAAAGGGTATTTTGGAAGAGCAGCCTCTTCAGATGATACCCAGGTTTGTTTCAACGTGTTCTAGCTCTGTTGAGAATACATCACGCTGTGTGAGCTGTGTGAGGTCTGGGTTGCAGAGGTTCTGTTTTGAGTTTGCTGTTGTATCTGAGGGGTGTTTGCACAAGCCGCTTTGTCCTCTCTCTTGGAGAATTTCCTCCTGTTGGGGCTCTGTTTTTCCCTTTACCAAGCCCTCCAGTTTGCTGCTGCGTTGAGTTGAACCGTGCTTTCGGAGCCATTTCCAGCTGGGAACCCCAGCGCGCCGTTCCTCGAACTTCATTTTTCTTTGGTCTTTTGGCTGGGTTGCATTATTTCCTTCCTTATTTTTTTAGGCAGAGTACCCTCCGATCCATCTGATGTTGCCAACCCTGTTGGTGCAAGTGCCGTAGCGTTGTTAGAAAGGGAAGGCTTTGGAGAGGTATGAAATTAGTCCAAGGTCGACTCCGGCGGTGCCGGCGGTGCGTGCATCGAGGCGATTCGGGGTGTTGCCCCCCTGCTGAAGGCTGTTCCGGCTTGGAGGGGTGGTTTGGGGTTAGAAAGCTTGGGCTGGAGCGTGGCTGCCTTCTGTCAAAGCTGCATCCAGCAGAAAACACTTCTCAGGGAATTCATGCAACCAGGGCCCTGTAATGGAAAATCTGCCACACCTTAAATGCTATCGTATTACTCACGGACGCAATACTGGTAATTAACTGAGTTAAAAACCAGATTTATTGCATGTCAGTTATCACCTAACAAGTTGGCATATCTGAGGGATGCATCAGAGGCCGGATGTGCTGGTTTCCCACCTAAGGTAAGAGAGGTCACCTGCCTTGCCACCGGTGGAGATCCAATGGATCTTGCCATGTTTAAATACAATCTTGTTCCGGTGCAAGGAATGTGTCCAACACCACTGGGCTGCGAGGTCGTGAAGTGCAGTCCTCTCAGTGTGGCGAGATGCAAAATCTCCAGTAGTTTCATCACAGTTTGTTGTGTCTCCGTGGAACCTTCTAGCACCTGCTGATTGCTTCTGACATCAGAAATGTTCTCAGGCTTCACCCCTCCGCCCTGATCCAGAATAGCACCCTGCAAAGGCTGTGCTGGAGTCGAGCTCTCCGTCGCTCACCTGCAGTGAGGGCTGTGGGAACCGATGCGATTTGCTGATTCAGCTGCTTAAAAAGGAAATCCAAAGGCAGCCAGGTAACAGGATTACAACACGCAGGCTTAAATCTGCAAATCATCTATAGACTGGAGCTGTAGTTCAAATCTTGTTCTTCATTCTAGTCTTTGCCCTTGAATCTTTTATTCCAGGAGATTTATGTCTTCCTTGCTTCGGAGGCTGCCGCAGAGCTGAGGTGCCCGTGCGCTGCTGAAGCACCACGTCTCGGCTGCGTTTAAACATTGAAAGAATTCCAAAATGTGGGAACTTAGTGCGCCTGCAAGCTTCATTATTTAAAAAGCAATGAAAAATAAGTATTTTGAATCTGAAAGGGAGCATAGCTTTGACTTTCTTGGTGCATACTAGGAAAATTTTGATTTCTCAAGTTCAGTTTTTTCTGGGAATCCGCACGCAGAAAAAGGTCTAGGGAGCACGTGTCTGGTTTTGCATTATTCCACGCCTGTGATAACTCATCTGAGTTTGCTCAGGCTGGGAAAACCTGGACAGAGATGTGACATTCCTGAACTAGCCTGACACCTTTGCTCCGAGGCCTCCGAAGGGCAGAAGACCCCAAGCATGAGGGAGAAGGCAATGGGATGGGATGTGATGTGGATGGGCTGCTTTTGGGGACTGAAGACTGTGATGGCTGGAGGGAGCACTGCAGCCTGGAACAGCTTCTCCACCAGTTCTTTGCAAAGCCCAGGGCTTCCCGAGTGGTCTCTGCTTGACAGAAGGTGTGTGATGAGGCCAAGAACTCAAATCTTGCCTTTTGAATAAATACTGGTGTGCTGCTGTGTTAAGCATTCGCTGGCGATGCAGTAGTCTCAGAGGTTTGTCCATCTTACTTGGAGGTGGTGTTAGCTCCCAGATGACATTTGCACTGGGAAGCACTGGAAACAAGCAGGCGCTGAGCTCAGAGGGAATCAGAGGTTCAGCTGCTGCCGTCCCCTTTTCTGACCAGGACCTCTGCTCCTCTGCCAGATAATCTCCTGGTGGCACAGAGCTGGCAAGGGGATGTGCCAGGGGAGGTGGGACAGGTCAACGCTTGAGCCAGCCCAGCCTCTGCTCTGCTGTCTCTTAAGCTGCTCTTCTATTTCACAACATCGTGCTGAGCTTCTCCGATGCCAATCCCAGGCTGAAGGCCCAGCTTGGGGGGGGGGAAGTACCTTTGCTTTCCTTTAAGTAGATAATTGGTTGTAAGTTTGGGGTGTGTTTTTTTTTTTTTAGTCTGGGCTGTGGTGGCTCATTCCCACGTGGATCCCAGACCTTCAGAGCACAAAGCCTTCACAGCAGTGTCTCCTGGAAGTCAGCAGAGGTTTCCTATTGTCTGCAGAAGGACCGATGCCCTCAGGCCCTGCAGATTCTCCTGTTTCACCCTTCCAGCACAAGCCTGGAAACCCGACTGGGAGCTGAGCAAGCGAGGAGCGCTCCTCCCTGCTGCCCATCCGTCCTGCCCGCGCTCGTCCCACAGCTGGGACCTCCTCTTCCTCCAAGTCCCCCCTCTTCCCGTAAGCCAAACTTAAAAGAAAGAGCTCTCTGTCTCGGTTCTTCTCCCTGGTGGGATGTTGGCCGGGCAATGCCCTCGGGGAGGTGGCTGCCAGCCCTGCGCAGTGGGGGGATGTCAGTGGGAGCTACTTCTACATCTGGGTGGTTCTTGCTTACCTGCTCTGCCAAAGCCCACAGAATTTGCCCTAGATACTCTCCGTCAGGAAGTGCTTGAGTTCCAAATGTCCTGGTTTCTTTTTTTTTATTTTTTTTTTCTTGTGGTGTAATTCTAAAATACTTTGCTGACGCTCAAACATTTTTCTGCTTGAAAACACACCTGAAAGCTGCTGCGTCGATGTTCGTTTGCGTTGTGTTATCTCTGAAGCGCTGCGACTCTGACTGTGGTGTAGGTCGTACAAAGTGTTCTCGGGGAAGCTTATGGTCCGAGTGCCGTGGTTTCTCGGGGTGCTCTAACAAGTGCATTTTGCAGAAAGAGGCCAAGAGCCTGATGCGATTGAGGAGCGTGGTGGTTTGTAGGGATCAGCTGCGGCAACTCGAAGCCTGAAGTTTCTCATCTCTTGAGCAGCCCTTGGCTGCCTCTGCCGTGTGCTATGGAGGGGAAACTGCCATTTCCATCAGGGATTTACCTGGGGACACTGCCTCATTTCCCTGAATTTTGTACCTAATTAAATTCCAATTCTTGAGCCATCAGATTCCTCCGAAGACAACACTTTTCCCCTTGGCACCTTCCACCCCAGCTACATTCTTTTCTGCTCCCCAGATGTTTGATCTGCTGTGTGGCTGCTTTGCCTCATTTCTCCTTTTTTTTTTTTTTTTTTTTTTTTGGATGTGTGTGTGTCAGACAATAAATCATGTTTTCCTTTCTTCAAACATGCGGGGGAGATCCCAACAAGATTGATGACAGAGGAGGGTGGCTAATATTTCCCTGTACAGAGAGCAGTTTTGTGCAGTGCAGAGCACAGAAGCGATGCAGCGTCTTTCTTGCGGGATGTTGTGGGACAATAAATCGCAACTTGTTCTTCTCTCATCACAACCTGTGCGGCTGCAGCGTGGGAGGGGGATCCCGTCTGCCTTTGGAGCAGGGTGATGGAGGAAAGGGGGATGCTCTTGGTGTTGATCCTGATGTTACTGTCACAGAATCACAGAGTGATATGGGGTTGGAAGGGACCTCTGGAGATCACTTAGCCAACCCTTTGCCAAAGCAGGGCCACCCAGAGCAGGTCCCACAGGAACGTGTCCAGGCGGGTTTGAATGTCTCCGGAGAAGGAGACTCCACCACCTCTCTGGGCAGCCTCTGCCAGGGCTCTGCCACCCTCACAGGAAAGAAGTTCCTCCTCACGTTTAGATGGAACTTCTTATGGTCAAGTTTGTGTCCATTTCCTCTTGTCCTGTCCCCGGGCACCACTGAGAAAAGCCTGGCCCCAGCCCCCTGACACCCTCCCTTTAAGTATTTACAGGTGTTGATCAGATCCCCCCTCAGCCTTCTCTTCTCCAGACCAGCGAGGTGTCCTGCCATGCAGGTAGCACTTGGACCCCTGCCCACACAGAAATACCAGTTATATCCCATTCCCCTCCGCTCCACCAGGCAAGCGCAGGCACTTCCCTCTGCCCATCCTGTTCCTCTAACGGGCTCCGGTGGTCCCTGTGTGGAAGGAAAGAATAAATTCACGTGAAACCCGTGTAGCTCTTGCTGTCCGGCCGGGAGCCCGTCCGGCTGGAAGCGGGACAGTGGGTGATTCCCACCCCCCTGGCCCTGCCGGCCCCGCTCCCCCTTCTCCCCCGCAGCCCTGCCTTGCCCTTTTGTGGAGATTTATAGAGCCGAGTGGGCTGAGAACAAATGAGCAGACATTAAGGCGATGTGTTCTGCATACTAATGACAAGATACTGCTTCTGCACCTCGGGGCAATACTGGGTCAGGCCAGTTTAGCTGTAAACTTTATTTATGTGCTTATTACATCGCAGCTGCAGTTTGCTGGCCCGGGCCGAGGGTTTAGGGATGTGTCCGGCAATAAATTTTGTTTGTTTATTTGAAATAAGATGCCCCTTCCCCCCAACCCTTCCTCTCTTTCCTTCTTGGGGGGTGGGGAGGGGGCAAATCCCTTCTTTTTCCGTCACAGATTGGCGCACAAAGCGGGGAAGGTGGGAGGAAGAGCAGGGAAGGAGAGGTGACAAACGAGCTTCGTGGGGAGCAGTTGGATTTATTTAAGCCTCGCTGATGTAAGAAGGATTTTACCCTCCTTGGCGGGTGGCAATGGGCAGAGGAGAGGTCTTCTCATCAAAGCTTTGGGAGGCCAGGAGTCCATCCCTGGCTCTGCCACTGAACCTTCTGCCCAGCCATGGTCAAGTCCCTTTGCCTCCAGCCCCGTCTGGTACCTGGGGCTCAGACACCCTTTTTTTGCTCATCTCTTTTGCACCAGGGATGGGTTTTGCTGTGCTGCTCTGGTACAAGCCGTGGGGAGGTGGGTTTGGTTTGGGAGAGGACTTGCTCCTCTACTCCCGAGATCGGTGGGGAGATGGGAGGTGATTTATGCCCACAGCAAAGACGTTCTAAAACATCCCATTTTTATGGTATCCCCTCCGGCTGCCAGCCTGTTTCCTCCTCGTGTTCCATCTTGTCTCCTGGGTTTATAAGTGCTCTGGGGGCAGGGATTGTCGTTCTGTCTTGTCCTGGCTCCGAGCTGCTTTCCGCCTTGCTCCATCACTCAAAGTAGTAAAACACAGGGAGCACACGATGAGCTCGGGGCAGGAGCTTTGCCCGCTCCTCCCGCTCTTGCACGGAGAAGGCAGGAAAGGCTGAGCAGAGCAGAATGAGTTCCTGTGCGTCTTTCAGAGCCTTCTTTGAGATCCTCAGCCTGGCTGAGTCTCACCGGCGTTACTGTGATAGAAATGAAGGATGCCCTCTCTGGGCTGGCGCTGGGACTCTTAAGTGGTGAGGATAATTTCACGCGTCAGAGCCCACGGCCTCTGATTCCTGGGGCTGGGCAGGGCTGGATGCGGTCACCTGGGGCTGGGGAATGGCTGCATCGGGGCTGGAAGTGGACTGGGTCAAGGCACAGTTGCTGGCAGGGCTAACTGAGGAGGTGGGGTGGAAGAAACTTTGTAGACCTCATCACCTGTCTGGTGAATCCACCTCCAACATCTCCATGTTGGTGCCCAGCTCCAGGATGTGGCTCTGTGATGTTACCTGCTGTCAGAAAAGCCTGGCCGGGCAAAAATTCAGCCTGGCAAGCAGGCAAAGACTCTCTGTAGCTCTGCGTCAACAGAGATTTCAACAACAACCATGTTAAACCTCCAGCCCAGCTCATTTCTCATCCATGAGGGTCAGAGAGAGTTTAGGTTGTGGTGGAGCCTTATGTGCCTTGTAGGGGACCAACAACTGCTGCCTGAAAAAAAGAAAAACCCCCAACACCCCCCCAAAACCCCCAACAATAACAACAAAAGAGCCACTTAAACCCTCCCAACCCTTCTCCTTTTTGTTCCCTGGACAGAAACTTCCATCCCTACCAAGCTTTGCCCTGGGGAAGCTGTCCCAGTGCCGCCGCTCCCCGTTGCCATGCAGTAGGCTTGAGCTCTAATTGGGGTGGACTTGATTTCCCAGGCCCTCTCGGCTGGCAGGGGCTCCAGATGTCCCCGAGGTGATGGAGCAGGGCTGGGGCGAGGTGGCAGGAGGAGGAGGAGGGCCGGGATGCGTGCGGGGGCCCTGGCAGGAGTGCTGCGGGAGCGGGCTCTCCTGGCTTGCAGCCTGCTCTCTCAGCCGGAGGTAACAGCCCAGCCACAAATGCCGAAGAGGAGATCAACGGGGGGTGGAGGAGGGCTGAAAGAAAACAACCTTCAAAAGAACATGCCCTGCATTTCTTATTTTATTTTATTTTATTTTTTATTGAGGGGAAAGGTACTGCACTGGTGAGGACTTCTAATGAGCTCTCCTCTAGGAAAGCCTTTCTTTTGCGTTGAATCCAGAAATACTCTTGCTGGATAAAATACATATGTGTGTATTTGTATGGCGTTACGTATTGCTTTGTCGTTCCTGCCCATTCCGACACCAGAAGACTTTGCAGCTGATAGGCATGTGTTGTCTGTTTTCCAAGCCGGTCTCCGGAAAGTTGTCTCCCCTCCTTGCTCCTGTCTATCACTTCTTCAGCTGCAAAATTATTTTCTGTTTATGTTGAGGTTCTAGACGTAGGACGGAATACCTCCGTGCTAAGAGTTTTCTGCATGCGTCGTTTCCAGAGGTTTCCCATTTTGGAGAGCTTCGTTGCGTGTGTTCTCCTGTGGCTGGGCCTTGGGTGGGAGAGGAGTGTGTAAGGAGGCATCACCCCACCGGTGCGGTGTCCTGGAGTGATGGTTGGCAGCACGAACTGTTGACTTCACTCAAAGATGAATCCTTTGCCATTTCTGCCATGAAATCGGAGATTTGACACCTTTTTGAAAGGGGCTGTTAGGTGATTTCATGCATTTCACCTAAAATGCTGCTCTGCACCACCTAAAGCTAGGAAGTTGGATGTCCAGGGTCACTGTCCCGTACCTGACTGCCTTCTCAAGTACAAAGAGCTCCAGTTCTCCTGCAGCCTGTCATATACAAATCTTCCCAATGACTTAAATAGAAATTGGGTAGGATTTCGTGTAACAAGCCCTGGGTGTGCCCCTTATTTTTATATCCCCAGTTTGCTCTTGGATGCCCTACAAATCAGTTACTTCTCTAGGTGCTCCCAGAGCTCAGGGTGTTTTGGGAGGTCTCTGAAGGGCTGTTTAATCCCCTGTGAACTCTAGGCATGGAATCAAGCCCCGTGGAAGAAACGGCCTGGTGGCTTTATCCACAAACTGCTTCATCCCTACAGTGCTGCTGAGACCAGTTTGCTTCCCAGTTAAACCTATGGGTGACCCTGCTTTTTTGGGAGAGGAATGGAGAAGAGGAGGAGAACAGACAGGGTGGTTCAGGGCAGGATTACCGTATCAAGGATGTGTTGATGGATGAGATTGGGATGGGGAACTGGTGGAGGGGTGGACTCCTGATTTCTGCAGACCGTCCCCAAGAAGGCAGAGCCCTGCTCTCTCGCTGCTCCTCGTTAGAGGTTTAGAAAGCTCTAATTGGGGTTTTCAGTTTGCCTCTCCCAGCGCTCAGCCCAGGGCTTTGGCTCAGAGCCTCCCATCAGCTCATGTTCTGAGCACAAAGTCGTGTTTTCAGGTGAAACCCTACCCCGGAGGAGGCTCTCCCGCTCCCCTCCCTCCCTGGCCGGCTGAAGGCTTGCGCTTCTGGAGCGGATGTAGGAGTTTCCTCCTCCTGGCCTTCAGGTAACTTGCCCACCTGCGGCCTCTGAATCAAACTCAAACCTGTTTTTGCAACGGCAATTGCGGAACTAGGAACACCACTTCCCAGCAAATCCACCCAGTTCAAGGAAAAATCCCGGCACCCCCTTCCTCGAGAAGCCCCGGGGGCTTGTGCTGGATGGGGGTGACTGAGCAGGGATTAACCCTTCCAGCTTTGCTTGTCCAGCAATTTTAGACATGGCTCTGGGTCCACCTGGTGCAGGGGTGCTGTGGCCATGCCCGTTACCAGCTCTGCACCCCCTGGTCTTTGGGGTGCAAACCGGGAGTGGGACGTGACACCGGGGTTAATGTATTTTTGGAGAGGGAAGTTCTCTGCTTTGTTGTTGGATAGAGGCTCCCAGCCCCACTGAAGGGAGCTTTTAGCATGCAAATGCACTTTGCCTCATGCTTTTTAATGTTTTACTTCTCGTAATTGCCGAGACCGGTTGTAATTTTTGGACGTGGCTTGGTTTCCGAAAGCAGCTTCCCCTGGAAAGTGGTTCCCCTTGTTGGTGCAACTTAATTTTTGCCCTCCCCCTCCTTCCCCCCTCTCTTTTTTGGGTCTATCAGGTTGAAGGCAGCAAACGAGTCACCCTGGCTTAACGTTAGCGCTGGAAAGTCTGGAGGTGCAATGGAGCAAAATAACACGTGTTCCCCTTTGAGCGCTGTTGTATTATATATTTTGTTGTTGTGCTTCTAGTACAACTTTTGCTGGGAAACAATAAAGGTTTGGGGCCAGAACAGATCATCAGCTGCGTAAGTGGCTGGAGGGGGTCCAGGGGAGCTGCACGGCTCCGCTCCCGGCAGAGGCTCCTGCCCCTCCTGGGCGCCCACTGGACGCGACGCCTCTCCATGACACTCCTCGCAGAGATGAGCTTTCCAGAACTCCAGCTCTTAACCCTGAGCCTGGATTACAACACCGTAGCTCTCCCCAAAAACCCAGAAAAATATCGGTGTGGGCTGTCAAGATGTTATCGTGGCTGTTGCACAACAGGCTATTCCGTAGAGGGCTCTCCTGGGGAGGCAGGATTTGCGACGTGCTGTCCATCCGTCCATCCATCCGTCTGTCTTGCCATCGAAAGCTTCTAAGTCTTTCTGGGCAGAGTTAACAAAATTTGCCGGTATATCAGAGGTATAAAATACACCCGATTTCCAGCAATGGAAAATGATGGAGGTAGAAGACAAGGTCCTATTCAAACTCTTGCTGAAGGGAAGGATGCGACCTTATTTCAGCTCAAGTCTACTGGGCATCAGAGAATCTAAGCGTGACGTGCTGTACTGCAGGAAGCCAGTCTTCATGGGTTCCCCTACTCTCACTTTCTGCTTTCTCCCTGAAAGCTTTGGCTCCAGAGCGTCAAGAATCTCAGCTTTCATAAAAACTCAAGCTCTGACTCTGAAGGTTACAGCGAGAAGCATGAAAATGTGACTCTCCCAGGACTTGAAGCTTGCAAAACTCAGCAACGCTTGCAGGAAATTTGGCTCAAATTTGGTGTCTGGCAGTCAGGCAAGATAGACGTGGTGTTGGAGTTTGTTAGGAAATTTGCCCTTGAGTGCTAGGCAGATGGATAATTTGTCTGTCCTTGGTCTATCCGAGCTTGTGACAGGACAGGCTCTGTGCAGAGGGAGTGGCATCGGGCAAGTGGCTTCTGAGGGCGCCGTGTGGGGCAGGTGAAATAATTCTCTGTTAATTGAAATGTGCCCTTTCTTGGTCATTCCTCTGAGTTGGGGTTTCAAGCTCCTGGCAGAGATGCTGAGGGTCCTCCAGCCCCTTCCCCAAGAGGCATTTTGCGGACAGAGAGAAGGGGATGGTGCTTTCCCCAAGGAGCAGACGGTCTGTGGAGATGGGGAGGAGAAGGGACATGCTCATGGCCATGGTGCTGTTCTGTGGGAGAATTGGGATGAGCAGGCAGGTCTCCGGGGCTCCCCGGGATGTAACGCTGGCTGGCGAGGGGTCGGGGCTGTAGGTGCCTCTACTCTCGACTGCGTTACCAATTTCCTCCTCTTTACAGTTATTGGCTGCGCCATCTCGACGCTGACCTTGTTCTTGTTTAACTTGGCGTTCACTGTGGCTGCTGCATGTTCCCGAGTGATGGATTTTTACCTTCGTGCCAGTTGGTTTGGGGGAAAGGACATAGCTTCCCCGACTTGTATGGGTTGTGAGTCTCTCTGCTAAGGCCCTGAAAAAAAAAAAATTAAAAAAATCCCAGAGTGCTCTCACCCTTTAAAATATGCCCCAGCAGATCTTTTCTGTCCGTATCGTGTTAGTGATCCAGCACTAAATAAGCTGGGATTCTGTACAAGGGCA
>VXAK01020441.1:2558-27495 GCA_013399435.1 Arenaria interpres | reverse complement strand
TAGGGGTGGTGGTCCTGAGAGGAAGCGTAGCCAAAACGCACGTAGCCCCTGCAAGGATGCTTGGCTTCACCTCTGGCATCTCTCCTGAGAGCAACGGCAGTGAAGGAGAGATGAGAAAGAGAGAACAAAGCTGCAGACACACAATTCTTGTTGGAGACAGTGGGGGTTTGGGAGGGGGGGAGAAGAAGCAAAGTCTTTTTCCAGGGGCTATCGCTGCTGCGTGGCTATTTTGAGTGTCTGCTGCAGGTATTCACCGGGAAACAGCTCAAACAAGCCCAATCCAGGGCAACCTTTGCTGCCGCCTCAGAGGAGGGAGGCTGAATTTCCGAAACCCCAGGTCCAATTTTGTTGATGCTTTGGGTGCTGGTGAATGTCTGCAGCCCCGGGTGAGTGTGAAGTGCTTCCACGCTGCCTGCGGGGCATTTACATCACTTGCATTGAAAGTAAAAGGCATTGAGTCACTCCAAGATGTTCCCGGAAGAGTTTTCTGGCTCTGCCAGCAAAGAGCTGGAGAGCAAGCGTCATTCTCCCTCTCTTGGCCTCGGTTTCTTCCCTGGCAAAGCGGGGCTCGTGATACAATGTCCGGCAGGGAGCTGTGTTATTTAGCATTGGAAATGTGCTCGGTGATGCTTGCCGGGTCAGTGGTAGCAATGGTTAAACCCTTTCCCCCCCTCCCCACCCTGCTCTGTTTGTTGTCAAACCTCTGCTCTGACCTGGGAAAATACTTCTGGGAAAATTACCCTTATTAAAGGGGGACGAGGCGGGAGAGGCAGAGCTGGCTTGGCCTTGACGGGTTGCAGTCCCTTCTCCTGCGCCGGGGCTCGGTGCTCTGCCCTCCTGGGCTCCGGCGGGTGCAATTAGCAGATGGGTCCCTACTGGTTTCCCAGCACCTGTGTCCCCTCCGCCGTCCCCGCACCGCGGCCGCCCCTGCTTGGCCAAGGTCTCCCTGGCGACGGGGCCACGGGATGCTGTGCAGTCCATTTGTCACCAATTGTCACTGTTTTGTTCTGCCTTGTATGTGCACTCGATTGTGTCACGGGGGAGGTGAGGAGGAGCAATCAGGCCTTGTCTAATGGGCCTCGCTCTCCCGCTGCGGGGAAAAGCCGAGGGTCTGCCTGCGGAGGGAAGGGGAAGAGGAAAGGGAGAGGGAAAGGCAGCTCACGGCCCTGCAGCCAGGCCAGAAGCGATGGTGGTACCTGGGATGCTCCGAGCAGGCAAAGATCCTTGCATGGATTAGGCAAGAACTTAGGGGAAGGGAGAATTTTCAAAGTCGAGGGGGGTGCTGGAGGGGGTGTCGTCCCTCCTTTTCCATGCAGTACTGACAGAGCAGATGGTGCCCCCCCATCATCTTCCACGGGCACGTTCACTCCCTGCCACGCTTGTGGGGAGGGGGTTTGTTCTCGCTGGGTCTCTCCTCAGCCAGAGGGAGGTGGGTTTCCTGCAGGACAAGCCCACCCCAGGGTTCCCCTGACCCGCAATGGCGCGGGGGGCGTCGGGCTTTCCCGGGGGGGACTGCAGGAGGCTTCGGGCTGAGGATGGATTAACACCTCATTCACATCCCAGCTTCTGAGCAATTCTTATTTCCCCCAAGCGTGTTGCTGAAAGGGACTTGATATATTATGGATTTTGGTGTGCCTCTGTTAGCGTATGTCAGTTTTTGGCTGAAGATGTGACGTCATACTAAACTATATATATATATTTTTTATTTTTTTTTTACTCCGCGCCATCATCCTCAGCTTTCCCAAAGTTGTGTGATTCATCTCCCCCTGCTTGGCTCCATCAGCCCCCTTTTTTTCTTTCTAGTCTTCCAACTTCAGGAGCCACCAGGACCAGCTCAAAGTAGAGCCATGTCCAGCTCCGAGCCTCAGTACCCACACTCAGGTTTTTCTGTAAACCTTTAATTCAGACCAGGCCAGCCAAAAGGTTTACGGGAATCCAGGGAAGCTGTTCAGCATCGCTGCAAGGAGGTTGGGAAAACTTGAGCAGTCAACCCCAAACCAGGCAAGCTGAGGCGGTTCCAGTTTGGCTTCCAGACCTGGAGCTCGGCATGAAATACCGCAGAGGGAAGGGGAAAGAGGGTGTCCTTGGCAAAGTGTCAGTCGAGGCAACTGAAGCTGTTGAGCTCTTCCAGCGCGTGGGGTTTGGCAGGTTTCTTTCTGTGCTCCCTGGTGGCCATTGGTCCACATCTCCAAACCACGGAGTGGTTCAGCTTGTTGGCTGTGTGGGTCAGTGGAGACTTGGTGGACGGCTGTACAGCAGTGCATGGATCCCTGGGTTGCTTTTTTGGTGTTGTTTTTTGGGGGGATGTTGTGCCAGTTGCCCACCCAGACTTTCCCGTCTCTGAGCCTGGCTGGAAGCTGCTGCTTGAATGAGCCCTTCGTGGTGGTTGGATCCAGTTGAAACATGGCCATGAGAGTAGGTTCTGCCCTGGAAAATTGATGCTAGTGCCGTTGATGGAGGAGAAGATACGCGGGGAAGAGTGGAAGGGGATGGTGAGGTTGGATGAATAACTGGGAGGAGGTCTGTGAGGTTTTCAGTGATCCCTCTAACCTCACCATGGACCAATGCTGCCTTCTGGTGAAGACCCGGCAGTGTTTTGAGAGAGCGCCATGGGGTGACCCCTTACCCATGGATGGACCTGGTAGGGTCCCCGTACCAGGGAAGGATGCACAGATCCAGGAGCTTCTGCAGAAAATGAGTATTTTCTCTTTCATGCTGTAACTGCACAACGCAGCAGAGCAAGTAAGGGAAGGACTTCCAAGCAGGGAGCATTAAAGAAACTATTTCTGCAGCTTGGGCTTTTTGCTAAAGGAGTGGGAATGAAATTACTCCCCGTTCTGCGGAGCAGCATCTGCTCGGCATTTATTTCTTGCAGGGGAGAGCAACAGGGATTTGCTTCCTTCAACCTCAGGGCTGCTCGCCATGGTGGAAGGAGAAGGAGTATGAGCACGTAATCCCTCTGCCCTGGGGGAAGTTTTATCTCCCTTTTGTGGTCTGGGCTGCGCAAGGTGTGGGGCAGGAGAAAACCAGGCTCCAGCACTCCTCAGAATCCAAGTCATCGCTAACGGGAACAGCTCAGAAAGTAGAAAGTTGAGCTGAAAGGTGTGACTTGTCATTAAGTGCATTGGTGTCTCCAGAGTATCCAAAAGGTCACCAGATTGTTGGGTTACACCATGCGTGTTGTGTTAATTGCCTACTTTAGGGTGGCCTCTGGTTGCTCAGGATGGAAGGACCCTCTCCTCCCACCGCTTTGTCCTCTGGCACATCGCACATGTGACTTGAGGACTTTATCCTTCATGTTTTGGACAGTTGGGGACCCCATGGATTGGAGACACATCCACTGTGTGTGTTTGGTGGCTCGCTCTGCACCCTGGGGCTGGTTATGGGGACCTCGGTGTTGGAGGGTGGTTGTGAGGCTGGGGGGGGCAGTGTAGGAGGGCGAGTGTGCAATGGGAGAAGGAATAAAGGAGTTTGGCTATGATTAAGTTCAAAAGGGAGAAAACAGGATTTATATGGGCTGGGTTTTTAATTTTAATAAAGGAACCGACGCTGGTGGTGAGCGGTGCCACTCTGGCATCACAGGCTGAAGTTTCTAGCAGGCACCTCTTCTTTCCCAGCCCTGTTTCCCACCAGGTGCAGTACTGAGAAATTTGTTTTCTGCCCGAGCCAAGCTACTCTCATCCCACCTCTGCCAACCCTGGTACGGGCTGCCTGGGCTCATCGCTGCTTTTCAGGATCTCGCAAAGCCCTGGGTGATACCTGCCCCGTTGCCGTGGTGGCTCTCCCTCTCTTTGGGCTTTCTCTTTCTTCCAAAGACGGCTGTTTCTCAAATTCCTCAACCCCTGGGCGGATCCGTTCTCGCAATACCTCATCTGCGAGAGGAAGTGTCAAGAGATGATGCAAATGGTTTTTGTCAAAATATTTTTGGAGGGAATAAAAATAGCTCTTGGACCAGAATCTGTTTCTGTTCCTGGGAAGAAGTGCTTGTTGCGACTGTTTTCTACAGGTGCTGTCAGAGCAGGGCTGGAAACTGGAAATGCTCGGTTACGCCTTGCTTCTCAGATGAAAATCAGTTGATTTCCCACAATGGTAGAAAAAAGCGTTGGGAAGATGGGGCTGGTTTCTCTCTGCTAATGCGGCTCCATCGGATGCAGCCGAGTCTCTGCCTCAGCTTCTGGCCGACCTCCTCCCTCCATTCCAAGGTGGAAAACTTAAACTGCTTTGTTTTCAAAATTGTTTCTGTGAAGATAATGGAAAAACATCCATCTGTAATTGTCCTGATCTTGGGAATAGAGGAGAAGCACGTGCATGCAGGGTGTCTGTGCAGGGCAAGCAGTGGGTGCCCAGCCCCAGGGCAGAGGATGCTCCTCCTGTGTCTCAGGGAGACTGAAAGTGCCTCTTTATGTGAAATCCTGGAGCTGTTGGAAAACAAAAAAAAGGCATTTTGGTATTTTGGTGGAGTCTTTTTAACCATTTCAAATTTTTTTTTTCCCTGATCTTTTGTCCAGGGGGGCAAAGACTGTAACTCCAAAGAGCTGTCTGCATCCAAAGCTTCCCAAAAACAACTGTACATGAATGTTGGTTTGGTTTTTTTTTTCCCCTCTTGTTTTTGATTCTACCTGGGAATTTTGCTGTGCATCCTTAACAGGGTCACAGAAATGGTTCTCAGTATGGACTGATCAGGTGAAGCTGAAGCTCCGAGTGACTGTAGTTCCCAGCTCTGCAACATCTTGGGATGGGGACTCAGTGCGGTGGAGGCAAACGGGCTGTGATGCCTCTTTGGGGGAGTTAAACCAGTGGCTTCCAGTGCGCTGGAGAAATGATGGGCAATGGCTGGCTTGGCCAGAGCTCTGAGGATGACAAGTGTATTACTCTGAAATATATTTATCCTTGGGGCAGAATGCAAAAGTTTTCTGCCCGTTTCAGGGTACCTCTGGATGCAAAGTGAAGGAGGTGGTAGTATGTTGGGGTTTTTTATATGAGTTTGGGGAGCTCACAACAGATTGAAGCTTATGTTATGGGTTGTAAGAACCAATGATGTTTCCACCGACGCCCCAGTTTGCAGCTGGGGAGGTTTGATGCTGGATTTGCATTTCCAGCTGAGGGGAGCACAAGCCCAGATGATGGGTTTTTGTGCGAGTGAGAGCACATTAAGTGAGGGCTCCCGAGCACATGGACGCTGCCGGGAGAGCCGTCTGTGCACGTGGCCTACGGGGATGACGGCAAAGAGGGGGTCCCCAAGGACGTGGGCTGCCAGCTTTGTGCAGCTGCTCTCCCGAGAGCCAGCTCCAGGAATCCGTGTTTGCTTTGGCTGGACGCTGTGCGCAGAAATGGTAGTAATACAAGGCTGGGGGAGGAAGGAGGGGAGAGGGAGGAGAGGTCTCGCGGGTTTCCCGATGCGATAATGTGCCTCCTCCACGTGGAGCCGGAGCTTTTGGGCCGCCCTCCCGTAGGGCTGGAGCTCGGGTGTGTGACGGTGGGACGGGGAGCTTGGGGACCAGCCCTGAGCAAAAGGCTCCCAGGTTATTTTAATTGACCTGGTTGGAATTTTTCAACCGAAGTTTGACCCGCGCTTTCCCCAAACCGAACTAATTACTTTTTGTTGAGAAAAGTTTGGATTTGAATTTTCTGATTGTCAGCTGTGAAAATGGTTTTTCTTCCATCCTTTCCCCTTCCCTGGGGTTTCCCTTTTGCTTCGTCACTCCTTTTTCCTTCTGCTGTCTCAGTAAAAGAAAGAGGGGGAAAAATAACCCAAAGAACTGAAAAAGCAAAAATCAAGCATCTAAAAAGGTTTGAAAATTTAAGAGCTGGCAGAGTTCGATTTCTGTCCTGTTCCAGTGACCTGTTGCTGCTTCTGGTTTTGCACAACAGTCTTGAACACCGAGCCAGGGTTAAGTCATCCCATTTACCAGGGATGGCTGGAGGTAGTCTTGGAAAAAAAGCTGTTCTTTTAAGTGGCTGTTTCTGCCATTTCAGCCCCCTGGACACCTCTGGGGAGAAAAACACGGGATGTGGAGAAACCATCTAGGATCAGGCTCTCCACACCCCTTGGTCGTGCCAACCTCCCTCCACCGATGATCCTGGGGATGGCGGGTACAGCCAGGCTGACCCAACGCGAGCCTGGGATGGGTCTGCTCCAGGGAATCTGTACATTGTGAAAGTCTTAAAAGTGGGAATTGAACCGGGTTTGTCGTCCTGATTTCCAACCTCCTGACCCCTCTGTGGTGTCATTCTTCCCTTGGAGACACCTTGAGCTGAGGTGGTTGCTGACCCCTCCAGCCACTTTCCTTGTTCGGTGCCAGTCTCCAGGAGCAAGAAATGAGCAGAAACGGTAAATGAAAAAGGGAAAGCTTTTACTCCTCATTTTTCAGTGGTATTTTTATGTCCGGCGCCCTGTATGAGCAAAGAAAATGGTGGCCCATCTGTTTCTAGCACCATTAAAGGCATTTGACTGCATGTGGCCCTCAAAAATAAAATAAAAATAGGACCCTTTGGTCTGAAAATGTCAAACGCTCTTTCATCTTAGACGACCCCCAACCGGGACCATATCCTCCCAAAGCTGAGAAGCAGGAGTGGGTTCCCACCAGTGTTCATCCCAGCAAAGGCATCTGCTCCCCCCTTCCCCTCCCCAGTTTTTTTTTTGCAAAAGAAGGAAGTTAGGCACTTGAGGTTCACGCTGGCTGCTGACCTCTGAGTGCCGCTCCCCTGGACCTTTCCTCTGGCTGCTTTCCTCCATCTCAGCAGACTTCTTCAGGAATCAGGAGCGAAGAGGTTAAAGCCTCTTTGACAAGTGTTCGGAGGAGGGAAGTTTATCCGACATGCTTTAGGACCAGACTGCGAGAGGGCCGCACCAGCAGGATGCAATTAATGACTGGGAAGAGAAGATTGCTACAATATGGGGTTGCTTTCTCCTCATCCCTGTCTTTCTCGCCACGTGAAGCCACCGTCTGCGTTGTGTCCTGCTGGGAGACCGTGGAGACTCATGGAGACTCACCTCCTCTAGGATGTACTGTAAAAAGTCGGCACGGTGCTCCCTCTGCTAATTTGGCAACAGTGCACCTACGTGAAGAAAGGTTTGGGTGTAACTTCAGGCTTTGGAAACTTCTGCTAATTAAAAGAACACTTTAAAGGTTGCTTGAGATACCAACGTTAAATACATAGCCTTTTTGACATGAAAGCTCTTTTTATTTATCAGACTCAGGGATAGTGTAAGTCCTGCTGTGTTGGAAAAGGGAAGAAAAGGATTTTAATTTAGGAGAAAAGGCTCATTATTTCCTTCATAAAATCTTTGAAGTTTTTTTGTGCTTTTTTTTTTTTTGCCATTACGTGGGGGTTAGTGTTGATACGAGGTGCTTTGGCACATGCTGTCTTCAGAGCGAGCGTTGGGGCACGGGGCTGGCTCCCCGCGTGGGGTCTGTGCAGATCCCTGTGGTAGCTCACTGTGCTCATTCTGGAGGTATTCAGTCCACTGTTTAGTTTATTCATTGAGGTGACAATCGTGACATTACCATGACGTGATGCTCTTGCAGAAGAGTGGGGATACTTGTGGGGATGCTTTCTTGCCACAATGGAAAACTGTAAATCCAGAGACCCATTTTTCATTCTTTTCCTATCCAAAAAAGTGTCGCTCTGTTGGGTGAAATGGCTCCTGGAAGCAGTGTTGGCTTGGTGGGGCTGTGGGGCATGAAGACCCTTGGAAGGCAGGCATGTAGGTGGCTGTGTTTCTCCAACTTAATTTTTAAGTAGCAAGGGTAGGTCAACTGCTTTGAGTATGAGAAAAATCGTTATAATTAAGATCTTCCTCCCATTATTTGAAACAGAATGCTTTAAGGACGCGTGACGCTCAAAGGAGCTTTGCCCATCCCTTCATACCACTTGTGTGTGCCTTTCCTTGCTGCTGGGTCCCTTCCAGGTCTCGAGTGAGTCAAACCAGCCCTTGGACTATAGGGCCAGTTCCAGCCGGGGACTCGTGCAGGACGCACGTGTGGTCCAAGTGCCTGCGCTGCTGTTCCCAGGCTGTTGGACTCCTTACCTCATTCCTTGGTTTGTCCCCGATGGCTTCCTGCACCGCCGAACTGAGGGGTCCGGGAAGCGTGGCCACAGCTGGGGAGGCACAGGCAGCTCCTCCTGGATCCTTGTTTTTATTGGAAACAGCCCTTTGGGCCGGGGAAGTGCGTTCTTCTGCTTTGGGTGCTCAGACCTTGGAAATTTAGGTCCAGCTGAGCCACGGCCACCCATTATGGCACCAGGTGACTTCTTTAGCTACTCTGTGCTGCACCTCCCAGCCTGGGGACGACAGTCCTTCCTCTTCCTCTCCCCTTGCCCGGCAGCCAGCATTCCTGTGGGGCAGGGTGGCTCCTCTGCCTCCGTGTGGGGCTGGAATGCCGAGGGCCTGGTCTTGGTAAGAATCCCTTGGTGCTACTGGTGGTGTATAAATAAGTGGAAAAACCACTTGGTCTCCCTGGAGATGTGCTTAGGGTAGGGTATTATTTTTTTTTATTATTATTATTTTTTTTTTTTTTTGGCTAACCAGGCCTACACAACAGCTGTTGAGCAATCGTTTGGCCTCCAAAAACAAATAAGGAACAAGTCTGGTGGCCAAATGTTGCAGGCACATTATACTGACTGTTAGCAAATTGCATTTGCAGCGTGGGGCTGCTTAACAAAACAGCTGCCAGGTTTGCCTCGCCTTCTCCTGTCTAACCTCAGTTGGTCGCTGGTGTAGCTGAGCGGGGAGAGGGGCCACTGTTGTGGTGTCCCCATAGGATGACCCTTGCGGTGCAAAGCCATCGAATTGGCCATAGTGTCCTTTAATAGGAAAGGTTTGAGGTTTTGTATCCCGTGAGCGGAGGCTGCTTTTCTCCTACCTCATCTTCACGCAGCTTGGTGGCCCCTGGGGTTTCTGCATCTGGCCGGACGAGGGACGCGGCGAGTGGCAGCGAAGGGTCTGCATCCCGTCCCAGTCCTCGTGCTGGAGATGGCACAGATGTGGTGTGTCCCATCTCCCCTGCCTGAGCATGGCTCTGAGCTTCAGCTATTGACCCACCTGAAGTGCTTCTCAGGTGAAAATCAGCCAGAGATTGAGTATCGCTTACCACTGCTCTGAAACAAAAACTCTATTTGCTGGTTTACTCAAAAAAAAGAAAAAAAAGACCTTGAAAACTGAGCCTGGGTCTGGTAAGGATTCGTGGTGTAACACCTGACATCTGGGTTGAGATGGAAAGTCTTTCCCAAGATAACTCTGCTGCATATGGTTATGAAAAAGTCCTTAGCCGTTTTCCCCTGATTACTTTCATTATTGTTATTATTTACTGGCATTTTTTCAGCCCGGATAATGGAAAAAAGCTGAACTGATTTCACTGTTGTAATTTCTAGCCCACTGTGCTGCTTTACTCCGGTGTACTAACAAGATGCTTCATGGGTTTGTGGATCTGCAGGAGATATGAGATTGGTAGTGAAAAGAGTTTCTGCTGTTTAGATCTGCTGGAAGCATTTTTCAGATGTGAAAATTGCTTGCTTACAGGGTTTATGAACACTTCTGTTTTTCAGTAAAAAAAAATAAAATAAAATAATGAGGGAAATAAATGCAAGAGCCCCATGGGCAAGGTTGAACTCCAAAAGTCTGTTCCTCAGGAACGGGCTTCTGTGTCCCAGCAGTGTTTCTTCCAGGATCTCAGCACCTTCAGCTGCTGTAGTCCCTGTTCCTCCCCGGGGTGAGCAGAGGGTTTGCAGTGTCCCCGTGAAGTGTTTGTCATGGTTTTGGCTTTGGTGCTTGCGAGGAGATCGGTTACAATCACAGTTGGATTCACCTTCGTGCAGGAACGGTTCCCGATGGCCGGGGAAGTGGCGTGTGAAAGGGTTTGGGATCAAACTGAGCTGGGATCCAGAAATCCGGCTTTCGGTCCCCGTTCCACGGCTGGGGTAAATCCCTTAAGCTCTCTAAGTCTGCGTTCTCCGCCTGTTGCATTTTTCTCACACCCTTTATCCATTTTGTTTATTTAGACCAGAAAATGCTTAAGTTAAAAATTGTTTGTTGCTTCCCGTTTGTGCCTCCACCACCCAGCAGAGGAGGTTTCAGCCTGCTCACGCATGATGTGCTGATCATTAGCACCAGCAGCAGAGGCTGCTGCAAAATACCCGCCGATCCCCTCAGTTTGGGTCCAACAAGCTGTTCCCTCTGCCGGGGCGATGGAGCTCATTGCACTGTCCTTCCTTGGCATGGTGGCCAAGCTGCCACGTCGAGGACTTGACGTCTTAGCTCTGCACTGGCCTTTGGCTGAAAAGTGATCGTATTTTCTTTGTGCTTCCTTGCACCACGCAGTCCCCAAAACACATGTAGGACCTGACCCAAAGCCTGTTGGAAAACCTTATGGTGCCTGAGCAGATTGTTTTTTCATTACTTCCCTTCTTTTGTGGTAATTTGACACAAATTCAGGCTAAAACTTCAGAGGAGCTGATCACTCAAGTCCTCTCCAGGGATATATGGAAGCAGTGTATGTCTGCAGGAGGGGATTTTTATTATTTATTATAGTATCAATAATAATTACTCATCTCAAAGCCTTGAGGTGAGATGGGACCTCCACAGAGATAGGATGGGGAAGGTGCCCATCTGCCCCTGCACATGGCCAAGAACACACCACCATGTGTGCTATGGGGTGATGGGGATAACCTTCTCCTGGCCTGCTCCAGAGACTGTGGGAATGTGTGTAAATGTCACTAAAATAATTCAAACGCTTCACACCGCTAAAGAGAGTCTTCATCCCTGTATCTGGAAGATGATAATCTGATGTTCAGCGAGTTCCTCTCCCCTCGTGCAATGGGCTGCTCTTTCTCCAGCGCTGTAATACTCAGACATCCCTGCCCCTCTGGGAAGAGCAGTGTCCCGAGGTCTCTTGATAAATATTCCTCTTTGGGATCGCAGCTAATTTCCCTCATAATAATGCTTTGCATGAGCCTCCCACGTGATGCTAATTAGCGCCAAGCCTGTCTCCGTATAAGCAGCATTATAAGTAATGATGATTGCAGCCGCTCGTTCTCCCAGCGTAATTATTCAGCCCCCAGCAGCAATCCATTTCGGAGCGATTTGCAGCCAGGACTTTGTGCAGGACCAAGCTGTCTCGCTCCGGAGAGGAGAGGAGAGCCATTGTAAGAGCGTGGTCTGACGTTGGGCGTCTGGTTTGAGTGGTGGCTGGTCATCTCCAGTGATGGGGTGGGAATGACTCCACAACACCCACCAATAAAGGGGGGTAACGGCATTGCTGGTGGTACCCAGCACCCAGGGCTTGCTGGAGGAGAGAGCGGTGGCTCTTGGGTCCCAACTTGAGTGCTGGGTACCCACAATGGGACATCCACCACTCGGAGGCATTGGCCTGAGCTCGGGTCCGTCCCCTCAGACGTTTCCCTTCGAGTCCTGTGGCCGGCGTTCAAAGGACTGATGCAGTCGTGTGTTTACACTCTCAAACAACACATCTCCGTCTCCAAACACACTCCTCTTACGCAACCCGCCCGTTTCCGCCCCGATGGGGAGCAGCTCTGCCAAGCCGTGAGCTAATTGCACCCGGGTCCTGGCCATGGGGGAAGCTGAAGCTCCGTGAAGCGGAGCCGGGGCTGTTTAACACTTTCAGCGCTGCTTCCCCCCGGGTAGGGGTCCCGTAGCCCAGGGCCACGGCGTGAGGCTGCCGAGACGTGCCGCTCGCTGGCCACCTTCCTCTGGAGGCGTGGGTTGGACGGGCAGCGTTTTGTTGCTTCAGCCTTGCTGTTATGGAGAGTACCAGAGTGGCATTTCTTTAGGGTTTTGCTACTAATCTTAATATTGAGGTTGTGTGGTTGGGTCTGGGGTTTTTTTCCCCTTTAAAATATTCCTTCGACTATTGCCTGGTTTCTTGCATACGATAATGTTAAAAGCCCAAAGTTGTCCTGTTGTTGGTTGTCCAACTTTTGGCAAGGCTTCAGCATGCTGGGATGAGAGGACCCTTTTCTAGATGCCCATCATTTCTAGGCTGGTACGATTGTGGTGGTTTTTTTTTTTAAGATCAATGTGAGGCTTGCATAAGGCTCTTAAAATTAGTGTTGCCTTTCAAGCCAAAGGGCCGGAATAAGGTTTACAAGCCATAAAAGCCTCTTATCAAAGTTGATTTCCTCCAACGCACCTTTCATCTTTTATAGTATTTGCTTTTCAAATCCTTGAACTTAAAAGGATTAAACAGGTTAAAAGGAAAAAAGGAGGGGGAAAGAGAAAACAAATAAGAAGGAAGATGGATTGAGTATGGATTATGAGAGGCCCGTATAAAATATGAATTAGGAGAAAGTCTAAACAAAGAGTTGTCATTTTCTGAACTGCTGAAAGTTAAAGTGTGCTGGAGGTTTAACTTTAAGGAATGTTTAATTTGCCGGGATTATTAATTTCTTTCCAAAATGAATGGATAAGAGAGCAGTTGGCTAGGGAGATAGGAGGAATTTGTATTGTTCCAACCTCCTCCTCTCCTGTGGTGGGATGACCATGTGTGATCTGCCCCAGTGAGCTCTTGTCCTGCTGCAAAATCACTTCCCAGGCAAGAAACCTCGCAGGAGGGAAAACAAAGATCTCGCGGGCAAAGAGCTGCTAAAATAACAGAGTCACAAAAGGGATCAGCAATCTCTTCTCCTGTCAGGGAGCTAGAAAAGCATCCCAGAGAAGTGGAGACATTTCCAGGGCACTTCTCTGGGCACCACTTTCCAGTGATCTGGTGGAGGGGATGCTGTGGGAGCAGCAAACCCAGGTTTGCTCTGCTGCTGGCTTGTCTACGGCATCCGTCCCCGGAGAAGTGTGACCTGAGTCCCTAGCATAGCCTTGTCCCGCTCCATCGTTGCTCTGTGCCTCTTCCCCAGCCATCAGCAATGTCCTCCTCCTCCTCCCCAGGGGCTGGGCTGCCACGTTGGCAGAATTCACACCTAAAAAACCCTCCGAGATTTTCCCCTGGATGCTGTGCCCTGCTGCCCTCTGCTTATTCCTCCCTTGACTTTGCAGGAGGCTCTTGTCAACCAAATCATCCCAACCCAGAGGAGAAGCGCTGCTGGCAGCTCCTCTTGCCATGCCTCCCCATCCCAGTTTAATCCCCATTAAACCTGCTTTGCGCCCTCCAGAAGGTTGCAATCAGGGGCTCGGCCAGGCTGGTTATGGGTCACTGGCCGGGTCAGCCCCGGCTGCTGGCTCTGCCTGCTTTGCAGCGGTGAGGTCTGGGGGCAGGAAAAGCAAACACGCTGGGGAGCTCCAGCCAGGAGCGATGCCTGACCTCCCCGGCCCCAAGCATCCGTGGAGGTGGGGGTTTCCTGTGGCCCATGGTTGTGGTGGACATTTTGGTGTCTTCCAGCATGTGGTGAGAGGAGCACAAAGCCCCTGGAGATGGCCGAGTGAAATGATGCCGCCTTCAAAGCAGATCCTTCTCATTTTTTTTGGTGTGTTGTGGCTGAAGCGGTGTCCCCACCCCTGCTCGAGCACAGTGTCCCATGTGTGTGCCCACCAGGCAGCTCCACCATCAGCCTGGCATTCCCCAGTCAATCGGTATTAGGCTGGTCATGACCCTCCCTTGGTCAAGCTCTCATCATTTTAGGGCGGGCTGGAGCAGGAGAGGACACGGGGAGGGACACGTGGGCGTTTGTACCACCCTTGGCTCCTTCACTGCACTTTTTTCCTCTATTTCTCCTCAGGGAGGAGTCACGCAGCGGGAGGTTACGGGCACACACAGCCCTGCAGGACTGTTAATGAGTACCAGATCCTTTAAGGACTCACTGAGGTACAGGGTGCCCCTCAGATGTATTTTTGGCTCAAATCACTTGTTTTGTGGCCGGCGCAGCTCTGTGGGGTCGGCCAGCCGCAGGCGTGGGGTGTTGGCATCCTCTGGGATGCGGTCAGGAGACGTCCCGGTCCTCCTCCTGCTGACTCACCCCCGCTCCCTTCCGCGGCCGCGCTTTAAATGCTGCTGCTTCGGCCTCTGCTGCGAGGGAGGGCGAATTCCCAGGGTGAAACCCAAGAGCGGAGCTCAGAGGTTAACGGTTAAACCCAGGGCAGCTCAGAAACCTCCCAGATACCTCCCCCGAGACCACAACTGCTGTGAGTCAACCTGCCTCGGCGGGATCCTGAGTCAGGGCTGTGGTCCGAAGGGTCGCTGGCACCACGAGGAAAGCTCTGGGATGCTCAGGTGGAGGGAGGTCCTGTCTCCTGGGCGTTGGGAAGCCTCCCCGTGGTGCCGCCGCATGATGCTTGCAACCCTGCCCTTCGCCGTGCAGGAGTTAGTGTGATGGAGGGCGAAGAAAGGCAGAGATGATAACCACAAGCGGTTCAAAGCAGACGCTGTCCCTTCCCCGCAGCCCCCGTTTCCCACAGGTTTTCTCCGAAATTTCTGTATCAAAAGCGTTCTTGTTACTGTTACAGAAAATGTTGGCAAAGCACGTCAAGGGATATGGAAAGACATGGAGACCTTGGTGCCAAAACCCCACGTCAGCGGGTGGAGGAGCCGGGGAGCTGGCGTTCGGGGGGGTGTGTGTGGGGGGCGCTTGCAGGGTGCTGCTCTGGGGAAGGACGAGACCTGCCGAGTGTGTTAATCTCTGACCTTCCCCGAAGCGTCCCAAATTGTTTCAACACGTTTCAATTACCCGGCTGCGCTGCCCAGAACCGCTCTGAACTCGGCCGCTTCTTCACCTTCTGGTGGCTTTTTTTGGTTTGGTTTTTTTTTGTTAATTTTATTGGAGCCTAAGGAGGCAGAAGGAAACCCAACCTGGCATGTCCTGACCTGCCTGTCCGCCTCCGACCAGCCCCTGCTGCCACACCGTCCCCCCCAGCCGCGGTGCTCAGGACAAATCACTGATGCTTCAGGAGCAGAGGCAGGATTTGGGGTTTGCTTTGTTCCACTTGATGGGTCTAGAGGGGACCCCCCGGCCTCTGCTGCTGTCCAAGGGGGCACAGCCCCACCAGCCAAAAGCAAACCTGGAGGCGGTGAGAGTCAAAAACTCAGCAGCCACAAGCAGGTCAGTTTTGCCTCCAAAGTGCTGGAAAGAAAACCTTTCCAGCGAGATGTGGGGCAGGAAGGAATGGAGGTGGCGTGTTTTCGCAGTGATCGTTTTGGGGAGGTGATGAAATGCTTCTAAATGTTCTCCCCTGGAGCAGAATCCTCCAACTGGAGGCTCTTAAACTCTTTGCAAAAGTCACTGTGGTGCAGGACGTGCAAATCTCACTGCAAGTGAATGGGACTTTGCCCGTTAGGAAGTTAAATCCCTTCTGAAAATGGGACATGGGTGTTTCTTAAAGCCTGCTTGTGATTTTACCTTTATTCTCCCTTTATGAGCTGATCTTTTGCTCTGCCATGTGGTGGATGTGGCTGTTCTCAGTGGGGTAGGTAGATAGGGATGTTTTCCCCTTGCTCTGCTGAAGGTATTGAAAAATCTGCTCCTTCTAATTTATACCATTTCTGGACCTTGGGAAAATGTGGTTCCTCCTTATGCCTTTTACATGCACCCACCAGCTCACTTCTGCTGCTCAAGGAAAGGGGAGGTGGCAGCTGAGAAGGAGACGGTGGGTTTTTCTGAGCAGGGTTCAATATCAAGCCCATCTTCTCTGTTGGGTTGTCCTGGGCCGGATCACCCATCTTTCTCCCAACCATCATTACACTGCATGAACTCTCTCAAGGGACACCACCAGTGTCCAGCTAGAGCACACCAGACCCATGGGGCCAGAAAAAGACCCCTGAAGAGGTTGACGTAGGAGCAGAAAAAGCTTTTTGAGCTTTTTTTGGTCTCTGTTAGGGAGAGCAGTGAGGACAGAGCCCATCAGAGATACGTTGCTGTGATGGAGACACTGATCGAGCCCTGTTGTTCCTTGTGGCTGGCGGGAAATGATTCTGTGGCCGTGTGGGGTGGGGTTTTTAATTGATTTTAATGAGCTAAAAGTACTGCACAGACATTGGAAGCCCATGGGTGGATGGGTGCAGGGGAGCCCATGGGTGGCTGGGGCTCTTTCCTTGCGTGAGGCTGTGAAGGCAGCCCAGCACCCGTTGATTAATTAAAATCTCAAACCCGTGCGCAGTCCAGTTTGCCTTGGCTAAAACCAGTGTGAGAAACTTCCTCGCAGCATTTCTGCGTCGTCCAGGCTGAAGTGTTGTCATCCGAGGCTGCTTTGCATGACAATGCCTCGGGCTCTAATTATGCACAAGGATGCTAATGGGCACAGAGCGGGCTGGATCTCCATGGGAAAACTATCTGTTTGCGAGGGGCGGGGGGGGGGGAAGAAAAGAAAAAGAAAATCCACCCAAACAAAATAAACCATGACAGTCTGGGGAAGGGAGGAGGACTGGGGGTGAGGAAAGGGGACGGGAGGCAGCAGAGGGCTTGAGGAAGGCAAGTAAGAAGCTAATAAGGCTCAGTTTTGGCTTTTTATTAGGGTCTTTTTCTCAGTGGTAAGGGACATGCCTGTGCTGGGCCTCAGTGGTTCCTGCGGCCCACCGGAGGAAGGCGACTGAAATCAGTTCTGCAGTGCTGATATCCTCAATGATTTTGAGTAAAATCGGGTCTTTCTGATTTTCAAGCGTCAAATGGAAGTTGTTCTCGCGGTGCTGTGCAGCTGGTCTCGGGTGGGCAAGTTAGGAGAAACTGAGGCACGGAAGAGCTCTGATTTGCCCAGATGCCAGATGTGAGCATGGGAAGGTTTGGGGGACCCAATCTCACCTTTCTTGAGCTTCCATGCTCTGCCACTCACTTGTCCTCCTTGTTTTATTGCTCTCGCGCAGCTATAAGGAGCAATCACTGAATAAAAGGCAGCTGGAAATGAAGGTTTTCACCCACAGCTGCATTCAGAGGCTGGTCTTCCCAAGGGCAGTCGGGTTCTTTTCCAGGAAGCCCTGTTGGCTTTTCCTTCCTATGTTTGCTAAGAGCATTTTGCAAAGAATGGGGTATGGGAGCAAAGCAGCATCGTCCACTGTGTCCTCCTGAGCCTTCTGGGCGGCGTTTTCCCTTTTTCTCTCCTAGTTTGAGAAGGTTGAGGTGAGTCTGGAATGGGGAAGGTTTGAAACTGCTCATGGATTGACCTATCTGAGCTTGGGTTTCCGGGTCCATAAAGGGACAGAGATGGTGACTCTGAGAATGTCACCCCATCCAAGGAGGGGAGAGGGACCTAGAAACCCCACATTTTACACCGGGGTCTGTCACAGGCTTGTGGTGGGACAAATACGTTTGGCATCTTCAGAAAAGCAGACAAAATTCCTGGCCCTCTCTGAAGAGCTGCAGAATGTGCCCAATGACCACGGACCTGACACCTGCGCTGGGCTGGGAGAAAATGTGAGGTGGGTGGGTGGATGGAGGCTGCTGAGGGTGTAGGGTGGTTATTAGTCCTCATTGAAATGCTCTCTCACTTAGTGAACACCAAGAGCATTAAAGAGCCAGGTGCAAGAGTCTAAGGAGCTTAAACCTTTCACTCCCTGTTGCTGTTGATGGAGTCATCTGGCTTTAATGATGTTAGCGGTACCCGCTCTGTCGGCATTTAAAATGGGGGGGGTGTGTATTTTTAAAGTGCAGTTTACGGGGATTATTACTTCTGCGTTGTTTCTTCCGAACCTCCTTGTGTACCGTGCGAGTCCTGGGTGAGGACAGTCCACCACCACCAGCAGCTGCCACCAGAGAAAACACAGCTGGAAACGCCTTGGCTGCTTTTTTTCCCTCATCAGACCCCAGTTTGAGCAACCTTCTGCTGAGAGGGGCAGGGATGACCCACGTTCTCTCCACCAGGGTAGGACTCCTTGGGTGTTTCTGCACACAAAAGGGGTCATCATGCTGATGGCTATGGCAAGCTGGGGACCACAGCAAGTGCTGGATCTGGAGGCTTTGCCCAGCTTTGGTGTGAAGGTGTCCTTCCTGGTTTCAGACATAGGGGGTCTGTCTTCTCTGTCCTCCAGTGTGAAGCGTGGTCTCCAAACGCTGTCGACGCTGATGAGGCTTGTTCCCATGAGACATCTCATGGGGGATGTGAAGGGATTGCCCAGATGCTGGGGCAGGTAGCTTCTGTGGGGATGACATGCATCTGCCCACCCTCACCCAATTTAAACCAGTAGGATTTGCTGGGCTGGGAGTGACTTTGGGCCCTTGAGTCTTCCTTGTGCTGTCATAGAGATTCTGGGAGAAGAGGAGCAACCTGCTTTCTTGAAATCGCTCTCCTGCCATCTCAGTACCACTGCAGGTTCCTCCCCCCCTCTAAATTGAGTCCATGCCAGCCCCATGCTAATGAGCTTGATTGTTCCCCCTTGGTATACATTGCATCACCGAGAGGAAAATCTGAGCCCGGTTTGCTCCAGATCATTGGGGTTTGGGGGGAGGGAGCGGAGGACGTAAACATCCAGGGTGGAAAAATAATCATCTGCGAATGAAAAACTCTGGGATTTACCCTGAGAAAAAGGGGGATAGACAGACTGACAGACCCGATGACAGACCCAGCTCGAAAGCACCCTGGCCCCACAGTGCGGAGAGATGCCTTATTGTTTGATCTGGCTGTGAGACAGATTAGCAGCCCCAGGTGGAAAGTCATAATCTGCATTTAAATGGGCCGGTTATAAAAGGTAGGGAGCCCAGGAGCCCGCAGCATTATGCTGTGTCTTTAGGACTCCGTAATCTCTCTTTATTTTCTCCGCAGTCTGACCTGGGGGCACAGTTTCTAATTACCAGGTCACCCTGCTAATATTGTCATTTCCAGCCAGTGGGTGTGAAACCATAGCAACGCCACATTTGCTTCCAAGTTTCTAGAGGAATAAAATTTGCCTTTTAATCACAGAAAATGACTGGGGGTCTCCCCAACCCCCCCAATTTACTCCTCGCTAATGCAATTCCCTATCGGGATTTTTCAAAGATATTTCAGATGGGACCTTTTTGAAGCTTCACCTTGTGGCTGTGGCCAAAGACCAGGGACCGAAGTCTGGCTCTGTGAGGTTGTAGGCTCCAAGTAGGCAGTTTTGGATGCCAGAGTGTCCCTAAATGCACATGCTCTTCACCAAAAAAACTCTGTACTTTCTTTATAGCATGCTTTTAATCTTTAAAAACTTGTGAGATGGTGGAAGAGGGAGAAGAGGGGATCAGACACGATGGAGTTATAGGGATGTAACCCATCATTTCACCGTAGGGATGCCCATGTGTACCTGCTTAGCTTGGCTCCGTCGGGAGGTGACCACTGGGATGGTGGTTCCAGCTCATGGGTTTCACCTCGCAGTTTGGGCAGCTTGGAAAAGGCCCATGGGTTCTTCAGGAGGCACCAGGGCTGGGGTGGTGGGTACATCCTGTGCTCTGGGGCACAATGGCATTGGGTTATCATCCCCTATGCATCTCTGGTAGCTTGGGGCTTCAAAATTTGCATCTTCCTCCCCCTTATCTGCATTGCAGCATCTAAACCAAAGGTGTGGTGAGCCAGGTTTTTGTCCCCTTGGAGCACACGATAAAACCTTGACTGGGATGAATCCAGAGAGCTTCAAAACTTGGGGAGGCTGGTTTCCAGCCTCCAAGGACTGAAAATCTGGGCAGAAAATCTACCCCAACGTCGGGAGAAATTCAGGTCAGGTCTGGGCTGAAGCTCTGCCCCTCGGGCCTTCCTCCTGGCTCTGCACGATATGTTTACTGGGTTTCAAAAGCAGTTTCTAACTCAAAGTGAGTCAGACGTGAACTGGAATCACATTGTAAGGTGATTTTCCAGCTGACAGGAGTAGGTTAATTGTAAACTGTCTACTGAAGCTTTAAAACTCCTGTCCAGCCTTATTATTAGCAGTTTAAAATTTATGGAGTGAGACTTTGCTTGGTGATAGTTGGTTTCTGCCCAGACAACGTGTGTAATTAATCCCCACGTTGGGAGAAGGAAAATCAGATGTAAAGCTATTTTTGTTTTCTTTTCCTCCTTTCCCTCTGACACACCTCGGGGTGGGCAGGGGACCCGGGACAGAAACGCTCTCCTGCCTGTGCTGAGCTGGAGGATCACATTGACATCGCCACCTTGAGCACTGAGGATTAAATTCTTTCTGATTGAGTGAAACTTCACTTTGTGTTGGAAGGTAACCCCAGGCTGGGGACTGAAACTGTCCCCTGAAACGCTGCGAAATCAGAGTGTGGGTCTGGACCCTGCGGGATGGAGATCCCGATGGGATTTTTAGGGAGGATGATGGAGGTGGCTCCAGAGCCAGGGGCTGGAGGTGACCCTGCTGCAGGTCTCAGGACGGCCACACGTTGTTCCCCCTGTGGCTTTCCTCAAGTTGGAGCTACGACCTTGTTAAAAATTTACCGATTTCCAGGCTGAATAGCTGCATCTGTCTGGCTCGGGCAGCCCTTGGACCCGGTTCCGCCGCTCTCTGTCGGGCTGAAGAGCCGTGTTATTGCGTCTCCGCTCCCGGAGCCCTGCGGTTTCGGCGCTCGTAAGCTGCACAGAGCGAGCTCTCAGACTTTCTCCCCGTAAAACGCTTTAGCCACTGAAAACTGAGAGCAGCTCCCAGGCAGGTAATTAATTAGAAATGTGAATTTGGAGGCTCGTTCCCCTTCCCTTCGTAGAGTTGCTGTTATTTCTTATTTCAAACGATTTTTATTGAGCCTCTTATAAACAGGACTGTGTTTTAACGGAGACATAGCTCCCCTCCCCACCCCAGCTCGACAGACAATGTGTCTCAAAGCTCAAGCTGCTCGCCGTCAATGGTCCCAGCCTCCGTGTGCAGCCATGTAAGCGCACACATGTGGAATTAAACTGGAATTTTGCGGCCGCGGGGTTGGCTGAGCAGCTCTGATCCAGCTCCCCATGCGCGGGGGAGACTTCAGTCGAAGTTGACTTCAGTAGAGTCTTGCCTGGTTTATGAGCCATCGGAGCACGGCCCGGAGCGGGGGCTGGTTGTATAAAGGCTATTGCATGATTAGTATTTGTATAACGATAGCACTTCGGGACCCCAGTTGCGGCTCAGCGCCCCATTAGGGTAGTCCTTGTACAAACACGTAGTAAAGAGGTGGGCTCTGACCCAAGGAACGAACAATTGAGGTCTTTACGGCCCCCAAGGCACCTTAGGATCAATTATTTATATTACAGTAGCACTTACGGCATGTCTGTGGCCTGTTCCTGGGAACCTGGGGGGCTGCAGGACGGGCGGGCGACACCGGGCTTTGCTGCTGGAGCCATGAAGGGCCGCTCGGTAATGAACCGAGGGTTCAATCCTCTCCAGTAGTGAGAAACTTCACTTTGTGTTGAAGGAAACTCCAGGTTGGGCACTAAAACCATGCCCTGATGTGCTCCAGAGGGGTCAATTCTGCAACAGGGGTGGCTTTGCCTTCCCCCCCGCCAGGGAGGCAGGTTGTGGGGGGAAGAGGAGGGGTCCGTGGGAACCTTTTCCTCCCCTCCCTCCTGCGGTTGTAGCGTGGTCCTGGGTGCGATGGGTGCTGTGAAACCACATCTCCAGCCACATCCAGCCACCTGCCCTCGCACCCTTGGAGCCGGTGCCACAAACCCTGGGCAGGAGGGTGCGGGAGCCGTCCTTTGGGTGGGTGCAGCCCCTGGGTGAGGGTCAGCAGCCTGCCTGGGGACAGTGGAGGGGACCACAGGAGGTGGCCTGCACGGGGCATCCTCAGCACCCGCTTCCCAAGCGAGGAGATGCTGCCGTCTGCACCCGTGTCCCCAGCCACCGCCGTTCTGGTCACACAAGAGCCTGGAGGATTGTGCTAGAGAGAAGTTTAAGGCTTTTTCCACCTCCCACCCCCCGTATCCTCTCTAATTCCTTGGACCCGTCTGTGCCTTGTGTCTCCAAAGCTCTCCTCTCTCCCCACCTTTTCCAAATGGGTTTATCAGCATCCAACCCATTTTAGTCTAATTTTGCTGGTGCCAGTGGAGAAAAGGGGACTTGTGTTTGTCCCCCTCACTTCTTAGGACACCTCTCCCGTGGCGGCAGCACCTCCCAGCCAGGGGCTGGGGTTCCCAACTGCTGAGCGTGGTCCAGGAGGGACCCTGACGCTGAAGATGCTGGGGGGGAAACCCAGCTTGCTCTTTTCGCTCTGAGATACAAATCTCCGTCTCATTTAACCACCTGACTCCTGGAACTGGGCCCTGGAAAAGGGAAAAGAGAAATCTCCGCGGACTCGCGGCGAGCCCGGCTCCGCCGTGACGCATCGCAGCTCCGCGTCCCAAACTCTGCAGCTGGGCAGGAGCGGCGGCCGATCCCAGGGTGGCGGCGCACAGCTGGCGGCCATCGCGCCCTCTCGCTCTGGGAGGAAGCCCCGGCGGCTTTAATGCGATGTCCCCATGAACCGCTGGCTGAGGAAATGCGAATCGAAGCCGCCTTTCTGAGCAGCCGCCACCGCTGCAGGCAGCTGGCGGGCAGGGCGCTGGGCGGCTGCAGCCACCCGGGGGCACAGAGCCCAGCACCGCGGGGCGTTACGGGGACCCGGGCAGAGAAAAGGGGGGGTGCGTGCCGTGGGGCTCCCCAGCGCTGCTCGGAAACTGTATCCCCATTCTTGATTTTTTAAAAATATTCCCTTTTTTTTTGTTTTCGTTCGTTTTTGCGAACTCGTCACTAAGCCAAAGTGCTGCCAAAGGGAAAGCAGCCGCCGCACGGCGAGCCCCCCCTCCGCCCTGAGGCTTTCCATGGGTGCTGGGGGGGCTCCGGCGGCGCGCCCCCCCCTGCCCTGGCCGCAGCCCTCCCCGACTGGCCCCGCAGCATTGCAGCCACCCGGGGGTGCACATCTGTCCCTGCGCCCTGCTCTTATCTCCTGCGGCTCAAACCTGCCCTGCAGCATTGTAAGAGTTCCCTTGAATTATTATTATTATTATTTTTTTTTTTTTCCACCCCCTCTGCTTCCCAGCACAAACCGCCCTGCAGCTTTGCAGCTTTTCCAGCATTTTTCTCCCTCCCTCTCCGGGGGTCCCCCTCGGCAGAGCCCGGGCGGTGGGTGGGCAGGAAGCTGGGAGCTGCCCGGGGACCCATGGCTTTCCCCGATGGGAGGCCAAGAGCATTAAAGCCCACACCATAAGTAAACAGTGCAGAAATTATAGGTCCAGGGTTGGGTCATGAGCTTTGCTCTTTGGGTTTCTTGCGGGGAAGATATCCCTGGGATGCTTCCGGCTGGAAGGTGGAGCTGGCACAGGGAAGGGGGGAGAGAGAGGGGACGGAGCACGGCCGGGCCGGGACAGAAATGCCACCACCGACCCCGAGAGCTGGGGCTGAGCCCGGGCTGGTCACAGCACTGTCTGCTCAGGGTCATCCCAGTTCTGCCCACTCCCACCGCCCCATTCTCACCCTTCCCAGTGCAAACTGGGGGGGACAATGCATAGGGTCCCTCCCAGCCCAGACCCCCGCAGAGGCCGGCAGGCAGAGGTTGTCCCCTTTTTTGGGGGCGTTTTCCAGCGTGTTGCTGGGGAACAGCCCAACCCACCCATACCAGCATCAGAAAGACGTTATTAACTGGTTTATTGAATTGTTTGCAGCCGGGTGCCGTGCCGGGGGGATGGGAGGGGGGCACTGCTGGGGTCCCACCGGGGCTGCCGGGCGTTTCCTCCCCGTAACACCCGGGAACCACATTTCTTCTTCCTCCCAAAGGAGCAGCAAAGCCAAAAGTTGGGTCGGGCAAAGTCCGATCCGGGGCCGGGGAAACCCGCCACGTGCTGCGGGAAAATGGCCGGGGCCAAAGCGTTCCCACCAGCCCGGGGTGGCTGGTTGCACAGGTAAATAGTGACACTGACCTTAACTAATGCACAAAGTAAATGAATCCCTTTCAGTTAATTGGCTTAAGTGTTACTTGTAGTGAGAGTAAATATTTTACAGCGGCGCGGAGGCTTTGCGTTGCAGTCCTGAGCGCCTCGTGCTCTGCCCTGGGGCTGCCCCAGGGAGCAGAGATGGGCTTTTGGGCAAAGGGTCTGGAGAGGCTAAACGGGTGGGAAAGTGATGTTTGATGAGATCTGGGTTTATTAAGGCACCCCGAGGTGTCCCGCAGCGCGCTCGGCTCCCGGCGCGGGGCTGCCCTGCGCTCCCTGCGCCTGCAGAGGCCGGGGCAAGTTGTGACAGTTCTGCAGGAGGTTTTTTCATACGTGAATAACCGTGTCCTCGGAGGGAACCCGCGCGGGCTCGTGACCTCTGCGGTGACGCCAGCAGCAGGTGCACGCTCCTCAGCGTTGGAAAGCAGCGGGGCAGAGGACTTGCGAAGCTCAGTACAGCTGTGCCCCAGGGCAGGGGAAGGGAGGGCACAGGTGAAGGTGGCAGAGCCATGGGCTGGGCCGCCCGGAGCACCGTGGAGCAGGGGGGGTCACAGACCACGGGAGTTGGGAGCGGGGATTTATCTGGGCTGGGTCTGCTGGAAAAGCAGCGCCTGGTCGAGCTGGGGGGTGTCTGTCCTCACTGGGGGGTGTCCGTCCTCACTGGGGTGCCTGTGCTGCATCTCCGGGGCTGTGGGACAAGCTCAGGGTCAAGCGGTGACATCGATCTTTGGGGGTGATACGCGTCTCATGTGGCTGTTGAGGGCTTTGCAGCTTTTTTGGGAGAATTCCAGTGGTTTTGTAAGAATGACCTGAATGCCCAACACCCCCCCCCCTTCCCCTCGGCAGCTCCTCTCCCCCCAGCATCCTCCCGAAGCGGGGCACTGGGAGCAAACCCACCGGTGACAGTGGCCAGGGGACAACTGGAGCTCAGTTGTCACCTTTAGAGTTCACAGCCTGAATTGTCACCCTGGGAGAGTCTGGTTTTGTCCCTCTCTGAATCCCATGGCTTCCCTCGTGTCCCGCCAAGGTTTCCCTCGCTCCGGTGGCTCCGGGGTGACCGGGCTCAGGACCTTGGGACACCCCCAGTGCCACCAGCGAAGCCAAAACCATCCTAGGGCTTCAGCTTGGCCCAGGCTTTGCCTGAAAGCCGTTAATAAATCAGACACCGGTGGGGTGTTTAACTTTTAATACAATGTATATTTATTGCAAACAATAATATACAAA